>CM035091.1:47819379-48399104 GCA_020205505.1 Panax japonicus | reverse complement strand
ATACTAGCGAAGGAATTCCACGTCTCTCCCCTCCTAGTTCTAGTCTCACATCTTAGTTAAGGATCATATTCCTAAGCTTTGATACCAACTGTGACGACCCCAAAATTAGGTATACATCACCCATCTTGGGTCGCTTGATACATGGTACAGAATTCAAATACAACTGTCGTGTACAATACGACAAAACATAAACTGTGAGTTTGAATACAAATATTATCTACTAGAGATTATACAAACTCAAAAGGAGTCCTCATTACAATTATTATCACACTATTTCACAGAATAGTGAGGACTACTAATGCTATCCTCTGGACCATCACTCCGTTCCCCGACTCGTCCCAGCTATATTCTCATTTCCTGAAGAGAACAATGAAAGTAAGGGTGAGCTCAACTAGCCCAGTAAGAAATATTATGACTAAGATAATGCAGAATAAATTATGATTAGTCTTCAACAATGTTAAACTGATAAAATATAATAGACATCAAGTTTAACTGCAGCGGAACAAGTAATCCATTAAAAGAGTCAAGTAGAAAATAAAATCTACTAACTTTTATGATTAAAAAGGTTTTTCATCACTGTTATCGCTGAGACTCAGTTTAATAAATATTCCACATCATCGAATCACCCCTGAACTACGGCCAAGGATATTCTTTAGTATCACGACCACAATTATCCATGCACTACGGGCCAAAAATATTTGTGTATTCATTAATGGTCATGATCATGCCAACAATTGTCCAGCAATGCACTACGGGCCAATGAGAACTTTTACCACATCATTTGTAACATTACGGTCATGATTACACCGAATAATCCCTGGTCATAATCATACCAAGTCCATCTATGCACTAGGCCACAGATGACTTTCAACAAAATATAAACATGAGGATGATGACAACGATATAAGAATTCAATAAAACAAGTTCAAGAATTATTTTATCAAGGAATTATTAACGTTCAAATTGTCAACATGATATTGTTTTGTAGAGTAAAATTCAAGAATGATCAGAAGAATATTTCTACGAAAAGATACTGTATGAAGTGTAAATATCAAGGATATTCTACTAATTTCATGGAGTATAGAAGTCAAAACTTTGACCAACTGAGTATAATAAAGAATGAAATAACAAAAGAAATCACTATGCATGCGGTACTTCGCATAGACAGATTATTCCAACAAAATAATAATAACGGAACCAGGTCAGACAAAATTTGCACCGACAGGATGTTCCAACAGAATAATAAAGACGGAACCAGGTCTGGTGTAAAACACACAGACAGGATGTTCCAACAGAATAATAATAAGACGGAACCAGGTCCGGTGTAAAACACACAGACAGGATGTTCCAACAGAATAATAATAAAGACGGAACCAGGTCCGGTGTAAAACACACAGACATGATGTTCCAACGGAATAATAATAAAGACGGAACCAGGTCTGGTGTAAAACACACAGACAAGATGTTCCAATAGAATAATAGAAGAATGTCACCAAGTATAGTGTATACCGCGTATACAGGTTATTCCAACAGAATAATAAGAAATGGAATAACAACAGTTCTCTTCATGAATAAGAAAGAATAACACCCCTTACGAGTACAACAAATAATATTCCCTACCTTAAGAAGAAGAGTACTGGATATATAAGTAGTGAAGTAGCAGAATACTTTCTTCTTTTTCTCTATAGTTTATCTCTCTAGAGTTTCAGTGAATTTGTAAGAAAATAATGAATGAATGAGCTTCTATTTATAGAAAAATGGAATACATAGTAACTAACTCATGAACGGTCGAGATTGATTTACTTTAATCTGACGGTCCATATTTAAAGCAAAATCTTTTAAATAAAATATAATATATTCTATTTATAATCTAATAAAACGAATAACTTTATAAAAGATTTTACTATGAAAACACTATGCAGACACTATGCAATACTATGCATAATAGAATATAATATATTCTATTTATAGAATAACTTTATAAAAGTATTATGTTTTATATAAAAAGATTTTCTGTATTATTACATTAATAATACCAACAAAACTGAGTGACTTATCACTTAAGCATCAATAATTAATACCGTGTGCTACTATGCAACCACGCGTATTATTGTACTTTTAACACCGGGTGTTTCAACAGTTAACGGTAAAACTTCCGTCGTTATTTTCATAAAGTATTTTTGTCATTTTCTCAATCCGACAATAATTCCGTTGTGGGGTCCACCAATGATCGTGCCGTTGTACGAATATTCCCTGTTAAAACGAATATTTCCCGACCAATCGAATATTATATAACAACTTGCGTACTTTGCAAAATTTATAAATATTACCCACAACTATTATATCAATTTCACTCCATAATATTCAAAAATAATATTTATAGAAAATTAATCTTTATTCAAAAAATTGGGGTTTTACATCATTGTTCTTAAATTTCCCTAGTCGAGTATCATTGTTGATGTGACAACAATGATGCATTAAGACTAGTATGTGGATTCACTGATGACCAAATCTCAGTGGTCATAAATATATGAGATATTAAGTCAATGCATAGATACATGTTAGAGAACGATGTACTGGACAGTCTCACCATGAGAATTCTATGTGGAGCATTATGCGAAGTGTCATTAGCAATTCTCATAGTGACAATGATGTAATGGTCCTCTGACCTGAAATCACTATATTTCTTCACGGGAATTTATATACTTTGATATCATCAAATGTCACCTTTAATAGGGTGGACTATAAAGGTTATTATTGGGTACATCATGAATCGTGTGAGGAATATGAGTGATCTAAATGGAATTTAACCCTCCTATGTATTAGGGGTGATATCCATAGGTCTCTTGATTGAGTAGGACTATGAAATGCATGGCCATGCTCAAATAGTGATTTGTTTCATATAGTCTAATCATTGATCATGAAAAACTCAGATTAAATTATGAAGTGTATGACACATTCCATGAATCGAGTTTAATCTAGGATATTAAGGTTAAAAGGATTAAATTACATTGAAACATTGGTCACGAAAAGGTTGCATCAAATCATCGATCTTATTATTACTTGGGTAGTAGTGATTCATTACTAGATGTCGCTCATTGTTTATAATTTTATAATATGATTTTAAAATTATTGCCAACGTAATAATAACCTATAGGGTCACACACATAGAACATAATTATAAAGGAAATTAATTTAAATTGTAAGGATTTAAATATATCAATATGATTGATAGTATTTTAAATCACGAATTTAAATTAAAAAGGATAATTTGTATATATGTATATTAATTAAGTAAGACTTAATTAAGATATATATAAATTCAGATTTTAATAATATTAGGTTTTGATTAATTCCTCCTAACGGCTATATATATGATATATATCAGTCACTTTAGGGATTACATCAAAAAAAACAAAACCCTAGCCGCTCTTAGAGAAAGACTAGAGAAAACAGTTTCAAAAATCCTCATCCTTGGTGGCTAGTACCGCGGTTCCTTCTTCTGTAAATCGTAGGACGATTCGCGGAGCGTTCGTGTGGATACCGTAGAGACGCAGTTCGTTTGGATTGCGTTAGAGATTCGATCGTATCAATTCCAGTTTCTTAATCGGTATAATTTCTTACCACTGAATTAATTTTTTTCACATGGATCCTGTTTTAGGGTTTCGAAATTGCCTTTAAATTGGTTTATTTTCGCTGCATTTTTGTGTCGAAACCCTACAGTGGTATCAGAGCTACTTGCGAACGATTAATTCAGATTACGTGTTTTATTTTTTTCGATATATATGATACATGATGTTACAATTTTACAGATTTGAAATTGATTATATTATTTTTGATATATATGATATATGATGATATAATTTTGCCTATTTGAAATTGAATATATGACATTCTGTTTGTCGACATATTCTGGTACTATGAATATCAGTGATAGATATGCATGTATATGATGTTCTGTTAATTGTATCTTGTATGGCGTAATAACAGTATACAACTTATGTTCTAATTGGATTAGAAGTATGAAGATTCGGTTTAATATGATTAATTGACATTGGATATATATGATATGTACCGGGTGTATTGTTATTATGATTGTTTTGGTGGATTAAATATATGATTCTGAAACTGTTTCAGAGATTCGTATGGAAAAATTCTGCAATACAGATTGATGGTGTTAATATATCTATGTTGTAATATGATATAGGGACTACAGGTTGGTTCCTTTATTTCACCTAAACAACAAACAAGATTCATTTAATGAACGGTCAAAGTTGACTGCTCAGTCACAAAATCCTTTTCTGGAAAACCCAAATCTTCATCAGCCGAAATTTCTGACATAGTTTGACTAGCATGGATCTGGCATGTGTTATAATGTTAGACTGAAATGATAGTATGTTATTGTACCCTGACACCTCTACTACACTTTTGAATTCATAGATCACCTAAAACATTCCTAAAATCAAAGATATAAGCATGCAAAGTAGGGACCCTCACACTGCTTGAGTTTCTGAAAAACCCAGAAACTCAAGAACACGTCTGACAGGTATTTCTAGAGCATAGATCTTGCTGTGATGGTGTAGTTTGGGCATGAAATTGATTTGTGGTCGTAGTATTGCATGTATACTATATCATTAACATATTTAGTGGCCCAGAAACCTTGTGATCAACGATTTAGACTTGGTCAAACTTCCTACCTTGAACACTGCCTATGCATTTCTGGGTTTGATGAACACCATTAGCGACGGTTTTGTCGCTTATGCTACCTTTAGCGACAATTTATTTAGAAAATTAATTATTTTAATTAATATATAGAAAAAAATAGTTTTTAATTATTAAAAATACATAATAAATTATTAAAAATTATTTTAAACCCTGAAAATTAGTTTTTAATTATTTTAAGTATATTTCATAAATATTTAATATTTTTGGAATATAAATGGTATTTAATTTATTTAATTACAATATTAAATAAATTACTTAAAAATGATTTTTAATACTTGAAAAATCATGAAAAATTATATTATGGTATAAGAAAATATTTTAAGTTATTTTCAGTGACTTTTGATATTTTGTGATGAAATTCATTAATAAATTAATATTAATGGTAACTAGTTTATTTAATAAATACATTGAATAAATTATGGAAAAATAGAATAAATTTTTTATAAATCATATAAAAATAATTTAAGTGTTATAAAATATAACTTTCTATATTTTGTCATGAAAATATTAATGACAGTTATTTAATAATGATTTTTATTATTTTAAAATCATTTAAAGGAAATAATAAGGTATTAAAAATACTTTGATATATTATAAATATATTATAATATTATGACGTGTATTCTATTAATATGTGGTATTAAATAAATATTAATGATAAAGGAATATTATGGTATTTATATTATATAAATACGATATTAAGGATTGAAAATTCATGATAAATGATAATAATTATTTAAAAATTATTATGAGACTTGGAAAATTATTTGATTAATAATATGATTATCTAAGATAATTGTTGTAATGCCCGAGAATTTTGAATTATCAATGAATTAAATTTTTATTTGATTATGTGGATTAAATGAATTTTTTTGAGTTATTATATGAGTAAGATGTTCGAAGGTCGTTGTATGACCTAGAATGTGTAGATGTGGTTAGTATTCTGGCTTTGTGCTAGAATTAATTATTGTGAATTATCAAGACGAGAACGAAGGTTTTCTGAGATGGCTTGCGTAAAAATACTATTCATCCGATGACGTTAGGAGCTAGGGTTTGAGATTCTGAGAAACGCGTAATGTCAGAATATGACGATATTATGGAATATCTAATAATATTTCCGTTATGGAAAACGAAGTTTTCGCCAGCGGACTTAAAACCTAAGGGTTTGTGAAAGAAGTTTCCGAAAGGGAAATATAATGCGTATAGTCGTTTCGATTATTATACGTAAGGAATATGAGAATTATACTAGTATGTATACGAGTATGATATGAAGAATAGTACGACGTATAATACGAATATTATATGAATATTATATGAAGAGAATACGTGAATAATACGCGTAGAATACTAATCGTATTATTATAATATGAGTTAAGGATTTTATACAATCCAATTGGACTTGGATTAATAACAAGCTCAATGAATTAAGTATGCAAGCCCAAGTCAAGGCCCAATATTAGATTGGTTAAAGCCCAATATTTATTAATGTCAAGCCCAATCCAAAAATTAAACCGCGGGTCGAACCAGTGGGTCAAGGGATGGGTAAAACCCATGGGGCAACCCATGGGGATGACCCATGGGCAAGGTGGGCCGGCCACTTGATGGCCAAGCAAAGTGTCACTTGGTCACCAAGTATTTTGCTTGGTGACAAAGTTGTAAATAAGTGAGGAGGTGGTGAATTGGACAATTTTGCCCCTCATTTGGTTTTCTATAAATAGAAAGCTAAGAGTTGGATTTTTGTTGTTTTACAAAGTTTGTCCAACATATTTGAGAGAGAGAAAAGAGCTAGAATCCTATAATCTTTCTACTTCCAAGCAAACCAAAAGACGTTTATCAAGAACGTTAACTACTTCAAAGGTAAATTCCTATAAGCCGTAATCTTCATCCTTTTCGATTTCTTTCTCATAGAATAATCGTAGATGAGTGGAGAATGTTTATAGAGAAGATATAAGAATGCCTTTTAATGACCAAATCATCGATAGGTAATAACCAAATAGAAATTGTAAGTGTTTACGTGAGTTAAATCCATAGAAAGTCTTGAAAGTTAACTTAGTTATAATTGAACGTTTTGGAAATCGTTTTAGCTAAGATATGTGCATCTTAATTAGTTAGGATGTAGATATGAAGTCCATGGAGTATTCCATGTGATTTGGCTTAGAGAACATTAGTAACGAAGTTATGGCGGATTTTGCGGAAATAGACGTTAAACGTCGAAAACGCATAAAGTCCGGATTAAAGGTCAAAAGTTGCCGTGTGACTTGAAAACGTCGGTTTCCAATTTCAACACGTGAGATAAGGTAATTAAAAGTAGTTGGCGAAGGAATCGTCGCATTCCGACTTATAACGAAGAAAACGAGTATTGAACGGGCGAAAACGTTAAACGAACGCTTAAAAACAAACTTAAAGATGAATTCTAAGTTAACGGATTTTTATATATAAAATTCTTATATGAACACGTAAAGGATGTAATTCCTGACTTATAGGAATTCGAATGGGTCAATTCGGATGTAAAACGAACAAATTAGGAAGTCGGGAGTTTCGTTAAAAAACCAAATCTGTTGTTGCTAATTGGTGCACAGACTCGGTGCCGCAGCGCCAAAACCAGTACAAAGTGGTGGCGCCACAGTGCCAGACTCAGCCGAGTAACCTTCTAACTCGCCTCGCAGTGCCACTAATATACAAAGGATGCCGCGCCGCAGCGCTGGCAGTGGGAAAAAGTTGACCAAGTTGGGTTTAGTTTTCTTTTGAATGTAGACCTAAAGTAAGATGTTAAAGGTACTTAAAGTACAAAATGAGACTTACTTTAAAACACTTATAAGATGTTAATGTAAGAAGCTTGGGTAAGGTTTAATGAAAATTAAACGAAGAACGCAAGTACGTAATGAGTGAACCATGAACGACGTTCAACATTGGTAATTAACCATTAATGATCGAATGTTGTCTAAGGACGTAAGAACGTTAATAAAACGTAACGAAGTATAGAAAGTCGAATCGACTTTAATAACGGAGTTAAAACAAGTAAGACATAGAAGAGAAAGAAGTTGGTTAGAACCGTAAAGTGAGTTTGTTTGATAACTAATTATAGTGTACTATGTGAATGTATCATGTAGATCCTGTAAAGACTGAGAATAGTTGGAATATATATTTGAAGACGCTTGAAGACAAGTCTTTCTTAAATCTTTTCTGACCTTCGTTTTAGCCAAATTTGTTACGTGATGCATGTTATACAATGCATAAATGGTAAAAAAAGAAAGAGTTGATGCATGTTTTATTCTGGATAGACAAGTATTGGAAAGTTGATTGATTTGTTTACAAGTTTATTGATATAGAACTGTTAACACTATCTTATGCCAAATATTTGGTATGGATGAGAAGGTAAGTTTGTCTATGAACAAACAAAAGTATTTTCATCGATTATTAGATGGGCCGTGAGGTTGCCAAATGTTAAACGTAAATACGTTTAACGTAATAGTGTTGATCAACATAGAGTACAATAGGTTGATCACCTAGAAGTGCTCGTAAGTAAAGACGGGTGGATGACCTTAGTGCCAGATATCCTTTTCAAGTATGAAAACAAAAAGAGTATGTTCATGGTCTATTGACCGGTTCATCATTCCTAAGCTATTATATGTACTCTGAAATTGTTGTAGTAGAAGTATTAGTCAAATGATTCAGGATGCTTAGTAAATAATTATTCTGATATTGATATAAAGCATGGACTTACTGATGTGATATTCATATGTTTTGTTGTTAAGACTTGCTGAGCTAGTTATGCTCCTTCTTGCTTGAACCATATGTTTGCAGCTAAAGCCGAACGAACTGAGAGTTCTATGAGAGATAAAGGCAAGGCTAAGATGGACAATTAATCGTCCTGTAATAGACTAGTATATTTGTATGTAATATACTTATGAAGAACAACGAATGTATTCGGTTATGAACCTGAAAAAGGATTTATTACATATGTAATACAAAGATAGTAATTGCACACATTTTGTTGTTATTTCAATGGAATGATTGTATGAAATGTAGTATCGTGGAGCACCATCTGTCGGGTTGGAAGATACCCGGATTTGGGGGCGTCACAGGTTGATATCAAAGCATTAGGTTATAAAACTTAAGGGGGGGGGGAAACCTTAGGCTAATAACCTCGTAGGAAAGGAAGAATCCGAAGAAAGCTAACTCGAGTCAAATGAGTCAATAAGGTATTGAGGAAACTCAGTACCAAAAGATTTAAAAGATGGAAAGTAACCCTAAATGGATTAAATGTGATTTGTGTTTATATTATTGTGTATTATGTACTAATAAATTTGTTATGTGTTATTGTAGATGTCGGTTGATAGATTGATGTATAGGGATATACATGTGATCAGCGAGGAGTCCGTGAACCGAGTTGAGACAGTACCTGTGCCTATAGCAGACATACCTGTAGTGATTCTAGAAGAGTCAGAGCCCGAGGAATATTACTCGGAGGAGGATTATTCGGAGGAGACTATGGGGATAACATCATATTTGAATATGATGATTGATGTGGAGGATGACATGGAGGTAACATCGATTAATACGGTGATGCCAGCCCTAGAGTCTACACCTACCGAGACTATGAGGGAAATGTAACTCTCAGTGCTTGACCGTAACGTGCAACTGCACAATATGGTGCAACACCAGAAGGAAGAGATCAGTGATCTCTATAGGGCGAAAGAGTCTGCAGAGTCAGACTATGAGATAGAGCATGATGAGAAATTGCTCATGACTGACAAGGCCCAGGACTATAAGAATGAGGTCATAGAACTTCGCAAGAAACTGGTTGAAAAAGACCAGAAGATAACACGAATGTCATATATTAATGACAGAGCGCGCAAGGATTTCAAGCTTAAGATAGCTTGTTATTCTATTGAGTCGGGACAGACTCGACATACTATAAGTCGGGATATTGTGTCAATTTTGACAAACCAGAAGCATGAGAATGCTATTAAGAAATATTAGGAGTAGTATAGTGAATACTTTTGTGTAGTGGCGTAAAACCCTCTTTTGTATAATTAAAGGGTAGTCTTTTTGTAAATCCCAATTTTTGTAGAATTAAATCGCGGGATGTATATGTAATAGCTTTTGGGCTATGTAAAGCAACTTGTAAATAGTTTGGAACTATGAAGAAGCATTTTAATATAAGAAAGTTTTTATTTTGAATTGCTTTGTTGAGTATGAGTTATTGTCTAATTGTTTGACGACTAATAACGAAGTAAGTAAATGAGTAATAACGGAACTTTATTTATTTAATCAGAAATGTCACTAAGAAGAAGACAACGTAACCAAGAGGCGGAATCGCATAATGATAATGAGGGGGGCCCTAATAACCCAATTCAGGAGTTCGTTAATTTATTAACGGTCACATTTAACCAAGCCGGGGGTAGAGCACCCGTAGGACCTAGAGTAGCCCAAACGACTACTTTTAAGGAATTTAAAAGTGTAGGTCCACCCGAATTTAAGGGAACAACGGACCCAATGGAGGCCCAGACATGAGTCAAGGAAATAGAGAAGGCGTTTATTATTACAAACGTAGTTGAGGCGCAAAACACCTCTTTTGCGACCTATATGATGAAGGGGGAAGCCAACTACAGGTGGGAGGCTCACCAGGGCGGGGCTGGAGTGGAAGCTGTTACATGGGAACAGTTTAAGAAGGTATTCTTCGAGAACTATTTCCCTACTAGCATGCAAGGGAGAATGGAGATTAAGTTCTTAGAACTTAAGCAGGGGGACATGATTGTTCCCCAATACGCGGCCAAATTCAATGAATTGGCGAGGTTCGCTCCACACCAAGTGGACACGGAGGAGAGGAAGGCTCGTAGGTTTGAGCAGGGCTTAAAACCCTGGCTCTATAGTAGGATATCGGTTTTTCAGAGTGCTTCCTATGGGACCATTCTGGAAAAGGCGATAATAGCGGAGGGTGGTAGCGAGGCGTTGACCCAATACCACAAAGATATGAAGAATAAGGGTAAGGGAGAGGGAGGAAATAAGGCAGAGGTTGCTAGTGGAAGTGGCAATATGCCCAAGAGGAAGAATTTTAACTCTGGGAATACTGGGGCAAAACAAGGGGATCCTAAATGGAGGATGGAGGCATGTAAGACACGCGGTAAGACTCATCTGGGAGTCTGCCTGAAAGGGAAGACTGGTTTTTATAACTGTGGGCAGGTGGGTCATATATCTCCCAACTGTCCTAATCCTAAGAAAAGCCGAGGATGTGTTGTTTGTGGGTCGGTAGACCACATGACAAGAAATTTCCCGAAGAAAGGGACGGAGGGTAATAAGGGTTCTGGTAGTGGTACTTTGGCCATTACTGGACCAACACCATCAGTGGGTAGACCCTCAGCCCGAACGTTTAATATGACTATCCAAGATGCGATTGCATCAACGGATGTAGTAGTAGGTATCATTCCAGTCAACGAAATAAATACTTACGTGTTATTTGACTCGGGTGCTACTTGTTCTTTTATAGCATGTGGATTTGCTCAATGATTAGGATTAAATCCTGAAAAGTTAGAAATACCTTTAGACGTTAAGGTAGCAAACGAGGAGATAGTTCCCATTGAACATATTCATAGGAATTGTTTCAAAGATATCAAGGGTAATAGATTATCGGTAGATCTTTTACCGATAAGGTTAAGGGAATTCAATGTGATTCTCGATATGGATTGGTTAATTAACCATAAAGAAATAATAGATTGTAATAAAAAGAGTGTGAACCTAAGGCTTTCTAAGGAACCTAAGGTGGTGTTTTATAGAAATAAATCACCGGGACGTTCTTGTTGTCTAACCATGACACAAGCTAGGAAGATGTTGAAGAAGGGGTGTAAGGGTTATCTGTGTCACGTGGTGGATACCCAGAGAATGGGAAAAATCATTGGAACAGATAGCGGTGGTTCAGGAATTTACGGATGTATTTTCGGAGGAGTTACCTGGTATTCCTCCAGATAGGGATATAGAATTTGTAATTGATTTGTTGCCGGAAACGGCACCAGTTTCAAAGGCACCATATAGAATGGCGCCAGTTGAGATGAAGGAGTTAATGGTTCAGTTGCAGGAACTATTAGATAGAAAGTACATTCAACTAAGTGTGTCACCGTGGGGAGCATCGGTGTTGTTTGTAAAGAAAAAGGACGAATCCTTACAACTTTGTATTGACTATCGGGAGTTTAATAAGTTAACGATTAAGAATAAATGCCCATTGTCCAGGATCGATGATCTATTTGATCAGTTGAAAGGGGCAAAGTATTTTTCTAAGATAGATTTGCGCACGAGGTATCATCAACTAAAGGTGAGGAAGGAAGATATACATAAGACGGCGTTCAGAACTCGTTATGGGCATTACGAGTTTTTGGTTATGTCATTTGGTTTGACAAATGCGCCAACCGCATTCATAGATATGATGAACAGAGTGTTCGAACAGTATTTGGACCAATTCATTGTAGTGTTCATTGATGATATTCTAGTCTATTCTAAGACGCTGGAAGATCATGCTGAACATCTGAGAATAGTGTTGGAAATACTACGCAGGGAGAAGTTGTGTGCAAAATTCACTAAGTGTGAATTTTAGCTCAAAAAAGTGCAGTTTCTAGGACATGTTATAGACAAAGATGACATATCCGTAGATCCAGCGAAGGTAGAAGCGGTGAATGAATGGGAGCAACCGAAAATGCCAACCGAGGTTAGGAGTTTTCTAGGGTTAGCGGGATACTATAGAAGGTTCATTCAGGACTTTTCTAAATTAGCTACTCCGCTGACAAATCTGATAAGGAAGTCGGTGAAGTATGAGTGGACAGAAAAGTGTGAGCATAGTTTTCGAGAACTAAAAAGGAGGTTGGGTGAGGCACCGGTATTATCCTTACCAGATGATACGGGGAATTTTGTAGTTTATAGCGATGCTTCGTATAGAGGACTAGGTTGCGTGCTTATGCAGCATGGCAAGGTCATTGCGTATGCGTCACGTCAGTTAAAGGATTATGAGAAGGTCTATCCTACTCATGACCTAGAACTGGCAGCTGTGGTGTTTACTTTAAAAATATGGAGACATTACTTATACGGGGAGAAGTGTGAGATATACATGGACCATAAAAGTCTAAAATATATCTTCACACAGAAAGAGTTGAACATGAGACAGAGAAGGTGGTTAGAATTAATAAAAGATTATGATTGTGATATCTTATATCATCTAGGGAAGGCGAATGTAGTAGCAGACGCGTTGAGTCGGAAGGGTAGAGAGAAACTGTCAATGTTAATGACTCAAAATGAGTTAATCACAGAGATGGCGAGGATGGAATTAGAAGTTAAGTTACCAAGGGAAACGAGGGAGATGTTATTTGCAATGGAAACTCGACCAACGATAGTGGAACGGGTTAAGGAAGTACAGCTGAGTACTGAAGAATGCGAGAGGGTGAAGAAGATAATGAAGGATGACGTAAATACTAAGTATAACCTTGATAAAGAAGGTTTACTTCGTTTTGAGGGAAGAATTTCGGTTCCAAATAATTCCGAGTTGAAGGAAGAGATTATGTGTGAGGCTCACAGTTCGAGGTACTCGATACATCCTGGTAGTACTAAGATGTATCAAGACCTTCGTCAGAACTTTTGGTGGTCGAACATGAAGAGGGAGATTGCAGAATATGTTAGTAAGTGCTTAACTTGCCAGAAAGTTAAGGCTGAACACCAAAGACCGAGTGGACTGATACAACCACTGGAGATTTCGAAGTGGAAATGGGAGCATATCACCATGGACTTTGTGGTGGGATTTCCAACGATGAGAAAGGGATACGATGCTATTTGGGTAATAGTGGATCGGTTAACTAAATCTGCTCATTTTCTACCAATAGGAGTTAGGTATAATTTAGAGCAGTTAGCTAAGCTTTATGTCAAAGAAATTATTTCTAGACATGGAGTACCTGTTTCGATTGTGTTCGATCGTGATCCACGATTCACGTTGAACTTTTGGAAGAGTTTGTAAGAGCAAATGGGAACATAGTTAAGATTAAGTACGGCGTATCATCCATAGACGGATGGGCAAAGCGAACGGACAATTCAAACGCTAGAAGATATGTTAAGATCTTGCGTTATGGATTTCAAAGGGATTTGGGACGAACATCTACCGTTGGTAGAATTCGCTTACAATAATAGTTTTCACGCTAGTATAGGCATGCCGCCTTATGAAGCGTTGTATGGACGGAAGTGTAGAACACCACTTTGTTGGGACGAAGTAGGTGAACATCGAATGTTGGGACCTGAGATGGTACAATAAACGGCAGACATGGTGAAGCTAATAAGAGCTCGATTAGTAGCGGCTTAAGATAGACAACGGAAGTATGCAGATCCTCATCGAGAGAAGAGGGAGTTTGAAGTAGGGTCTTATGTCTTTCTTAAAGTATCGCCTTGGAAAGGGAAGATACGTTTTGGAAAGAAAGGGAAGTTAAGTCCGAGGTTTGTAGGACCTTTTAAGATTTTAAGAAGGATAGGGGAGGTAGCTTATGAAGTAGCCTTACCTCTAGAAATGGAAAGAATACACAATATGTTTCATGTGTCTGTGTTGCGTCCGTATAAACCGGACTATAAGCATGTAATAGAGTATGAGTTTATTCAAGTAGAAAAAGACTTCACTTATGAAGAACTTCCGATTCAGATTATTGATAGGAAGGAACAAATCTTGAGAAATAAAGTAATACCTTCCGTAAAGGTAATTTGGAGTAACCACGATGCTGAAAAAGCAACGTGGGAGCTCGAAAGTAATATGAAGGAAAAGTTTCCTCATTTGTTTATGTAAGAGTAGCGAGATTTTGGGGATAAAATCCTTATAAAGAGGGAAGAATGTAACGCCCGAGAATTTTGAATTATCAATGAATTAAATTTTTATTTGATTATATGGATTAAATAAATTTTATTGAGTTATTATATGAGTTAGATGTTTGAAGGTCATTGTATGACCTAGAAGGTGTAGATGTGGTTAATATTCTAGCTTTGTGCTAGAATTAATTGTTGTGAATTATCAAGACGAGAACAAAGGTTTTCTAAGATGGTTTGCGTAAAAATACTATTCATCCGATGACGTTCAGAGCTAGGGTTTGAGATTCTGAGAAACGCGTAATGTTAGAATATGACGATATTATGGAATATCCAATAATATTTCCGTTATGGCAAACGAAGTTTTCGCCTGCGGACTTAAAACCTAAGGGTTTGTGAAAGAGGTTTCCGAAAGGGAAATGTAATGCGTATAGTCATTTCGATTATTATACGTAAGGAATATGAGTATTATACTATTATGTATACAAGTATGATATGAAGAATTGTACGACGTATAATACGAATATTATACGAAGAGAATACGTGAATAATACGCGTAGAATAAGAATCATATTATTAGAATATGAGTTAAGGATTTTATACAATCCAATTGGACTTGGATTAATAACAAGCTTAATAAATTAAGTATGCAAGCCCAAGTCAAGGACCAATATTAGATTGGTTAAAGCTCAATGTTTATTAATGTCAAGCCCAATCCAAAAAGTAAACCGCGGGTCGAACCGGTGGGTTAAGGGATGGATAAAACCCATGGGGATGAACCATGGGCAAGGTGGGCCGGCCACTTGATGGCCAAGCAAAGTTTCACTTGGTCACCAAGTATTTTGCTTGGTGACAAAGTTGTAAATAAGTGAGGAGGTGGTGAATTGGACAATTTTGCCCCTCATTTGGTTTTCTATAAATAGAAAGCTAAGAGTTGGATTTTTGTTGTTTTACAAAGTTTGTCCAACATATTTGAGAGAGAGAAAAGAGCTAGAATCCTATAATATTTCTACTTCCAAGCAAACCAAAAGACGTTTATCAAGAACGTTAACTACTTCAAAGGTAAATTCCTATAAGCCGTAATCTTCATCCTTTTCGATTTCTTTCTCATAGAAGAATCGTAGATGAGTGGAGAATGTTTATAGAGAAGATATAAGAATGCCTTTTAATGACCAAATCATCGATAGGTCATGACCAAATAGAAATCGTAAGTGTTTAAGTGAGTTAAAACCATTGAAAGTCTTGAAAGTTAACTTAGTTATAATTGAACGTTTTGGAAACCGTTGTAGCTAAGATATGTGCATCTTGATTGGTTAGGATGTAGATATGAAGTCCATGGAGTATTCCATGTGATTTTGCTTAGAGAACATTAGTAACGAAGTTATAGCGGATTTTGCGAAAATAGACGTTAAACGTCGAAAACGCATAAAGTCCGGATTAAAGGTCAAAAGTTGTCGTGTGACTTGAAAATGTCGGTTTCCAATGTCAACACGTGAGATAAGGTAATTAAAAGTCGTTGGCAATGGAATCGTCGCATTCCGACTTATAACGAAGAAAACGAGTATTGAACAGGCCAAAACGTTAAACGAACGCTTAAAAACGAACTTAAAGATGAATTCCGAGTTAACGGATTTGTATATATGAAATTCTTATATAAACAATTATTGTATATATGAAATTCTTGTAGGAATTCGAATGGGTCAATTCGGATGTAAAACGAACAAATTAGGAAGCCGGGAGTTTCGTTAAGAAACCAAATCTGTTTTGGCTAACTGGTGCACAGACTTGGCGCCGCAGCGCCAAAACCAGTACAAAGTGGTGGCGCCGCAGCGCCAGACTGGGCCGAGAACCCTACTAACTCGCGCCGCAGCGCCACTAATATACAAAGGATACCGCGCAGCAGCGCCGGCAGTGGGAAAAGTTGACCAAGTTGGGTTTAGTTTTCTTTTAAATGTAGACCTAAAGTAAGATGTTAAAGGTACTTAAAGTACAAAATGAGACTTACTTTAAAACACTTATAAGATGTTAATATAAGAAGCATGGTTAAGGTTTAATGGAAATTAAACGAAGAACGCAAATACGTAATGAGTGAACCGTGAATGACGTTCAACATTGGTAATTAACCATTAATGATCGAATGTCGGCTAAGGATGTAAGAACGATAATAAAATGTAACGAAGTATAGAAAGTCGAATCGACTTTAATAACGGAAATAAAACAAGTAAGACATAGAAGAGAAAGAAGTTGGTTAGAACCGAAAAGTGAGTTTGTTTGATAACTAATTACAGTGTGCTATGTGAATGTATCATGTAGATCCTGTAAAGACTGAGAATAGTTGGAATATATATTTGAAGACGCTTGAAGGCAAGTCTTTCTTAACTCTTGTCTGATCTTCGTGTTAGCCAAGTTTGTTACGTGATGCATTTTATACAATACATAAATGGTAAAAAGGAAAGAGTTGATGCATGTTTTATTCTGGATAGACAAGTATTGGAAAGTTGATTGATTTGTTTACAAGTTTGTTGATATAGAACTGTTAACGCTATCCTATGGCAAGTATTTGGTACGGATGAGAAGGTAAGTTTGTCTATGAACAAACAAAAGTATTTTCATCGATTATTCGATGGGCACGTGAGGTTGCCAAATGTTAAACGTAAATACGTTTAACGTAATAGTGTTGATCAACATAGAGTACAATAGGCTGATCACCTAGAAGTGCTCGTAAGTAAAGACGGGTGGATGGCCTTAGTGCCAGATATCCTTTTCAAGTATGAAAATAAAAAGAGTATGTTCATGGTCTATTGACCGGTTCATCATTCCTAAGCTATTATATGTACTCTGGAATTGTTGTAGTAGAAGTATTAGTCAAATGATTCAGGATGCTTAGTAAATAATTATTCTGATATTGATATAAAGCATGGACTTACTGATGTGATATTCATATGTTTTGTTGTTAAGACTTGCTGAGCTAGTTATGCTCATTCTTGTTTGAACCATATGTTTGCAGCTAAAGCCGAACGAACTGAGAGTTCTATGAGAGATAAAGGCAAGGCTAAGATGGACAATTAATCGTCCTGTAATAGACTAGTATATTTGTATGTAATGTACTTATGAAGAACAACGAATGTATTCGGTTATGAACCTGGGAAAGGATTTATTACATATGTAATACAAAGATAGTAATTACACACATTTTGTTGTTATTTCAATGGAATGATTGTATAAAATGTAGTATCGTGGAGAACCATCTGTCGGGTTGGAAGATACCCAGATTTGGGGGTGTCACAATTGTTAAGTGTTAAGCCAGAATTTAATTGAACTTAAACTCGTGAATTATCCGACTAGACCGTCAAGATGTTAGAATTATGTCGGGTTCAACTCAGACTGCAATAGTTTGACTTGATACCGAGTCTTATGTGTGTTGTAGACTGATATGATTATGTGATAAATGTATTTAAGTTATTTTAAATACTGTGATGATATTATTCTAATGTGTAGATCGATATTATTTATATTAGGTTTTCAGACAAAGCTAGATAATTTGCGCAACGTCAATCAACAGTTCAGGCAAGTTTTACTTAACTCTACTTAGAGTTGTTTCATTAAGATATGCTTATGGATAATCATTACTGATTGCCATTGTAGAATTGTACTCTGTATATATTGCATGTATAAGTCAGGTATGAAAGGCTGATCACCTTCATTACCATTCGGTTCAGATATATTTGTTCATGTTCAATACTTGTTCAGTCAAAAGTTTGTTCCGGCTAGTTCACAATTGTATTGTTGAATTATAGCCAGCTTATTATTCAGATTCTTTAAATCATGATATATCGTTAAATTATTGAACTTAAACTTGCTGGAAAATCTTATGCTCACCCTTGCTATATCATGATTTAACATTGCAGATTAAGAAGCATACGTCGGATACATGAAAGGATAAAGCCAAGTTCAGCTTGGGATTTTATGTGCATCTTAATTGTAATAGTATAGTATAATAATAATGTTATATGTTAGACATGTTATGAATTGTGTATTAAGTGAAGGTTACTCGACCTTGGGGAAAATATTGTGTAAAGTTTAATGTATAAACAATTATGTTTATATCTTTTGCAAATAGTAATAGTGATAGAATGATTGTACCGGATCCACGGTGATTTGGGACCCGGATTCGGGGCTTTCACAGTACCCGAGCAAATAGTATCCCGTGAATAGTAACCCGACATTAAAAGATTAAAACTTAACAAGAATGTTCAAAAAAATATTTATGTGAAACGATACTAGATGAAGCGCAAATTTCAAGGATATTCTACTAATTTCAAGGAGTATAGAAGCAATACTTATCAAAATAACTGTAGAATTAGGAATATGAAATGAAATAATATTACTTACATACTATAGAGTATGGAAGAAAATATTATTCCTTACGAATATTGGACAAAAATAATATCTCTTACCTTAAAATTAGAGTATTTCTGAGTGGTATAGCGGGGATATTCTTGAAGAAAATTTGTACTATTTTCTACACTCAAAGCTTCCTTAAACTCAAAAGAAATACGCTCAATATTATAGAAGAAGAATTCTATGATTCTGGTGTGATTTTCATTTTCATTTTTAAACTAAGCATCCTATTTATAGGAGAATGGCATGGTACTATTTGAATTAAAAAATCACAGGTGAATAGAAAAATATTCGCGGGCGCTTCTTCGACTGATAATTTGATTTTCACTATGTAGCACTATGCAATAAAATATTCTAATAGAACAAAAACTTTAAATAAAATATAATATATTCTGTTTATAATCTAATAAAACGAATAATTTTATAAAAAATATTCTATTTTATATAAAAAGTTTTCTGTTTTATTACTATTATAATAATAATAAAAACAAAACTTATATATATATATATATATATATATATGTATAACACTTATATATATATATATATATATATATAAATATATATATGTATAACACTTATATAATATATATATATATACACACACACACACGACACACATACACACACACACACACACATATATATATATATATATATATATATATATATATATATTATATATATATAATAAAACAAAATGAGATAACTTTCTACTAGCGATTTTAAAAAATGAGTAAGTGGGGGTCCATGTAATAAGTCAAACTTACAATAAATACTTCATAAAAAACCCCTCTATTTATAACAATTCACTTGATTTCACTAAACACTTTTTTAATAACATTTATTTATCATTAATATTATAACTCGTAATATTAACAACCAGATCATTCCTAGAAAAGAGGGGGCATTCTAATAAGGACTTCTCCTTATTGGCGTGCAATTAGATGACCAAACTCCTTTCCTTGACAGAACTTTCTAGACATTGTCAATAATGCAAATAATAATATGAATAACTGTGTTGTCTCATTTATTGATTTAATAATATAAAATATTATGCAGATGATATGCGATAATAATTGAATCAATAATATGAGATACTATGCATCAACTACTGTTGCAATAATTGAACAAAACTGAGTGACTTCTTATGTAAGCATCAATAATCAAAGATATTGTACAATACTGCGTGCTACTGTGCAACCACGTGTATTATTATACTTTTATCACCGGGTATTTCAACAGTTAACAGTAAAAATTTTGCCGTTATTTTTATAAAAAGTTATTTATGTCGCTTTCTAAATTCGACAATAATTTTGTTGTGGGGTCCACCAATGATTTTGCCGTCGTACAGATATTTCCGACAAAAAGAATATTCCCCGACCTAACGTAAATTTTATGACAACTTGCTTACTTTAAAAATTTTGTAAATATTATCCACAATTATAACATTATATCAAATCCACACCTTATTATTCAAAATAATATTTAGAAAAAAAAAATATTTATTCATAAAAGTTGAGGTCTTACAAGGAATGCTTGTTAGCATGGTAATAGCGGTAGTCGTTGTGTGCGGATGAGGAGGGAGAGAGAAATGGAGGAGGATGTGATATGATTTTTATCAAATAAGGATTTGGCTTTGTTTTCAAAAAAATTGGGATTACAGGTATTAAAATTTTAGAAATTGGGTTTGTATTATAGTGTTTTTTCATTAAATTTAAATATTATTAGTTTATTTTAATATATTTAGATGTGATATACTTAAATTACCATATCAAAATTTGATTTGACCAGTTAAAACATGAGGGGTGCACTTTGTTTAGCGTAATAAAATTTTAAGATATTCTTAAATATATTTTATGTTAGTATTTGAGCATAAATAAATGTGGATGTCATTAATTATTTTTAATGATTCCATATATTAATGTGTTCTACTCCATGAGTAAATTAAATTAAATATGTGAAAGCTCAAATCCATAGAGTTATGAATGAAATATTAACTTCTAAAGATCACACTTGAAAATAATAAATGATAATAAATACATGTGAGAAAAACCAAGTCCCACATAGGTTAGGAATTAAAGTTTTCATATGTTTATATACAAGGAAAGTGCTCTTGGGTTTTGGCCTTAAGGGGCACCCCACTTTTGTGGAAGGGAGAGGACCTAGCCAAGGCTAGGTTCGAACCCACATACGCGCCGCCGCCGACCGACCTAGCTTGGGGTCGTGGGTCCTGTATATAATTTTTTAGACAAAATTTATTTAAATCTATTATCAAAACTGTGTCGTTTTGAGAAGCGGTATTTATTATATTATCAAAACTGTGTCATTTTTTAGAAACGGTATCTGCTGAAATGGTATAAGTTTGAACAGACGGCCCAAAACTACGTCCTTTTTGTCGCGCCTTTTCTTCTATGCCTAAAATGACGTAGTTTAAGGGTCCGAATAAATGTGTCTATTCTGCAAATAATCAAAACTACGTCATTTTGACTAAAGGATGCTATACATGTCTTTTTCAGTAGGTATCTTATGCCTTTTCAAGGGCTAGGTACCCATCCGAAGGGTCATCAAACCCTCCTATAAATAGATAGGAGGGGGCAGCCTTCATATTCATTCATTTACAAGCAACTAAGCATTATTAGTCATTTTAGTATTCTGTTTTCCCATCAGTTTCATTGTTCTAAAAAAAGAGTTGGGGACTTTGTTGTCATGGTGACTTATGTTGGAGGATCAAGTAGAGCTGGGGAGGAGGAACCCCGAGTACCTAGAGAGGAGGATCCCGAGACATCCATGTCGTCCGGGAGCAGTTGATATAGAGAGAGCCACCTCCGTTGATCATTGTCGAGGGTCAGGAGCATAAGCCTAAGTTTGATCAGGAGGATGAGGTAGAGACGAATGAGGAAGGGTTAGGTTTGTAATATTCATGAACGCAATCAAATTGAACAAAATAAGCGAAAACGTGAAAAATCAGAGTTTTAAAATTTTACAAACCATATACCGGATCATCCTTTATACACAATTATTAATTAACCAAAAAGATAAAGAATGAGAATCATACCCTTGAAGATTCGAGCTTCCTCAGGTACAAGTTCACCTCCAAATATTTTTTGTGTTCAAGTTGAATCCATCGGGTTGGGTTCCTTCTTTTGATCAACGTTAGCCACCCAAGTGTTTGGCCTCTAGAGGTGATCCACCAAGAAAGAAGAAATATTCAAGAAAAAAGGTGTTTGGAAAAACCCTAATTTTCTATCTGTCATAGAAAAATAGCGTACTCTCCAACAATTGGAATCGCTTATTTTGATATATGATATAAGACTCCTCTTATAAAGATATCAGTTAACCATACCCTTCTAATCTAATTAGAAAATAGGGTATTATTTAATTATTTAAATTCTTTTAATTAATTAAGCTCCTTAATCTTATTAGGGATAATTAATTAAACTCTTTTAATTAATTTAACCTCATAATCTTATTAGGAATATATGAGAGTACTTTTATTAATTAATTCTCAAACTCGTTTAGGAATTAAATAATAATAATATTAATAATAATAATAAGAATCCTCTTATTAATTTATATTTAATATTTCCAAAATATTAAATAATAAATATTAAGCTATTTAATTTATTCTATCACCATAGATTAAATTAAATATACATAACTTATTATTACGATTATAACATTAACTTCTTAAATAATTATTCTTCCTTTTATGGTGCGATCCTTTAGGTTCTCCATATTAAACCAGTTGTGAATAAATCAATTAGAACAATTCTAATCTTATTTAAATAAATAAATTAAAATATTAATTTATTTAAATAAATAATATTTATTCTACAATAGGGATAAGCCTCCCTATCGATTAACGACTTTGCAGATAATATAGATTTCAACATTAATCATAAAAGAACCTTTGAGTAAATAGTTACCGTACAATTCAATCCTTTCATCATACAATGTCCCAATTAAATATAAGACATGAAATTACTACCAAGTCTTATTTTATTTAATTATATGCATTTTGACTCTTAAATGTACAACTCCAAATAATGCAAATTAGAAACTCCTTTCTAATTTCATTATTTCTTGGTCAAAGACTACTGGGTTGCCATTCATCGAATCATATATGACATTTCTCTTCTTTTATTTGAAGCGATAGATTCTTTATTGATCATACATTATCTCCATTTATGACTTATTATACCCAAGCATACCCTTTGATATACCCTACGGGTCTTAAGGAATAAGTCAAAGTATAATTCATCATACACAAGATACTATGATGATCTCAAGTCCAAGGATCACTTGTACTACTATCACTACTGAAATTCCTATTGACAGGCAAGTAAAACTCCATTAGGTATTTCTTAGCGAGCCACGTTCAGTGAACTTATTCTCTAATAAGCACCTACATACTTGTTTTAGTGTCTCCACACAAATGATCATGAGATCAATCATCCTCATCCAATGAGCAAGCAACGTATGTACATATCGATAAAATCATTATGGATCGCACCATGTCCAACAAGGTATGATTTTTCTTTTCAAACACATCAATCAATTATTGCGTTTCAGGAGGCATCTATTGTGAGAAAACCATTTGATATGATCTAGAAACTCATTGCACAATTATTCTTTCCTTGATCTGATCAAAGAATCCTAATACTTTGCCAATTTATTTCACTCTTGAATTCTTTGAACCTTTCAAATAATTCACACTTATATTTCAGCAAATACACACATTCAACTCTTTGAATAATCATCTCATTTTTTTATACTAATTTGTTCAATATGTAAAATTATTTTTACGTAAGTAAAGTATACTAAATCCATTAAGTAATATTCCAGTTCTATACAAAACATTATTATTATAAATAGAACAACAATTGTTCTTAAATATAATACCAAAGATTTCATTGTCCAACAATAAAATAAAAATAATATTTTAACGAGAACTGAAATACAATAACAACTTATTGACTTAATAGACTTTCCCGTAAGCAATGCTAAACTATAAGTTCTTATGGCTAATGCAACAACTTTTACTTCATTTTCCACACATCGTATTATTTATCTTTGTTTAGCTTTCTACTTTTGCTTGGTTTCTTCATAAATCTATATTTATGATAACCAAAGCTGATATCCAATACCCAAGTAGAACCTTGACCTAAAGAAAAATTTATTTTAATCATGAAAAAAAACTATATTTGTAATCGAAACTTCACTAAGCTTCTTCTGGTTATCATCTGCAAGATGCTTCTTGTAGTTTCTTTCCGGTGTCCAGGCTTATTGCAGTGGAAGCAAACTCATTTGCTATCCGTATCAGTTTTGTTTTTATTATCCATTATTTTTGCCTTTCTATTTACCTTCTTTGAATCGTTCTTCTTTTCAGAATATTTTTTGGCCCCTACTAGTAAGACATGGTCTTTCTTGGTTGGAAAGTGACTATCAACATTTTTCAACATGTTAAGCAGATCAAAGAGGCTGATATCTATTTTGTTCATATGAAAAAATCATAACAATTGTGAAAGGAGTTCGGGAGTGAGTGCAAGATCAAATCTTGGCTCGACTCACCATCCATAACAAAACCTGTTATCCTAATCGATCAATCAAATTAATAATGTTAAGGACTTTTATCTGTACTGTAGTGTCATCGGTCATTCTAGATTGGAAGAGCTCCTTAGATATCTGATATCTATCAGTCCTACTTTCATCACCATCAACTACTTGATGTGTAGGAATATAGTAGGAGCATCCATAGTTTCATACTAACGCTGAAGCACGTTACTCATGGATGCGAGAATGATGCATTGAGTCAACTGTGCATCATATTATCACTTTCTAAAAGTAGCAATCTCGTCCTCAGAGGCATTGTCTGCAACCATTGCAGGGATAAGCGTATTAAGGATATAAGATAACTTTTCAGCCATGAGAACTATTCTCAAATTCCTTAACCAATCCATTTAATTTGGTCCGGTTAAATAGCATCTAATATGCTTCACAATGATAGTAATTTAGACATTGTAAAATTTTGTAAATGAATTTGTAATTAACAACATTTTAGAATACATTTTATTATTATTATTAATTACCAAAATAAATTAGGTCTTGTTTTAAATTGGCATCTTCCACTATTTTTATCAAACTATATTACCCTCACTTATATAGTTCAGCAAAATCTAATTAAAGATTTGCTATTGAGAATAAGGATCTCATTTCAAATGTATATAGCCTTGTGGCGACACAGCAAACTATATATAAATAAATAGGTAGACAACTCTTTTCAATTACATTAACTATGAAACTCCTTGTATTTTACCTCTTAGATTATTTTGATCAAGTGGTGGCACATCCGAATCAAAATTATCCAAGTTAAGTCCAACCTAGCACTCCATATATTCAAAAAAGAAAAATATTGTCCTTGTGGTGACACAACAAAACAACATCGTTCAATTTTCTTTATAAGCATCAAATTTGATAAAATTAACATCTCAAAGAAGTAAGATATATAAGCCTTGTGGTGATACAACAAACTTATAATAATTAATTGATACTCTATTATTTTTATCATGCTAGAAGGCGACGTTCGATATTTCAAATATCTTTGAACGCTTAGGACTTAATATAAAAAAATTGAGGGGTTTGTTATTAATTTGTCTCATCTTGTTTAGCGCGCACACACACACACACACACACACATATATACATATATATATATATATATATATACATACATATATATATATATATATATATATATATATAAAATACGTGTCATATTAATTAACATACGAAGTATGTTTGCATTAGCATGCACATATAGAATACTATATTCTACCTGGATTGATTATGAACTTTTTTTTCTAGTTTGGTTCACTAGAGGCATCAAGTGAACCAAAAGGTCAAACCCTAGGGGTGTAAAAATTAATATTTTAATATAACTATTACATTTAAACCCGGGCTACATTACAAACGGGTCTTCAAGCGCTCCTTATTCATTGATCTCCAATTCTTCAAAATTAATTCTAACTATTCCTATTACAAAACTATTTAAAATAAATAGAAACCTTGATCAGCAGTCCAGGGGAAGTACATAGGGGGGAGATATAATTTACATTAAGAAAAAATTAGAGAAGACGAGGTACGCAAACTCCATTTAATAAAACTCATACATTCATGCATCCAACTAAAATAAAATCCAATCACATTGGTCAATAGTCCATAATCAATATAATTTATTATCATACACATCACCATATGCATCAATAAATAACTTCATCTCATTAATAATAAATATTCAATATATATATATATATATATATATATATTGATATCATTTAAAGGGCAAATTTAGTTAGTATAAAATATAATTTTGAATCAAAATAAACTCTTTTATTTTAATCCAAATTTAAATCAAAATAAACCTCTTTTATTTTAATTTATCCAATTTTGAATAAAATAAACTATTTAATTTAATCAAAATCTTTAATCAAAATAACTTATTTGTTTTAATTAATTATGGAATCCAATTCTAAGTAAAAAAAAACTCCTTTATTAAAGCAAACACGGATTCTCTTTCTTATTCACAAATAAACTCTTTTATTTTGAATAATATGAAATCTTATTCCATATCTAAATAAACTCCTTTATTTAAGGAAATACAGATTCTCTTTCCTATTCACAAATAAAATCCTCTATTTTGAAAAATATGAAATCTTATTTTATATCTAAATAAACTCCTCTATTTAAGGAAACATAAAATCCTTTTTCAACTCCAATTAGTTATCATGGAATCTAATTCCAACTCTAATTAGTTAGCATGAAATCCAATTTTAAAATTAAAATAAACCTTTTATTTTAAGATTAAAATAAACTTTTTATTTTAATTATAAAATAATTAAGAACATTATTACACACACACACACACACACACACACACACACACATATATATATATATATATATATATATATATATATTGTTAGAGTTTATGCCCTAGAGGCCAATTATTTAATATGATTGCTTAACATTTTGATATTATATTTGATTAAATAAATGAATGATTTTATTATGGTTTTATTTACTGCGTTATATAAATGTTAACATAATAAAATTCCTTAGAATAGTGATACAATTTATATAGTTTCAAGTATGTGACTTGAACATGAGATTATATAATTACAATTAGTATCATTGCTCTTAAATTTTCCTAGTCGAGTACCATTGTTGATAGGACAACAATGATGCATTGAGACTAGTATGTGGTTGACTGATGACCAAATCTCATTGGTCATAAATATATGAGATATTAAGTCAATGCATAGGTATGTGTTAGAGAACGATGTACTGGACAAACCCACCATGAGAATTCTATGTGGAGCATCGAAGTGTCATTAGCGGTTCTCATAGTGACAATGATGTAATGGTTCTCCGACCTAAAATCATTATATTTCTACACGAGAATTTATGTACTTTGATATCATCAAATGTCACCTTTAATAGGGTGGACTATAAAGGTGATTATTGGGTACATCATGAATCGTGTGAGGAATATGAGTGATCTAGATGGAATTTAACCATCCTATATATTAGGGGTGATATCCATAGGCCTCTTGATTGAGTAGGTCTATGAAATGCATGGTAATGCTCAAATAGTGATTTGTTTCATATAGTCTACTCATTGATCAAGAAAACTCATATTCAATTATGAAGAGTATAACATATTCCATGACTCGAGTTTAATCTAGGATGTCAAGGTTAAAAGGATTAAATTACATTGAAACATTGGTTACGAAAAGATTGTATCGAATCATCGATCTTATTATTACTTGGGTAGCAGTGATGCATTACTAGATGTCGCTCACTATTTATAATTTTATAATATGATTTTAAAATTATTGCCAACGTAATAATAACATATAGGGTCACACACAAAGAACGTAATTAAAAGGAAATTAATTTAAATTGTAAAGATTTAAATATGTCAATATGATTGATAGAATTTTAAATTACGAATTTAAATTAATATGATAATTTATATATATGTATATTAATTAAGTAAGACTTAATTAAGATATATATATATATATATATATATATATATATATATATATATTTCGGATTTTATTTTAATTGGATTAGGGTTTTGATTAATTCCTATTAACTATTATATATATGATATATAGCAGCCATTTTAAGGAATGATTATAAACTCACAAACCCTAGCCGCTCTTAGAGAGAGATTAGAAAAAAGTTCAAAAATCTTATTCCTTTGGTGGCTAGTACCTCAGCTCCTTTTATTGCAAAATCGTGTGACGGTTTGTGTGCGTTCGTGTGGATACTGTAGAGTCGTAGTACCGTGAGGAATTGCGTTGGAGATTCGGAGCGTTTCAAAAAATTCTATAATCGGTATAATATCTAACCACTGAATTAATTATTTTTCGCATGGATCTTGTTTTAGGGTTTCAGAAATTGCTTTAAAATTTTAATTTCCGATGTGCGTTTCTGTGCCGAAACCCAACATATATATATATATATATATATATATATATATATATATATATATATATATATATATATATATATATATATATATATATATATATAGAATAATGAAATCATGTGAATCACGGAAATCCGTAATGCTCCTGAATTCTTCTAGGTGAATCCCTTTTTGGTGAATATCATAATATATATATATATATATCTATATCTAATAAAATACAAATGATTTTGAATTTCCCGCTCACTCAATAAATCATCTGGGTCGTCCAAAGTTTGAGATAAATCCCACCTTTCATACATCTATCTAATAAAATACATCTATCTATCTAATAATCTAATAATAATTTAATAAAATACAAATGACTTTAAATTTTTCGCTCACTCAATAAATTATTTTGATCGTTCAAAGTTTGAGATAAATCTTATTGTCCATACAGTGCCGGAGGCACGGGACCCAGCTAGTATATATATATATATATATATATATATATATATATATATATATATATATATGTATGTATGTAGTAATCATGAATCATTTTTCTAGAAACATGATTACTAAACTCCTTAACAAGCATCCTGTACATGATTTACGGATTAGCTTTTGAAAAGAAAAAAAAATCAGCCACGGACTCTTTTGCAAATTCACGGCTTATTCTTTTTTTTATATAAATAAATTTTATACAACAAATTATGCCCAATTAAATTATTCTAAACACATATTAATATACATATGAAATTAAAATAATTAATAATTCGCATAAAGGTCTGGCTCTGATACCACTGTTAGGTTTGTAATATTCATGAACGCAATCAAACTGCACAAAATAAGCGGAAACGTGAAAAATCAGAGTTTTAAAATTTTACAAACCATATACTCGGATCATCCTTTATAAAAAATTATTAATTAAACGAAAAGATAAAGAATGAGAATTATACCCTTGAAGATTCGAGCTTACTCAGGTATAAGTTCACCACCAAATTTTTTTCGTGTTTAACTTGAGTCCACCGGGTTGAGTTCTTTTCTTTGATCAACGTTAGCCACCCAAGTGTTTGGCCTCTAGAGGTGATCCACCAAGGAAGAAAAAATATTTAAGAAGAAAGATGTTTGACAAGACCCTAATTTTTCTATCTTTCATAGAAAAATAGCGTACTCTCTAACAATTGGAATCGTTTATTTTGATATCTGATATAAGTCTCCTCTTATAAAGATATCAGTTAACCCTTCTAATCTAATTAAAAAATAGGGTATTATTTAATTAATTAAATTCTTTTAATTAACTAAACTCCCTAATCTTATTAGGGATAATTAATTAAACTCTTTTAATTAATTTAATCTCCTAATCTTATTAGGAATATATGATAGTACTTTTATTAATTAATTCTCAAACTCCTCTAGGAATTAAATAATAGTAATAGTAATAATAATAATAAGACTCCTCTTATTAATTTATATTTAATATTTCCAAAATATTAAATAATAAATATTAAGCTATTTAATTTATTCTTTCACCATAGATTAAATTAAATATACTTAACTTATTATTACGATTATAACATTAACTTCTTAAATAATTATTCTTCCTTTTATGGTGTGACCCTTTAGGTTCTCCATATTAAATCAGTTATGAATAAATCAATTAGAACAATTCTAATCTTATTTAAATAAATAAATTAAAATATTAATTTATTTAAATAAATAATATTTATTCTACAATAGGGATAAGCCTCCTTAGCGATTAACGACTTTTCAGATAATATATATTTCAAAATTAATAATAAAAGAACCTTTGAGTAAATAGTTACCGTACAATTCAATCCTTCCACCATACAATGTCCCAATTAAATATAAGACATGAAATTACTATCAAGTCTTATTTTATTTAATTATATGTATTTCGACTCTTAAATGCACAACTCCAAATAATGCAAATTAGAAACTCCTTTCTAATTTCATTCTGTCTTGGTCAAGGACTACTGGGTTATCATTTATCGAATCACATAAGACATTTCTCTTCTTTTACTAGAAGCGGTATATTCTTTATTGATAATACATTATCTCTATTTATGACTTATTATTATACCCAAGAATACCCTTTGATATACCGTAAGGGTCTTAAGGAATAAGTCAAAGTATAATTCATCATACACAAGATACTATGATGATCTCAAGTCCAAGGATCATTTGTACTACTATCACTACAAGAATTCCTATTGACAGACAAGTAAAACTCCATTAGGTATTCCTTAGCAAACCACGTTCAGTGAACTTATTCTCTAATAAGCACCTACATACTAACTTTAGTGTCTCCACACAAATGATCATGAGATCAATCATCCTCATCCAATGAGCAAGCAACGTATGTACCAATCTATCCGAATTCACTAATTCCCAATTTAGTAATCCAATGATTGGGAACTATTTAAGTTTTAAGCTTTTTAAAAATTTAGATCTCATTAGAATGATCATCATCATTATTCTAAAAGCATTGCTTAAAACTATGAATTTATCACATATTATAAAGCGGCATCATGTAGATAATTAAAAGCCTTTAATAAATTAATACTTTTTATTAATAAATGAATAAGATTGTTACAAAGTATATGCTTTATCATCAAACATGATTGGCTTGTGTGCATACTACTTTCAGGAAGATCATGTGGAGCTACCACAGACAGATGAAGAGGAGGAGGAAGAAGAGTTCCCATCGAAATCTATTGCAGCTCAGATGTATAACGAGGTGTACGACCGTAACATTGAGCTTCAGGATAGAGTCAGAGAGTTGGAGGAGCTGGAAGATGAAGGCCAGACCACAATGGCAAAGAAGGACGATGAGATTCAGGATCTTGATGTACATCTTGGAAATGTGGAGTGAAAGTTAGTTCACATAGAGGGTGACAAGGAGCAGCTGATGGCAGCTAAAGGATGATCTGAGAGAAGAGTTTGCCAAGAGAGCAAGGGCTGAAGATGCTTACGAGGAGGTTTCCCAGCGTACAGATGTAGCAAAGGAAGAGGTGCAGGCAAAGAAGGCCAAGATGGGGGAGATGGATTGTGTCTTCCACATTGCGATGAACAGAGCTCAGGATCGAGTTATTTACTATCCAGTCTATTTCAAGGACTTACCTTGGTATATGCTAGATCATAGGACGATGTTCCGTATTATAGAAGAAGAACGCAGTGAAATTGTTCGACGTCTTAGTAGGTTGTGATATAAACAATATGAGTTATGTGAGAATCTATGGTAGTTAATAATATAATTCCAGTGTGGATATAAGCAATGGAATATGATGATTTAATCCAGAAGATTCTTTATCTCGGGATAGTTGATGTAAATAGCAATGATGTTATCTTTTTGTGTTTTAAAAGTTATTAATGAATAAAATATCAATGTTTTTTCAAGATATTATGTGTTAAGTGATAATCTTAAAATGTTTAAGTTAAGTCTTAAATACTTAAGAGATCGAGTAATGATCTAATAAGCGTATATCTTAAACAGAAAATTTCGTAAAGAAGACGCCCATCACGTTAACAAGCTCAGGAAAAATCCATGAACAACAACGACAACGACAATGCCAACGCTAATCTTGTTCAACAGTTGGTAAATCTGTTAGCTGGTGCACTTGTGAATCATCCACAACTTCAAGCTACCTCGTTTAAAGATTTCAAAGGCGGTAGGAATGCCAGAGTTTAGGGGATCCATGAATCCGATCGAAGCTCAGACCTAGATTATGGAAATGGGGAAGGTATTTGACGTTGAAAGGGTCAATAATGATCAGAAGACCGCATTTGAACGTTCATGCTGAAGTCATAGGCCAGCTACTGGTGTCAGGCGAATAAGGTTAGAGGAGGACATAGTGTGATCACATGTGATAGGTTCAAGAAGATGTTCTTTGAGATGTAGAACCAGATAGAGGTTCAGATTCTAGAGTTGAAGTAGTGTAAAACCCCGAATTTTATTGAATAAAAGTATTCAATTTTTTTATAATTATTATTCTATTTAGTAAATGTTAAATTGATAAAAGGTTAAAGTTAAGGGTGATATGTGAAAATTTTACAAAGTAAGCAAGTTGATATAAAATATTCGTTGTGTCGGGGAATATTCGTTTAGTCGGGAAATATTCTTTTTGTCAGGGAATATCCGTACGAAGACTCAATCATTAGTAAACCACATAATGGAATAACTGTCGGATATAGAAAGTGACAGAAATAACCTTTTTATAAAAAATAATGACACTACTTTTACCGTTAAACTATTGAAATACTCGGCGATAAAAGTTTAGTAATACGCGTTGTTGCATAGTAGCACATGGTATTGCACAGTATCTCTGATTATTAATGTTTACGTAAGAAGTCACTCAGTTTTGATCAATTATTAACACAATATCATCTGCACAATATTTTATATTATTAAATTAATAATTGAGATAACACATTTATTTATATTATTATTTGCATTATTGACAATGTCTAGAAAGTTTTGTCGAGGAAAGGAGTTAGGTCATTTAATTACGCGCCAATAAAGTTAAATCTTTATCAAAACCCCCTCTTTTATGGAAACGATCTGGTTGTCAATATTGTGAATTATAATATTAAATTATGAATAATTGTTGAAAGATTAAAAATGGGTTGATTGAAGATAAATGATTTGTGGTAAATATTTATTCAATTTTTTATATAAATAGAGGGGTTTGTTATGAGGCGTTTGTTATAAGTTTGGCTTATTATTCCATGAGGAGATGTGCTAATTTTTCAGACCGTTGGTTGAAGTTATAGTAGTAAATCAATATGGATCGATGGTTTAAAGTTTTAATAGTAAATCAATATGGACCGCTGTTTTAAGTTTTAAAATTAAATCAATATGGACCGTTCGTTTGAAAAGTAAATCAATCTGGACCGTTCATGAATTAGTTACTATTTAGTCCATTCTCCTATAAATAGAAGCTCATTCTTTCATTATTTCTCACAAATTCACTAAAACTCTAGAGAGAGAAACTATAGGGAGAAAGAAGAAGAGTATTCTGCTACTTCACTATTGCAGTATCTAATCTTATACTAAGGTAAGGGATATTATTTGTTGTATTCGTAAGGGACATTATTTTACGTATGGTAAGGGATGTTATTTTTATATAATAAAGGGTATTATTTTTTCGTATTCGTAAAGAATGTTATTTTTTTTCAATACTCATAAGGGTTGTCATTCTATTCATTATTAATCTACAGGAGTAACCTGCCTACGCGGACTACCGCATGCATGATGAATGACCCTTCGTATTCACTTTTTATTAATCTGCGGGAGTAACCTCACTTTTAGGGGAGGTGGTGCAAGATTGATAATACTTGCATGACTTTATTAAAAATGGAGGTATAGATGAATGTACTATACTGTAATTATTTTTTCACATGTAAAGAACTATTGATTCAAATTACTGTACTATTGATTCACATGATGTACTATTAGGAGAGATGGTGCAAGTTTGATAATACATGCAAGACTAAATTAAAACTGAAGAAAAAGATGAAGGTATTATACTGTAATATTTTGAGCTCAAAACGTGCAATTATCGAAACTATCTTTTCCTATAATAGAAGCTCATTCTTCCTTCATTCTCACCAATTAACTAAGACTCACAAGTGTAATTATAGAGAGAGAAGTTATAGAGAGAAAGAAGAAGAGAAGTCTGCTACTTCACTATACCAGTATCCATTCTTCTTCTGGGTAAGGGGTATTATTTATTTTATATTCTAAAGAGATATTATTTTTCGTATTCGTATGAATATTATTTTCATTCAATATTCGTAAGGAGTATTATTTCTTTCGTATTCATGAAGAGAGTTATTTTCTTTCAATACTCGTAAGGGTTGTTACTCTATTCTTTATTAAATTGTGGAAATAACATGTCTACGCGGACTACCGCATGCATGGTGAATGACCTTTCGTATTCATTCTTTATTAAATTATGAAAATAACCTTTTTACGCGGACTACAACATGCATGGTGAATGACCCTACGTATTCATTCTTTATTAAATTTTGGAAATGATCTGTCTACGTGGATTACCGCATGGCGGGTAAAAATCCATTTGCAGTTTCATATATTTTATTATACTCTTATGAGATATCATTTCTTTTGTACTCGTCATGGAATATTGTTTTCTTTTTGTATTTTCCTTTTATGAGTACTATTCATGGGGTACTATTCACTGAGTACTATTCATGGGCACTATTTATACACACCGTACTATTCATACATACGATACTATTCATAGAGTACTATTTATGGGCACTATTCATAAATATGGTACTATTCATGGGTACTATTCATATATACGGTACTATTCACGGGGTACTATTCACGACAAAAATTGATTTCTTTTCTGTCTAAATTATTTTTGATACATGAATATCATTCTTGAATTTTACTCCACAATTGGTGATCATATTGATAATATGGATATTCTTGAACTCTAGATAAATTGAATTATAAATATTTAATATTTATCCTTGATCTCACTTGATTGAATCATTATATCATTGTCATCATTCTCATGTTTATATTGTGGTGAAAGTCATTTTTGTGTCGTGGTGCATATATGGACTGTTGATTGGTATGATTATGACTAGGAATTGTGTATTGGTATAAGCATAACCTGTAATGTTACAAATAAAGACTTGTGATGAATGTTCTCTTTGGCCCATAATGCAAAGAAAAATTTTTGATTGATATCTTTGGTCGTAGTGCAAAGATGAACTGTTGATTAATAGCTTTGGCCCGCAGTGCAAAGACGGACATGTGTATGACATGATCATAACCACTGATGATATAAATAAATATCTTTGACCCGTAGTGCAAAGATAAATTATTTTTTGGCATGATTATGACCATTGGTTTTACAGTTGAATGTCTTTGGCCGTAAAGCATTGACAGACAATTGATTGGCATGATCATGACTGTTGGTTTTATAGTTGAATATCTTTGGCCCGTAGGGTAAAGATAGACAATTGATTGGTATCATCATTGTTATTACATTTGAAAGTCTTTAGCATTTGGGGCAAGGATATTGAGTGAAAGTTCTATTAAGCCTTTGTGACAAGGAGAAACTGTTGATTTACATTATTATAAATATGAATTATGAATTTAACGATAATATTTGGTGGTTCAGGTGAAGACAGGTGATGAAAGTTTTCTTTGTCTTGGGTACAAAGAGAACTGCTGATGTATATTATGGGGATGAAATATTAATGATGAACTTTTAATTTGGAGGACATATTAGACATTATGTTCTACTTGACTCTTCTAATGGATTGTTTTTTCCGCTGCTGTTGTTGATCTAAAACTTGTTGTCTATTGTATTCTATTAGATTTTTCCCTATTGAGGACTAAGGGTAATTTATTCTATATTATCTTAGTCATAATATTCTTTACTGGGCTATTTGTGTTCATCATTTTGCTTCATAATTCCTTTTAGGTAGTAAGAGTGTAACTGGGTCGAGCGGGAATAACAGAGGAATAGTGTGATGGTCCGAGACTGTGGAAGTTTCCCAATACATTATGAAACAGCATGACAATATATAATTATATTGAGGACTAAAGATGCGTGTGTCGTATTTTACATGTCACTTAATAATTTATTTTGGTGAACAACAATAGGGTGATGAGAACCCAACTTTGAAAGCGTCAAAAATACACACCATTGGAATGAACAGGATAATAAACTTCTCATTTTTCTTTGGGGTCTATTGGGTCAACCAAGGTTAATGCTCAAGTCCTATGATATCTATTATAACTTAGATGCATGGTCTCCATGTATAAAGGATTTCTTGAGCATTTTCCAAAGATTTTAATTCCTAAAACAGTTATCAACTGTACCTTTATGTAGAGTATCATTAGTTTGGAGTGTGAGTACTGTTATTTGTATTGAAACTCATATCGTATGTGTTGTTGTATTTTGCATGACAGTTTAACAGTTGTATAAATAAAGTTTGTATTTGATTTCTATAGCGTGTATCTTGTGACACCCCCAAATTCGGGTACTTAAATTTCCACATGATTTGGTGTTCACTATTCAAACATTATAATTCTATCTACCTATAATAAAAGAAACATTAATAGATAGAAATAAATCCTCTCCTTATGGAGTTACATCATAACAATACATAAATCCCATGTCATACTAACCTTAAATCTTAACTGCGGAAACATAATTAATTAATCATCTTACACATCATTAACATAAGTCTAAAATAGAAATACATCATCACATAAAATAACAAGTCTTCAGCACTTGTTAATCTTGCCCTTACCTTTGCTACTAGAAGGCTCGTCGAATCTTTCGTTCTTAACTGCAATGTTATTATTACGCAAGAGTGAGCACGATTGCCCACAAGTATATGAAATAACAATATAATAACATGCGAATGAATCAAAGACTTCTGGAATAAAAACTCAACTTTTGAATCAAGAATGAATAACAAGAATCAAAAGATTTCTGAGGGTCATAAGACCTTGAACCATGTCCTAGGTTATCAAGGGTTATACTTGAAACCTTTAACAGTCATAAAACTATGGACTCTTCTACTCGTACTTAGGGGGATCAACCCTTAGTACCATACTTTGCACAATATTAACGCTAACGCATAAGTAATCCCTATACAGGGTTGTTCATCTCAGTTTGACATTAAAGTTCGCACCAAAGAAAGTTTGGTTTGGATAAATCAACAAGAGTTCTGAATTTTAGAACGTTCATCAACTATGGACTAGTCGAATCAAATAAGGGTTCACTAGTCTAATAAGGTTCAACAATAAATGATATTTAAATTGAATAACAATCTCAAGAGGTATACAATAGAACAAGTATTGTATTGAAAAGATAGATAGTCTTTAATATAACAAACTGAACTAGATTTATAAACTTGAATAATGATAACAAGTAGGGTTAGGAAACTTGCCTCGTGTGTAGGCTAAACGATTACTACATCCGTTCACCACAAATCCAATACACATACCATATGTATTCACGACATTCATTAGTTACAACACTTAATTATTTAATATAAACTCCACTTTATTAACAAATCATTACCCTTCTAATTTAATTACTTAATTAAATTAGAATATTTTCATTCTCTTACTATTATTACACTCGAATAAATTATTTCATAATAATTTCCATCGAATATTTATTTTATTCCATAAATATTTTAACTAAAATATTTATTTTATTTGATAAATATTTTAATAATAATTTCCATCGAATATTTATTTTATTCCATAAATATCTCAATTAAAATATTTAATTTATTTTATAAATATTTTAATAATAATTATCTTCAAATATTTATTTTATTCCATAAATATCTCAATTAAAATATTTAATTTATTTTATAAATATTTTAATAATAATTTTTATCAAATATTTATTTTTTTATTATTATTATTTTTTGCCCGCCGGGGCGTGGTAATTTAGTTTGGTAACGCCCGCTGGGAGCGGGATTACCCAGACTCAGTTTTTGTAGTTCGCGAACATAACAAGGCCAAATTAGGCCAAAAAATCTCTCACAAGTAAAATTATACGTTCTGTGAAGAACAAAGAATATGGCCATAACTTCCGATTAGTTTATTTTTACACGAAATTAGACATGGCCAAACACTGTAATACATATATGATCACTACTTAACTCTTCTAGCATGATTTTAACATGTTAAAACACATAATTTGCAGAATCAACACATGTAATTTACTGTTCTTGGTGTTTTTGAATGTTTTGAATACAAAACATGAAAATCAACACTACGGATTCGTTATAACACCGAATTCGTTCATTTGAGGTTTGGTCTCTTCGTTTTAATATGCATAATTATATACAGGTATAAAATTTATGACACAATATATGTTTGACGTATTAAATTTGCGAGTAAGGGCCATATGGCCATATTTCTGTACTCTGAAATTTTGCAGCAACAATATACGACATATATTTTATGAAACTGATGTTATGGTTCATACAACATAGTAAAAACACACTACGCTAATCATATTAACACATATATGTGTAAATTTATAAAAGAACTTATGATTATCGTGTTAAATTTGGTATATAAGGCCATATGGCCATATTTCATACTCTGTAATTTTGAAGCAATAATATACGACATATTTTATAAAACTAATGATATGGAAATCTACAATATATAGTAAAACATGCTATGTTAACATATTATCACATATATGTCCATATAATCAATACAATTTCCAATTACAGAGATTTTAACCGAACTTGAAAGCCATTTTCATGAAAACTTTTAAATGACATGAATAAAACAAACTGGGTTGAAGAGATTACCCAAAGCGTAGATGAGTAGAGATGAAACTCTTATCAATTAATTCTTCAATCACACAACTCACAAATTCCCTCAATAATTTCTCAATCTCTCTCTGTGATTTGCTTTGCCAGACTTAGAAAATAAAAGACTTAATCAAAATAAAAGAAGACGTATTAATTTTATAAAAGAATTGAGCGCAGAGTCATGGGTTTACTGCTACTAACTTCCCTTAGGGCCTCGTTTGGCTGGCAATAATAGACTCCAAAACCATTTAATTTAATGATTCTCTTGTACTATAGTTTAAAATATGTCACACCCAAATTACACAATAAAATCAAATATCTTATTTACTTTAATTTAAATAAACTATGATAATTTCTCATAAATTCCCATAGTCATAAAATTAAATTTCTCATTTATTAAATAGGTCAAATTATTTAATATCTAATTAATTATTAAATTAATTAAAATAACATTATGCTTATTAAAAATTTTATTTAATATAATAAGCTCACATAAATACATAATCTGAGTAATAAAATTCTCCACATTAATTTAATATCTATAACACGTATAATTAAATTAATTTACCACAATTGCATCAATTAATTATTAAATCTAATAATTAGATCATCAAAAATATTTATTTAATTCAATAAATATTAAAATTAAATTACAAAATCTTGTTTGTCACATATCTGGCGACCCAAAATGGGTTGGGTGGACCTATTCTGGGGGCGTCACAAGCAGGGTAACATGACGGTGCCAGAATATGCCGCAAAATTCAATGAGTTGACTAGATTCGCAACTTATCAAGTGAATAAAAATGAGAGGAAAGTTAGGAGGTTTGAACATGGGTTGAAGCCATGGTTGTACAACAACGTGTCAATATTCCAATTGAACACTTTTGCTGGAGTTTTGGAGAAGACAATCATTACAAAAGGTGGAAGCGATGTGCTGACCAGGTATAATCAAGAACAGAAGAAGAAGAAGAAGAAGAAGAAGAAGAAGAATGAAGAATGAAGGTAAGAAAAACAAAGTTAGTGGTAGCAATAGTGGTGGTGGTCATAGTCAGAAGAGGAAGTGGAATGATAATATGTCTACTGGGAATCAGCAAGGATGTCAGAAGAAGAAGGTGGAGGCTTGTCCTACCTGTGGGAAGAATCACCTGGGGGTATGCATGAATGGGAATATGGTTTGCTACAATTATGGTAAGGAAGGCCACATAGCACAAAATTTCCCTAAACCTAAGAAGGGTGCTTGCTTCACTTGCGGGTCGAGGGATCATCTGGCTAGGGATTGCCTCGAGAAGGCAGCAGGAGGAGTAGGAGTGAGTGGAAGTAAGGGAAACAACGGTGGTAGTACTATGACTATCACTAGACCGAAGTAGCTAAACTGACCCACCGCCAGATCTTTCAACATAACCGTGCAAGATGTTTTACAGTTATGAGATGTGGTGTCATGTATCATTCTGATCAATAATATTAATGCTTACGTATTATTTGATTCGGGTATTATATACTTGTTCATTTATATCCGATAATTTTGCTAAAAATTTGAATTTTCCTAAGGAGGAATTAGACTACCCTTTGAACATAGAGATTACGAATAGGGAAGTAATTCCTGTTAGGTTTGTACACAAAAACTGTAGAGTGGATATTAAGGGCCACGCGATAATCGTAGATCTAATCACGATTAAACTTGGGGAATTTGACGTCATTTTGGGAATGGATTGGCTATTCAATTATGGGGCAATAATTGATTGTCAAAAAAAGTGTATTAACCTTATAACCCCGTTAAAGGTTATATTTTATGGCAGCAAGTCACCTAGATAAACGATTTTTCTAACGATGATACAGGCCAAGAAGTTGTTGAGACAAGGTTGTGTAGGGTATTTAGCCTACATAGTCGATACTCGAAAGGAGAGTGCGAAACTAGAAGAAATACATGTCGTTAGAGACATTGGAGACGTATTTCCAGATGACTTGCTAGGACTTCCGCCAGACAGGAAAGTAGAATTCGTGATCGACTTGGTGCCTGGAACTGCTCCAATATCGAAGGCCCCGTACAGTATGGCTCCGGTGGAGATGAAGTGTGACATCCCATAAATAAGTCCACACAACCCATTCTGAGTCGCCAAATACATGGTACAGAAACCAAATACAAACTTCATGAATACAATTGTCGTGTAAAATATGACAACACACGAGCTGTGAGTTTTAGTACAGATATAGTCTTGCAGACAATATCCAAAATCAAATAAAGTCCTAATTATAATTATTGATACAATATTTTACAAAATAGTGAGGACTGCTATAATAACTGTCTTGAACCATCATTCCACACCCCGACTAGTACCTACTATATTCTCGCCTCCTGAGAAGAATAATGGAACAAAAAGGAAAAGGGTGAGCTCAACTAGCCAGTAAAAAATATTATAACGAAGATAATGTAGAAAAAATTATCCTTAGTTCTCAACAGGAAAAATCTGGTAGAATACAATAAACAACAAGTCATTATTAATAACTTAAAATATTTTTAAATCATTAATATTCTATTCAAATGATTTTTAAAATAATTAAAATAATTTTTTAATCATCACCATTAATATTTAAATATTAATGAAATTATTATCAAAATATTAAAGGTCATTAATTATAACTTAAAATACTTTTAAATCAATTTTCTAATTTTAAATGATTTTTAATTTATTTATTTAATATAATAATTAAATAAATCTAATATCATTAATATTAATTTATTAATGAGAATTCTCCAAAAATATAGAAAATTATATTTTAAAATCCCAAATATTTTCTAACACTTTATTCTTATTTAAAATGATTTTTAAATCAATAAAATCATTTTTATCTTATTTATTTAATTTAATAATTAAATAAATCTAATATCATTAATATTAATTTATTAATTAAAATTCTCCAAAAATATTAAAAGTTGTATTTTATAACTCAAAATATTTTTAAATACATTATTCTTATTTAATATGATTTTTTATAATATTAAATCATTTTTCTCTAATGTATTTAATACACTAATTAAATAAATTAAATACCTTTAATATTTAAATAATCATAAATTTTAAAGAAAAATGTCCCAAATAATTAAAAATTATTTTTCAGAATTTAAAATGATTTTTAAAACCATTTTTGTAATTTTTGTAATTTATTTTCTATTTTAAAGTATTTTCTGGAAATCAGAAAATAAAATAAATAAAAACCGTCGCTAAAGGGTTTTAGCGACACAAAGTGTCTCTGTTGGTGTCCTTGAGCTAAGAACACTGACAACTTCGTTTTTAACATGACATGTTTGACCAGCTTAATTGCTCGGTTTAAAATCGTTTCTGGGTAATTTCTAACCATGATCTTGTAGTGAAAATGTAACTCTACAATTATCAACTAACATCTTGGTCATAACACTTCGAAACAAGGAGATCTGAGTCCCCAAAGTCACTGACAACGTGTTCCTGGGTTTTTTGGGTTACCCAAAAACCCAGGCAGTTTCGAGTACCCACCTTGATGCTCGATAAATTCTAGGTTCTGGTCTTCCAATTAGTTATGTTATGGTCCAAATATGTAGTACTAGTGTTAAGGTACATGAATATAACAACAAGTCAGTTTAACAACAACAGATCCACGAGATACGACTCGGTCAAACCCTGTTAGAAACTGTGTTCTTCATATTTCTGGAAATTCCAGAAAATGACTTTGTGTTCAGATGGGCATCTTTGATCATCTGTTTCGTCCAACTGATTTGTTGTTTAAGAGATCCAGAGATATGTAGCTATAGTACACATAACCATTTACAAGTATGCTACAACAACAACATAACATTAAAAACCTGACAGATCAAGAAGCTTAAAAATCTTGTCAGATGGATAGTTTAAATTTATGGGTTACCCAGATTGTGCTTGGTCATGCCCGGTCAACGAGTTTTGACCGTTAATAACTTCAAATCCAGACATCTAATGACTCTGATTTTTTTTTTTGCAGAATAAAGACCTCACACCAAGCTATAAATAACAACTTTAAAACAACAAAAATCTTTTTCAAGCAATGATCGGTGGCCACTGACATTCAGTTGTCAGACCACAAACCATGTTCTTGACAGTTTTTGAAAAACATAGTTTTTACCCACTTTGATGCTATGGATTCATAATAGATCATCATAGATCTTCATAAAACATCCATTAGAAAGATTCTAAACACAAAAACATAAAATTTATCTAAGCATACAAGATCAAATTAGGTTTTAGGGTTTATACCTTTTTGGTAGATTTTTGATCTTAGATCTCCTTATCTGATATTGGTTGATCTAGGGCTGATTCTAGGACTGATCTACTTATGTATTTCGTTGGTTTAGGAGAGAGAGAGAGTTGGTGAGAGCATGGAGCAAAATGGCTAGCTTTTTGTGATTTTCTCTTTCCCAAATCTATATATATTGTGTAGATGTAAGTATGATCTGATATTTTCGGTTGGTGGGGTTGAAATTTGTACTCACAAAGTCAAATGAGTTGTTGAACTACTAAATTTGATGGCAATTTTACAAGTTAGCTAAATAAAAATGAAAAAGGGCATTTTGGTCTTTATCAAATTGATTTTAATGGCAATCTTGACAAATGCACAAACCCTTAGGGTTTAACCCTAAGGTTCTAACCCTTAGGTTTTAAAAACTCCAATTCTAGAATTTTCTAATTAGGGTTTAAAAATAGAAAATTAAGAATTTCAAAAAATTTAATTAGGGTTTTAAATAGTGTTAACGCCAAGATCTTCTCCAACGTCCCAATCACGTAAGACGCCCTGATCCTGCACAGTAAACACGATAAACACCACAAGCTTGACGGCCGGACCACTGGGGGATAGCTTAGGCGTGAGAGTAAGTACGTGTGTTCACAAGGTTAACAATGGAGGAATGTAATGTCTAGTGTATTGAGAGAGATAATAATTCAGTTGTGTGTCTATTTATGAATGTTCACGTACCTCATTGTAAAGACTTGGTTGATAGATTATACTCCCTTGCCTGGTTTACTGTGCCACCCACTACCTCTGACGCAGCCCCCGTGATCTGATGGATCCTGCCGTCTGCCTGTAGTCTTCTCACTACTTTTAACCACTGTTTATATCGCCGGCCGACTATAATCCCATCCACATTAATGCATAGAAGGTGCCTTAGTCAATTGTCATGCTTTTTCATCATTACAAGTCAAAGTAATAGATATTAAATGATCCAATGGGTTAACTCAACGACCCGACCCGATCTCACAGGGTTAAACAGAAACGATATGATGACTAGGCCCAGTTATGCCATCAACCAATAATGAAGACTTAATGGACTAATCAGAATAAGAAGGCCCAATCCATTCGGCCCAATAGGAGAAATATCATGACTCAACATTGCCCCTAGTTTTTTATTAAACAGAAGGTTTAATAGGAAACTATAAATGGTCCATGATATTGGAATTTGATAAAGGCCCATAACAGGAGGTAATTGAGACGTACCCAATTTGGTCCATAAGATGAGACGGGGGACGACTGAATGTTCAGTGTAAAAGGTCCAGACAATGAAGGACTGAATTTGAAACAAATGGCCTAAAAACCGGAAGTCCAGCAGAGAGGCCCAATTTGACAAAATATCTAAGACTTGATCCGGACGCTTCCCCTTCGAATTCTCATCATTACTAACATTTAATGTGTCGGCCTCCTACACCGTGTGACCGTCAGTATAAAGGATAAACTTTACCAATATCGACGGTTTTACCTGCTAATTTGAATTTTGAATCTTTGAGCTTTCTTCTCCTTCCCAAAAATTCTCTCTTTGCTCTACGAAACTCCAACAATGGTGACTGGGAACTCTAGCAAAAATTCCCCCCTTCGTGTGACCCCTTTTAGCACTGTCTCCTCAAATCCAAACCCTAACCAAGAGGGTTCGAGCTTAAATCCCCAAATCCCTTCTATGCCTTCTTCCGACTTCTTTAAGGATGGGGAACAATTTCCTCATGCCAATATCCCCTCGACTGTTACGAAATCTGAGATATGTTTCCTCCGGACTCGTTATTAGATTCCGGATATGTATGCTATAAGGGCTCCGGCCCCTGAGGAACGTATGTACCAGCGACCAGATGGTTGGGTCGCTATGCCAGTCACTTTCCTTGAAAAGGGGATTCGTCTACCCCTTCACGCCTTCGTCATTACCCTCCTAGGGTTCATAGGAGTGGGTTTTTCCCAGTTGGTCCCTAACTCCTACATCCACATCCTGGAATTCATTGCCTTCTGTCACGAGCTAGGGATTCCCCCTTATGTAGACATCTTCTTCACCCTCTTCTCAACCAGTAGGTCCCGAGAATGAGGTTTCAAAATGTTGAGCAAACAGTCTCCTCGACCCAACTCCAAATTTGAGAAGAGGCCTTTGATGGATACCCCTTCAAGCAACAAGGGTTGGCATGAGAAATGGTTTTTTGTTACGGGACCCGAAATCTCTTCTCTTCCAGATAGGACTATCTCTGATCGGATCTCTGCTGACTTTGGAGATATCCCCGAAGATCGTGTGAAGGAGATGGCCGATTTTTTGAAGAAGATTCCTCCGAAGGAATGGAGTTTTTCTCTTCTGACCAAGCAAGCCTGGTTGTATGACTATAAATGTATGTTTCGAACAACTTTGCAACACAGTTTTTTGAGATATTTAAGTGATGTGGGTTCTGATGTATGGTTTTCTGCAGTGTCTCTGATTAGGCCAACTTCTACGAAAGTAAAAGAATTGGAGGACTTTCAGGCAGGGAAGATTACTGATGCGAGTGAAGATCTTCCAACCGAGGAATCTTCCCGAGCCGATCCTCTCATCACCGATCCACCAACCTTTTCCCTTCAGGACGAAGAACCCCAAACTGACGAACCCATCGTCCTCGAAGAATCCCTCAGACCTCGCCGAAGGAAAAGGGCTGCCAAGAGGTCAAAATCAACTCATCCAGAGACAAACCCTGAAAGTGATCCGGAAACACTCCCCGAAGCAATTCCACAAGCGGCCCCTTCATCCCATCCCAGCTCTGCACCTTCCGAACTTGCCCCGATTAAGAGGAGCTTGCTTGACATACCTATTCACGATCGGGCGAAGGTCCTTCGTGCTAAGAAGGTAAGGGCAAAGATCACACCATTGACTGCCGAAGAGCTTCGGGTTCCTCCATCTTCGATTGTCATTCCCCCGGTCACAACCGAAACTCAAACACCTGATGATGAGCGGGTTGAATCTGTCTTCATCCCATCTCGAAAAAGGAAACATCCGTCAGATGGCCGTCCGAGTTCATCCTCTGCTCCTTCATCAGTACCCGAATTCACTCCTGCTCGATCTCCTTCACCAGAAAATGTACATGCAGATTCCTCACCAGTTCGTAATTAGTTCATGTCTTCTCCTCTAAGAAAGTCGACTTCTGAATTTCAGCAGGACGCTATGGCTTCTTCGACCATGTGGCCTCGATTCAACGCCAACTTTCCGTTCCAACTGTTCGACACCTTTGTTCGTGAAACTGACGACCATCGATTTGGGAATAGTTCGAACGGGGATTTGCTTAGCGAAGGCATGAGCTACCTGGCGAAGGTAAATGGTTCTCTCCTATCTTTCTGTATTTACCTTCATACTTATACATCTGAAATTGATCGAATAATACTGATTATGTGTAGGCCAATGCTGTATTCGGGCGTCTGCGTCCAAGGTCTATTGAAGCTGAATCTGAAGAAGAGGCCTTGAGGAAGGAGAATGCCATTCTGAAGTCGACTCTGGCTAAGGAAAGGACTCAGCGTGAGGGCATCCTGCATACGAACAAGGGTCTTCGGAAGGAGTTGGCTCAAGACAAAGGAGATGTGAAGGCCTCCAATGAAGAACTAAAGTCAACTAAAGCACAGTATGAGGAGATTGTCAAAATGAATGTTGACTTGGTTCAGAGGAGTGAAATAAGGATGCAGAAGATCGAAGAACTGAAGGCTGATGCTAAGATCTTGACCAAAACGATCCTGGATCTGGAATTAGCAGAAACTCATCATCTGAATAGGCGCCAGAAGCTTGAAGAAGAAATCCGAGAACTCAAGGCTCTTCGGGACCTTGGGCCCCTCTTAACCGATGACCTTCGGAAGCAAATCTGTGAAGAGTATCGGAACTCGGATGAAATTAACGGGGAAATCATGAAGATATATTCTGAGAGCTATGAGCTATGCCGAAGTCGTGGCAAGGAGAAGTTGATCAAAGCCAACGTGGATCCATCCTTGCTCGACCCTTCAGATGACGAGGACGATGCCTGAAGTGAGTGCTTTTGTTTTTTCTTAGTTTTATTTAAGAATATTTGTGAAAATTTTGTAGGATTTGTGTAGAAATCTTCTAATTTTGTAATCGAACTAAATATTAATGAAAAGTTGTCTCCTCCCTTATGACTTTGGTGCATTTATTTTCTGCCAATACTTCAATATTAATTCAACTAAAAACATGTACAAACTCTTTCATGGGTTCAATTCTAACTGTTAATTGATAACTAAGCATGTCGTATAACAGATAAGATGGAGTTAAAGAATGAGGCATTCCAAACTCGACACTTAGAGAAAATTTAGGTAATAAAGTAAAGAAATACTTGTTTAGTTATCGAAGTGTGAGGCGGATCTGCTTCATTGGGAATTTGTTTACCCCAAAAGGCCTAACAAAACCAAAAGATGACATTCGCCTACCACGAAGGGCTTGACAAAGTCTGAAGGATAACGCTCTCCTACACCGAAGGGCCTGATAAGGTATAAGTGTCGACAATTGCCTACCACGCAGGGCCTGACAACGTCTTAAGGATGACACTTATCTACCACGCAGGGCCTGACAAGGTCTAAGTGTCGACAATTACCTACCACGCCGGGCATGGCAACGTCTTAAGGATGACACTTGTCTACCACGCAGGGCCTGACAAGGTTTAAGTGTCGACAATTATTTACCATGCAGGGCCTGACAACGTCTTGAGGATGACACTTGCCTACCACGCAGGGCCTGACAACGTCTTACGGATGACACTTGCCTACCACGCAGGGCCTGAAAAGGTCTAAGTGTCGACAATTGCCTACCACGCAGGGCCTAAAAACGTCTTAAGGATGGTGTTTGCCTACCACGCAGGGCCTGACAAACCCATAAGGTCCACCTGCCATTGAGGCTGCCATCGAATGGTCAGCGAGTCTTCCGAAACCTCCTTACACCATTGAACTGATCAGCAACGAAGATAAGATTTTTGAGAAAAAGGGGACTTTTATTAATGATGTAAATATTTACAGACTGCCGATGTGCTGACATTATATTTACTAAAAGTATTTCCTAAGTCTGCCGGCGTGCCAAGTGTTTTTAATTTCTGGCCCATCAAATGCCTTTAGCCGGTAAGTCCCCGGCTTTGGAACTTCAATGACTTCATACGGTCCTTCCCAGTTCGGCATCAGCTTTCCCAGATTCTGAGGTGTAGATGCTTCGGTTTCTCTGAGGACAAAATCTCCTACTTCGAATCTGCGAAGCTTTACCCCCTTATTATAATGCTTGGCCACTCTTCGTTGATAGGCCGCCAATTTGATTAAGGCCGTTTCTCTGACTTCTTTAAGCAGATCAAGATTGGCTTTCAGCCCTTCTTCATTGTAGATCTCTTTAAATTGACTAACTCGAAGACTTGGAGATCCGATTTCAACTGGGACTAAGGCATCAGTACCATAGGCCAGTCTGAAAGGTGAATCCCCTGTTGTAGTCCTTGGAGTAGTCCGATAGGCCCATAACACACTGAGCAGTTCTTCTGGCCATCTTCCCTTGGCTTCGTCCATTCTGCGCTTGATCCCATTCAGCAGCGTTCTGTTGGTCACCTTGACTTGCCCATTTGACTGAGGATGGGCCAATGAAGTCTTTCTATGTTGGACCCCCAATTCTGTCAAAAATTCCTCAAATTTTGATCCTACAAACTGGCGCCCATTGTCTGATATTACCACCTTAGAAATTCTGAAACAAAATACTACTGATTCCTTTAAAAACTTCAAGCATTCATGTTCCGTTATTAACCTAAGTGGTTTTGCTTCTACCCATTTGGTCATATAGTCGATGGCAATTATAACAAAACTAACTTGACTTTTTGCTTTCGGTAGCGGACCTAGTATATCAACCCCCTAGACAGCGAAGGGTATAGGAGATAAGATTGAGTATAGCTCTTCTGGTGGCTGATGTGGTATTGGACTGTTGAGTTGACACTTCTCGCATTTCTTGACGTATTCAGTTGCTTCCTTGAAGATGGTAGGCCAGTAGTATCCCCGTCGAAGTACTTTGTAAGCTAATGACTTAGCAGCCATATGGTCGCTACAGATGCCCTCATGCACCCCCCGTAGAGCATATTCAGCTTCAGATGGATTCAAACATTTCAGTAGTGGAGACGAGAAAGCTCTTCGCAACAGATCCCCATCAATCATAACAAAATTAGCACTCTTTTATTTGATTTTCTTGGCTAGCATCTGATCTGAAGGTAAGACGCCATCCGCCAAATATTCCAAATATGGACTCAACCAGCAGTTGGTTCGGTCAACGCACATCACCGATGACGAACACTAGGATGTTGTAAAAATTTTAAGTAAACCGATCCATCGAAGACGTTAACATCCATAGTGGCTAGTTTGAAGAGTGCATCAGCAATGGAATTGTTATTACGCTCGAACCCCTGAAATTCGTATGACTGGAAATACTGAAGACGTTCTTTTACTTTTGCTAAGTATTTGATCATTCTTGGTCCTCGAGCTTTATATTCCCCAGAGAGTTGTTTAACGACTAATTGAGAATCACTGAAGATAACTATTTTCTACACTTCAAGACTCTTCGCCAGTCGTAACCCTGCGAGTACCGCCTCATACTCAGCTTCGTTGTTCGTCGCCTTAAACTGAAATCTGATGGCCTGTTGCACCTTGAATCCCTCCGGACTCGTCAGAATAATCCCTGCTCCACTGATGTCCACAGTAGAAGACCCATCTGCATACAGCGTCCACGAACTCTGCTTCTGCTGAAGAACTATAATTTTTCTGTCCGATCCTTCAGCTTCGGTCACAGCTTCGGTCACAGCTTCATCAGCTTCGGAAAACGAGCATTCAACTACAAAATCATCCAAGGCTTGACCTTTGATGGCGGTTCGGGGATGATATTCAATGAAAAATTGGGACAACATCGTCCATGCAGCTAATCTCCCCGACACTTCGGGTCTACCCATAATCTTCTTCAAAGGCTGATCTGTGTATACTATTACCAATCTACCCTGGAAGTATTGCCTAAGCTTTCGACTAGCAGTTTTTAAAGCAAAAGCAAACTTTTCAATGTTTGGGTACCTTGTCTCCGCACCCCAAAGGACGTGGCTTACATAATAAACCGGGTGCTGCTTACCCCCAACTTCACGCACCAAAACTTCTCCTACTGCCAATGAACTAGCTGCTAAATACAAATATAGAGGCTCAGCAGGAGCGGGCTTCACCAATAAAGGCGCCGAAGATAAGTAGGACTTGATGCTCTGAAAGGCATCCTCACACTCTGAAGTCCATTGGAACGTCTTTGCATTCTTCGGCCCTTTCAACGTATCAAAAAACGGTAAACATCTTTCTGCCGACTTGGACATGAACCTCCTTAAAGCTGCAATCCTTCCAGTCAGACGTTGAACATCTTTAAATGACTGAGGAGTCTTCATGTTCAGGATCGCTTAAATCTTCTCTGGATTGGCTTCAATTCCTCTTCGACTGACAAGATAACACAGAAACTTGCCGGCCCCTAGACCGAAGGTGCATTTAGTGGGATTTAGTCTTAAGTTGTGATGGCGAATTGTCTGAAAGCATTCTTCTAAATCATCCAGATGTTTATGCTCCAACATGCTTTTGACAATCATGTCATCCACGTACACCTCCATATTCTTACCCAACTGATATCTGAAGACGTGGTTCATCATCCTCTGGTATGTGGCTCCGGCGTTGATGAGGCCGAAAGTCATTTTCTTATAGGCATATATCGAACGATGCGTAATGAACGCCATCTTCGGTATATCCTCTTTACACATGGAAATCTGATGATATCCAGAGAATGCGTCCATGAAACTTAACAAGACATATCCCGAAGTGGCATCAACGAGTTGGTCGATGTGTGGTAGCGGGTAGAAGTCTTTTGGACAAGCTTTATTCAGGTCGGTATAATCGATGCAGACTCACCATTTACCGTTCTGTTTCTGGACCAGCACCACATTTGCCATCCACTGCGGGTAGTCGATCTCAAAAATGAAGTCAGCTACTAACAGTTTTGCAATCTCTTCATCAATGATCCGCTGACGTTCAGGTGCAAAGATCCTCCTCTTCTATCGAACTGATTTCTTTAACGGGCCCACTTCCAACCGATGCTCAGCAATGTCCCTGCTTACTCCCAGCATATCCTGAGGTTCCTGTTCGAAGATGTCAACATAGCATCGCAGGAGTTCCATAAGATTAGTCCGGAGAGGTTCCGGCAGACCTGAACCTTTTCACCGCCTTATTCACTTTGCCCGGGATGAGCTCTATCTCTTCGGTTTCTTCAGCTGGCACGACCAATGGTTCAGAACTACTCTCAGTGAAGGGTTCAATCTCTATCGCCATGGTCTGCTTTTGTTTCGATACCCCCACTCCCGAAGTGATCACAACATTTCTATAACATCTTCTGGCCAGATCCAAGTCTCCTTTTACCTCACCAACCCCATGAGGCGTAGGAAATTTGATTTTGAAATGAAGGATAGAGGTCACAGCTTGTAAGGCAATTAATGTGAGTCTCCCCAAGATAGCATTATAGGCAGAATCTACATGCACAACATAAAATTTGCAAATAATTTCTACCTGTTGAGGGGTCGTTCCGAAGATAACCGGTAATTCAATGGTTCCTGCCACCTTGACCGGATCATTACTAAACCCGTACAAAGGAGCCTCCTGCCCTATCTCCATCTTTCGCCCGTCTAGATGCATCCTCTGATAAGCGTGGGCATACAGAATATCTATTGAAGACCCATTGTCTACCATCATTCGCTTCATATCCACCGAACCCACTTGCGCATTCAGTACCAATGATCCCTCATGCGGTTCGATGGTCTCCGAAGGATAATCCTCATCAGTAAAGGAGATTACTGTATTGGGATAAGGTCTATTAGTCTTCGGGAGGGTACCCGCCACTGACATGACCGAATCCAAATGACTTCGGCGCTTCTTTCCAACAAGTCTACCAGAAGTACCCCCAGTGATGACATCTATCACATGTCTTGCAGGCAGCCCCGGAGCTGGCAACATTTGCTGAACTGGTTGAGCTGCCGGAATAGGTCCTTCATCCTGCTGTTGATTTGTCCTGGTAGCCACATACTGGACTAAAGCCCCGCCTTGTACCTTCCTTTCGATGAAATCTTTCAAACTAGCACAGTCATTCGTGTCGTGGCCCGAAGCTTGATGATAATCACAATACTTACGAGGATTCCCTTTTCCAGGCTTAATGTTATCTCGAGGGGGTTCAAAGATAGGTTGATCTTTGATCTGATCCAAGATAACAGTTTTGTTAGTGTTAAGTGCTGTATACATCCTATTTACTCTCTGGGCCAGAGCGGACGAACGTCGTCCACTCTGTCTCCAATTATTGTACCTCTTCGACCCGCCTTCATAGCGGTCTTTATTCATTTCATTCTTCTTCTGATCCCTGTCTGTTCTATCCTGATCTGTCTCCTTAAGCCGGTCTGAAGAAGGATGTTTGAGGCTGTCCATGGCTTCCTCCACCACGATATAGCCCTCAGCTTTGTCAAAGGCTTCGGCGAGACTCTTCGGGTGGTGAAACATTAACTTTTTCACTAATTTCTCTGATTTAACCAAATCCAACCCATTCTGAAACAGTCCCACAGCTTGTAGATCGTTCAGGTCTGTCACTTGGCCGACTGCTTCACGGAACCGCTTCACATATTAGCCCAAAGACTCATTCGAATACTGTCGAACTTGAGCCAACGAGCCGGTTGGTTTTCCCCTTCTTCTGTTGCTCCCGAAGCGAGCATAAAATTTACTGCACATATCTGCCCAGGACAAAATTGAATCCGAGGGCAGAATTCCCATCCACTATCGGGCGTCCTTTCTGAGCGTAGTGACAAAAGTATGACATTTAACAGCATCGCTAAAGTCATAATAATCCATCAGTCGGTCGAACACCTGACTGTGGTCGTAGGGATCCCCCGATCCATCATAACTTTCAATGTGGGGCAGCTTCTTGGTGGGGTCAGCTTTTTCTTTTAGAATTTCCGCGAAAAAAGGGGATGCCTTCTTTCCCGAAGTATCTTTCATTTTTTGTACTTCGGCAAGCTGCTTCCGAAGTTCCTTTAATTCCTTAACCAGATACTCCACACCCTCTTGTTGAGATGATGCTTCCTTTTTCGACGACTCTTTCTTCCTCTGAGTGGACCGATTTCTTACAATAGAACCTCCAAATTTAGAAGGACTTTTTTGATGGCGAGCGTCTACAAGCTGATGTACCCTCAGTAGACTCTCGGGAGAATGATCTCCAGATAAACTTCGTCTTTGAACTCGGGAGCTATGGCGAGAATGTGCAACAACAAGTGCCTTCTTTGCGGTCTCAGGAGTGCGATCTCTGGACCGACCTCTTTGTTCATTTTGACCCTGCTCCTTAGAATCGATAGGGTAGTGTGCCCTCTTCGATCTTTGAGGAGTAGGGCTTCGGGATCTTCTTCTTCTTTCTCGAGGTTGGCCCCGAGATTCACGTTCTGAATGGGCGGGTTCCTTCCCACTCATACGCCCTCGCTCTTCAGACTTAACATAACTGAACTCTTCGTCTCTCAACTCCGCCATTCGAGCCATCTGTTCAGCTATATCCTGTCGCTGCTTCACAAGTGCCTCCATAGCCCTGTCTGCTTCATCAGCCATCTTATCCAGTCGTGAGGCTTTTTCGTCTTGGTCATCTCGATATCGAGTTCTAGGTGAGGTGCCTTCTATTCGTTTTCGACCATGGCCAGACCCTTTTTCCGCCGTGAAAACTAGCTTTCGCTTAACGTGGCCCGCAGCCCTCGGCCGAAAATCTTCATGTGACCGTTTGGATGTTGTGCTGGTATGAACACTTATTACCGGTCCCAAATGATCCTTGACAGACACTCGTGGAACCGATTCACTGGCAGCCATAGGCTGCCCTTCGGGCGTAGGTGTTCTACTCTTCACCATTAATACCAACATAGAATAAACACAGTTTGTGATTGAAAAATACTCAGGACACTAGAACTCAGCCTTCCTTCTAGCGCCAATGTTAACGCCAAGATCTTCTCCAACGTCTCAATCACGTAAGACGCCCTGATCCTGCACAGTAAACACGATAAACACAACAAGCTTGATGGCCAGACCGCCGGGGGATAGCTCAGGCGTGAGAGTAAGTACGTGTGTTCACAAGGTTAACAATGGAGGAATGTAATGTCTAGTGTATTGAGAGAGATAATAATTAAGTTGTGTGTCTGTTTATGAATGTTCACGTACCTCATTGTAAAGACTTGGTTGATAAATTATACTCCCTTGCCTGGTTTACTGTGCCACCCACTACCTCTGACGCAGCCCCCGTGATCTGATGGATCCTGCCGTCTGCCTATAGTCTTCTCACTAATTTTAGCCACTGTTTTTATCGCCGACCGACTATAATCCCATCCACATTAATGCATGGCAGGTGCCTTAGTCAACTGTCATGCTTTTTCATTATTACAAGTCAAAGTAATAGATATTAAATGATCCAATGGGTTAACTCAACGACCCGACCCGATCTCACAGGATTAAACAGAAATGATATGATGACTAGGCCCAGTTATGCCATCAACCAATAATGAAGACTTAATGGACTAATCAAAATAAGTAGGCCCAATCCATTCGGCCCAATGGGAGAAATATCATGACTTAACAAATAGAATTTAATATTTCTAAAGTATAATTAGGGTTTCCTAATTATATTAACACATACTAATCACTTTAGGCTTGCTAATTAAGATTAGGGTTTCCTAATTAGGGTTTTTAATTATAAAAATTAAAAATTAAAATTCCTAAATTACAATTAGGGTTTTTTAATGAAATTAGTGTTTAATAAACACATTATGCTCGCCAATTAGGATTCTCGAATTTTAAATTATGGTTCCCTGGCGTACAATTAGGGTTTCTAACGGTACGTTAGGGTTTCTAATCTTGAGATTAGGGTTTCTAATCTCTTTTTAGGGTTTATTAATTTTAAACCTTATCCGATCAATCATTGATCAATAAATCTCTTCGGTACAAACACATACTCATTAATATAATTATATTAATTATATTTTCTATCGAATCCCTATTCGTAACTAGGGTTAGGGTTTCTATTCTCCGTTAAGCACAACTCTACTCTTAATTTATTAGTCAATACACAAATTGACCTTCTCGAGACTTATATTACAGATACTTGTCACAAAATTGATAATCAATGTTATTATTAATTTAAAAAAAATTATTCGTAAAATTTTGATTATTCGAAATCTCGGGTTATCACATTCACCCCTCCTTAAAAGGATTCCATCTTGGGAATCACCGCTTTCTTATTCTCTACAGTCTTTTAAAGTTATATCATCAATTCATTTTTATCAACACAATATTCATTTGTGTCTCAAATTCTAACCTGTGACTGAGATCTTTTAAAGAAAATAATTCACAGAGATATCTAACTCATATTACTCGCGTAATTAAATTTCTAAACGAAATCATTACCTGCTGCCACCTCCTGAGTAGCCGCTGCATCCTGCGCTGTCATGTTGAATGTACGGGTTGTTGGTCTTCCTAGCTGTGCAGGTCCTAGAATTGCCAAGGTTTCACTACCTGGTCCCTTGTTGCCACTTTCCTTCTCCGTATTCTTCTTCGAACAGTTTCGAACCAAATGGTCAGTCGATCCGCATGCAAAACAACCTTGAATTTTCTTTGGATTGGGGCAATTGGGTGACATATGCCCCTCTTGCTCGCATTTATAGCAAACTCCCTTCTTCTTTAGGCAAACTCCAGCATGGTTCTTCCCACAATTCGAACACGGATCCCTTCCTTTCCTATTATCTTCTGTCTTATTACCCGACTGGGTATTCTCATTCTATTTCCTCTTATTTGGATTGCTACCACCACTGTTTCCTCTGTCGTTTGTCTTCTTCTTCTTTTCCTAATGAAATCGAGATGTAGCTTCGCTCCCTCCTTCAACAATTAATGATTTCTCCATCAAAGCTGCGAACATGTTGATCTGTAATACTGCTACCTTGTTGAATATTCCCGGCTTCAGTCCGTTCTTGAATCTTCTCGCATTTCTTGCTTCTGTGTCCACCTGATGAGGTGCAAATCTCGCTAACTCGTTAAATTTGGCAGCATATTCTATTACCGACATGTTGTCATGCTTCAATTCTAGAAATTTAACTTTCATCTTGGATTCCATACTCGACGAGAAATAGTTCTCAAAGAACAACTCCTTGAATCTTTTCCACAACACCACCGTTGTACCAGCTCTAGCCTGATTAGTCTCCCACCATTAATTGGCTTCTCCCTTCATTAGATAAGTTGCAAAAGCCGTATTTTGCTCTTCCGCCAATCGCACAATGACGAATGCTTTCTCCATCTCTTTTACCCAAATTTGGGCTTCAATCGGATCTGTGGTCTCTTTAAATTCAGGCTGTCCTACCGCTTTAAAGTCTTTGAAGTTAGCCAATCTGTCGGCTGGCTGATTCCTCACTCTTCCTCTTGCAGCTGGAGCTCTATTCTCCATAGCTTGGGCTAACATATCCGCAAAGTTTTGCATCGGTTCAGCTTGACCTCCTTCATTATTCACCGATTGCTCTTCTCTTTGATTTCTATTATGTCGTATAGGTGGCGTGATCTAATTTAAATAAAAATCTTATATTAATTCTCTTTCTTTACACAAATTCTTAACACAATAAGAATTCAATACATAATTCTCATATATAAACGAATATTTATTCAAATAGTTCATAGCACATTTAGTACTTAACATATATTACTATCCCTTTTTAAATCATATCAGGATTAACAACACAACTTTACACAAAAAGTTACAATTCTCCATTCACACATAGTTATTACCAGTTCGTCAAACTTACCACGCTTATGAGTTCAGGAACTTGCCACAATTATATGAGTGTATGAACTTATCCTAGTCAAACCTTTGGCATCCATTCGATAAGGGGCTTAAAACATTTCATATAATTATGAGTCATTAACTTACCATAAGTATGAGTTTTAAGAACACACAAATTAATCTTAATCTTATATTCATATAGAAAATAAAGATTTCATTCATATAAACATATTTATATTTATATATGTTCACACATCATTTTTGATATTACAACACTTAATATCATAATCTACTACCAAAAGGTACTACCGCTTAAACTTAAGCTATCTGCCATCCACTCCCTTCACCAATCTTCTTCTTGTTGGGACACTTGTAGGATCCGTGACCCGTTCTTCCACATGAGAAACACTTCCTCATATTTGGCTTAGGACAACGTAGAGAAATATGTGCTTCTTACTTGCAGTTGAAGCACACGTTATTCCACATCATGCATTCTCCCGCGTGAGTCTTTCCACAATTGCTACAGGCTTGCTTCTTCTCCGGGTTTGACTTTTCAAAATTAGGGCTATCGTTGTCCCTCTTTCGCTTATTCTTGTCTTTCTGCTGCTTGATTGTCCCTTCAGACGATCCACCACCTTCAGTCTTCATCCTTTCCAAATGCGCCTTGAGCTCGTTCCGTTCTTCAGTTATTTCGCGTAATGCTCGCTCTGTCCTCCACAACTCCTCTAGAAGAAACACTTTACTTCAGAGTTCTTGGACTTCTGTAGATAGCCGATCTTGTTCTCCAACTTTGATCTTATTCTTTAACTCCACCTTAGCTTGCTCAAACTCTGCCTCCTCATCTCCACTTAGATACATCTCGGGATAATCGTCATGATCGCTCCCCAGATTGACCATAGGTTCATCTTCTCCCACCTTCTAAACTGATTCGCTGTGCGCTGGCACCTTGGCTTCTGGCATTGGTACAACAACCGCTAACATCTCTGCACTCGTTTGATCTTCTCTAGACATCCTACAATCAGTTTAAATAACTTGATTAGTACTTCATTAGTACAAACTTCTCACACCATGTGTCCACATATCTCATTATTTCTGCACTTCGGCAATCCCTCACTTAGAACTCTAAATGATTTTTCTCTATCTCGCGTATGGTTATAATCCTAGGGTTTCCCCCCACCCCACTTAAGGTTTATAACATATGGCTCTTCTACCAACTTGTGACACCTTGGTCACTACAGCTTTGATACCAACCTGTGACACCCCCAAATCTGGGTTACCTGACCCCCGAGTTTGGTGTTCACGATCCACAATATAATAACATCTAAATACCCATTTAAATATAAATAAGAACACATAACTCATTAACATATGTTGTTAATACATAAGTCCCAGTTCCACTAACCTTAACATTACAAAAATACCCCTTAGATATACAAAAAGGGTTTACAATACAATACAACATAATAATAATATTTTTCATTATACTACTCCAGCATCTTGCCTTTGCCTTTGTTCTTCTTCGATCTGCTGGCCTCTTCGATTCTAACTGAAATGTTTTTCTTTAGCAAGGGTGAGCAACAAGTTTGCCCCGCAAGTTAAGACATACAATAAATGTATATGAATCAATAAGAACAGACTATCTATTTTGATAGAATGAAACCAAAGTTCGGGGAACTTTGAAATAGCTGAACAAATCGTTAATCAATAACAAATCTTCTCGTATTCTAGGCAACGCAATAATTTGATAATGAAAGACTACAACGTTTTCAAAGTTTCTGCAATATTCTAATGAATAATCAAGAATCAATTCTACGCAATAACAAAGTAGAATTTTTTCCAGATTTATGTTGAGTGATCACACTAGATCTAGAATTTCTTTTCTTGGGTATCTATCAAAGATTTACTTTGATACATACACAGGAGTATCAAATAACCAAAAGATTAAATTATACCCCTCTGCTAGTACTTAGAGCCGGTCAACTCTTTGTACCCTATATTATGCATAATACTTAATAATGCGCAATGGTCGAATATACGACCTAAAATGTTCCCTTTATATAAAAAAAAGGTTGTTCTTCTCAGTCTTTGAATCAAAATTTGATTTAACAACGAAATGTAATGATTTCAATTTCTATTTACTTATCAATCTAGCCGAAATAATTGGCATCGATATATCAATAACAATTGAATTCTCTTCTCGAATTTATCAAGTTCTAACAAATGTTCGTCTAGCCAGAATAATTAGCTAAGACATTTCTCAACATAATTTGATAATAAACAGGAATTATCTATACTATCAATTCTATCTTCTACGAATATGAATATCCAAAAATAGTTATTCTACAAATGTATATTCTCCGAATCAGTAATTCAATTTGAATTATTAAACATGCACTAACTGCGAATAATCAACAATAAATCCCTGGACGTGGTATAATTAGCATTAATTAACCACTATAATAATTGAATGAATATAACTCAAGGTTGAGTTAGGAAACTTGCCTTCCACGTTAATTACTGCTACACAATATACTTATCTGATTTCGTAAGACCTATAACCAATAATATCGGTCTCACAATTAGCACAATAATTCACAACACACAATACTGTAATTTACAGTCAAACTTCTCCTAGGCTCATTACCACATAGCCACATTGGTGTTTATAACCTATATAAACACTTAACAAGTCTAACTAGTTCGGTCTGGTTGGACTTCGGTCTCATCTGGGTGTTCTGGTCACCCTATCTGACAATTAACACATTGATTGTCAATTAAACTTGGTCTCTAAGCTTCAATATTATTTTAGATAAGTCAAATATCGTTTATAATATTTTTCGGAAGCTTTTAATAATTTATAAACAATTATTATTATTTATAATAATTTTTCAAACACTTAAATCATTTTTAAATGATTTAATTATTAAATAATAATATTATCATTAATAAATATTAATGTTATACTTGTCAAAATATTAAAGTTATTACTAATAACTTAAAATATTTTTAAATCATCAAATACTACTTAAATGATTTTTAAAATAATTAAAATAATTTTTTTAATCATCACCATTAATATTTAAATATTAATAAAATTATTATCAAAATATTAAAAGTTATTAATTATAACTTAAAATACTTTTAAATCAATTTTCTCATTTTTAAATAATTTTTAATTTAATAAAATCATTTTCAATTCATTTATTTAATATAATAATTAAATAAATCTAATATCATTAATATTAATTTATTAATAAGAATTCTCCAAAAATATAGAAAATTATATTTTAAAATCCCAAATATTTTCTAACACTTTATTCTTATTTAAAATGATTTTTAAATCAGTAAAATCATTTTTTTCTTATTTATTTAATTTAATAATTAAATAAATCTAATATCATGAATATTAATTTATTAATAAAAATTCTCCAAAAATATTAAAAGTTGTATTTTATAACTCAAAATATTTTTAAATACATTATTCTTATTTAATATGATTTTTCATATTATTAAAACATTTTCTCTAATTTATTTAATACACTAATTAATTAAATTAAATACCTTTAATATTTAAATAATTATTATAAATATTAATGAAAAATATCCCAAATAATTAAAAATTATTTTTTTAGAATTTAAAATGAATTTTAAAACCATTTTTGTAATTTTTATAATTTATTTTCTATTTTTAAGTATTTTCCAAAAAATCAGAAAATAAAATAAATAGAAATTGTCGCTAAAGGGCTTTAACGACACAAAGCGTCGTTGTTGGTGTTCTTGAGCTCAAGAACACCCACAGCTTCGTTTTTAACATGACATGTTTGACCAGCTTAATTGCTCGGTTTAAAATCGTTTCTGAGTAATTTCTAACCATGATCTTGTAGTGAAAATGTAACTCTACAATTATCAACTAACATCTTGGTCATAACAGTTCGAAACAAGGAGATCTGAGTCTCCAAAGTCACTGACAACGTGTTTCTGGGTTTTCTGGGTTACCCAGAAACCCAGGCAGTTTCGAGTATCCACCTTGATGCTCGATAAATTCTAGGTTCTGGTCTTCCAATTAGTTATGTTATGGTCCAAATCTGTAGTACTAGTATCAAGGTACATGAATATAAAACAAGTCAGTTTAACAACAACAGATCTACAAGATACGACTCGGTCAAACCCTGTCAGAAACTGTGTTCTTCATATTTCTGGAAATTCCAGAAAATGACTTTACGTTCAGATGGGCATCTTTGACCATCTATTTCGTCCAACTTGTAAGACCCCAAATAATTAATAAATGAAATTTAATTTCCTCTATTTGTCATTTTGAAATAGTAAGGGTTGATTTGATTAATGTGGTTAGTTATGAGTAAAATGCACAAATATTTCAAATAAGCAAGTTGTTATAAAATACTCATTGTTGTCGAAGAATATTCGTTTGGTCATGGAATATTCTTGCTGTCGGGGAATATTCGTACGACGGCGCAGCCTTGTGTGGGCCCCATAACGGAAAGCAATTGGATGAAGAAAACAACAAGTATAAGTTGTTTATAAATAACGGCGTAGTTGTTACCGTTAATACTGTTGGAATATCCGGTGGTTAAAGCACAGTAATACGCGTTGTTGCACAGTAGCACACGGTATTGCATCAATTATTGATTCTTACGTAAGAAGACACTACTCAATAATTGTTACAATAATTACTGTTAAGTATTTTATTTTATTGATTTAATAATTGCTATGTTGATATTTTATATTATTGTTGTTTCAATAATTGTCACTACACATTATTTTTCATTATTAGATCAATAATTCATATTATTTGAATAATATTATTAGATAACATTATTGGCAATGTCTAGAAAGTTCTGTCTAAGGAGAGGTTTGGTCACCTAATTGTGCGTCAGTAAGGAGAACTTCTTATTGGAAAGCCCCATCTTTCCTGAGAACTGTCTGGTTGTCAATATTGTGATTCTGTAATATTATTTGTGAATTATTAATTAATAATTTATATGATGCAGAAAATATTAATTTTATATGGATATAGATGGAGAAAATTTTTAAATGTGACAATTGTTAAAAATTAATATTTTATCTTTTTCTGATAAAATAATTCATTTGAATATATTATTTTAATAATATATTAATGGTGATATTTTAAAAATAAATGTGAGATATATGAGTATATGAGGAGGAATAGTATTTTTGTTGCTTTAAATGATTAACACATGTTTTGTGTGTCGGTGGACCCCATTTCTTGACTGAAATTGGATTATAGCTTGTAAAATCGTCCGTATATGGATTTCGGCCAATTTTTGTTTGGAATTTGGAAAAATTTTCTTTTGCAAAGTTGTAGAGAATTGAATTTCCTATAAAAAACAGCGAGATTCGAATTTTCTGATAAAAGGACTATTTATTATGAATTATTGAAGTTCTGAAATAATTAATTTTTTGAAGTTTTAATTATTTTTTATATGAAAAATGTTTTGTCATTAATTGTGGGTCTTGTATGTGATGTAGTTGCTGAATTCAAATTCAAGAAGTGGGCGTAGGAAATTTGTTTATATATAATATTATTATATTAAATTTTCTACTTTGGTGTTCTAAGCAATTTCCTATAAATAGGGTGCTTAGGTTAGAATTGAAAATCACACAAGAAACTGAAATCTTCTCTCTCTTTCTCTCTCTATAATATCGAGCGTATTTTGTGAGTATTTTAGTACTTTGAGTATTGCTATACGGTGCAAGTTCTTTCAGCACTATATCTAGTATTCCAGTTAGAATTACTATTCTTTCTGAGGTAAGGGAGGTTATTTCTTCTTAAATGATATTATTTCTTCAATATCATTATACCAAAATGTTGGTTGGAATTTTTTTATGTCGGGGTTACTATTCATGAGTTACTATTCACGAGTTATTATTCATGAGTACTATTCACAAAGCATGATGTTTTTTTGTGAAATTTCTATCTTTTAGTGTTGGAGTTACTATTCATGTATACGGCACTATTCACGTATACGACACTATTTAAGAATACGACACTATTCACAGAAAAATTAAATTTTCTTTTCCGTGTCCAAGATTGTCTGTTATGATTCCTATCTTTGATTAAATCTATGTTTTGGTCTTCATTCTTGAACTTTAATCCACTCTGGTTATTTATGGAAGTATTTTTGAACTTGGATTGTTTAAAGTACGAATCCTTAATATTTGTTCTTTTTGTTCACTGGATTCATTTTCTTTAAAATATTTTTCATCACCCTCAGTCCTAAATGATGATATAACTGAATATCTTTGGCCTGTAGTGCAAATATGAATGATTTTATGATGAATATCTTTGGCCCGTAGTGCAAAGATGAACATGTGTTTAGATGAACATGACCAACTGGTGAATATATTTGGCCTGTAGTGCAAAGATGAATATTTGATTTATGATGTATATTGATTGATGTTACAGGGATAAAATATCGATGATGGACTTTTAAATTCATAGATGATAGTAGATTTCATTATCTACTTAACTCTTCTAATGAATTGTTGTTTCCGCTGCAGTTGTTGATCTAAAACTTGTTGTCTATTGTATTCTATCAGATTTTTCCCTGTTGAAGACGAAGGATAATTTGTTGTAAATTATTTTAGTCATAATATTCTTTACTGGGCTAGTTGAGCTCACCCTTTTCTTTTTTGTTCCATTTTTCTTCTCAGGAGACGAGAATATAGTGGGAACTAGTCGGGGTATGGAGTAATGGTTCAAGACAGTTGTTTTAGTAGTCCTCACTATTTTGTAAAATAGTGTATCAATAATTGTAATGAGGACTTATTTGAGTGTGGATATTGTCTAGAAGACAATATTTGTATTTAAACTCACAGTTTATGTGTTGTTGTATTTTGCACGATAATTGTATTAATGAAGTTGTAGTTGTTTCTGTACCATGTATTTGCACTACTAGAAATTCAATATACAGCGACGAGATATAGCGACGGTCGGCACGGAACCGTCGCTATAGGGTATCTATAGTGACGCTCACTTCCTGACCGTCGGTATAGGACCCTGAAGTTAGTCTATTGCGAGGGTCACAAGTTGGCCGTCGGTATAGGAATTTTTTTTAGGATTTTAATTAACGAGGGTCATATAAGGGAGGCGTAGAAAGGATACAAGGGTTAATGGGGCGTTTTATCAGTCACATATCTCTAATATTCTTTCCCCCAAATCGACATCTTAATCATTCGATTAACATCTTAGTAACTCGATCAAGATCTTCAGCATTCTCACTCCCTCTGCATCATCTCGTGTACGCCGGACTTCGTCGGACTTCGTCTCACTCCATCTCTCCTTCCGGCTTAAAAGGATCATATTGACCGGCTGTTTGAGCAGGTATAATTTCATTCTTTAGGTTTTTAATTTTATTTACCCCTTAGTTGTTATGATTTTCTCTATTTCTCTCCTCCCTCTAACAAGCCCTAAATTTTCTAATTTTGGGACACCCTTCTGTGGGGTGTTTTGTGAGCCACTGTGGTTCGGGTTCAATGTCATATTCATATGACATTGGTAGAAGCTACCAATTAAATTTGATAGGAAGCAACTGATGCTGCAAATTTTCGCATAAGCAACTAGTTTGTAAAAGCAGTAGTTATATATATATATATATATATAGTTGTCATTTTTGTGGTTAAATGACCTTTGTTGTCATCCTATAAGATTAGGTACTTTATGCTGAATTTCTAAATAAGAAATACTCTGAAGTATAAGTTTCTTTTGGGTATGCATATCAATTTGACAGAGTGATTCCATATTCTTTTTCGGTTGTGGGTTCTACTCTTGACCTTTCTGTCCTTTTTAAATGCTTTTGCAAGTTAAAACAATGACATGTTGTGGAATGGGTATAATATTATTGGCAAAATGATGTGTTGCAGTATGGTTTCAAAGGTCCTTGAAATATAGTTGTATCGTTCTTAGTAGTCTTGTTGGTGTTCAAGCTTTGTGTTCCCTTGGATAACCTTGTAGCCGATGGTACTTGGCACTTGGCAATATCATTGAATCCTCAATTACCAACCAGACCCCTGGCTGTTCCCACCTTATAGGGAAGCTAACTGTTGCGCTAGATTTTTTATTGTTTTGTTTTATAAAGTAGTAGGCAGGCATAACAACATATTGTCTGTCATTTTGGCGGTATTATCTGTTAAGGGGGCTGACTTTGTTTGTTGTAAAACTGTTATTTAATAGTAGTAGTTGAACTACCCACTTTAAAGGTATGAGGAGCACTCAAATAGCTAGAATGGCCTAAAAAATTATACAAATAACAAATCAAGCAATATCAAAGTCATCTAGTAGTTGGTAAAAAATTATACAAGTAACCAAATTTCTCGTAAGGTTTCTAAGGATTCTTGGCCTGCGGGGTGAATCGTTAAAACTAGGAAGTTCTGCTTTTCTCTGCTAATTTGCAATTGTTGAGTATCTTGGTAGTGAGACATGATAGCTTTTTGATAATTTTTTCCTTATAGTATTAATATCAATATTGGAAACTTGCAACATGCTTTAAGTAATATTTTCTTTATCTTATAGTAATTGATATTATAATTAAGATTAACTTGGATTTTAAAAACTTATTTGTGTGGCCTTCCCCTCAAAAACTGGTTTGTATAGTCTTGTATATCGTTACTAGCTGATGGCAGTACCGGTACAAAAATGGGAAGTGTAATCCTTGTGGAAAGGAAGATGATCATCGTATGCCTGAGATGATAAATGATATATTTAGGGATTACGGTGTAGATTCGTCGGCTGAAGCTTCAAAATACCAAAAGTACATGTCAGAGGCCAATCAACCTTTATATCCTGGATGTGAAAATGAGACAGTCCTTTCATTCGTTGTATGGCTTTTCAATCATAAAAATGTTAGCAAATGGACTGATGTGTCCTTTGATGGATTGCTCCGTAAGTTCAAGTCATCATTTCCATCATTTCCAAACTTGCCTGATAATTTTTATGAAATGAAGAAAATGGTTGGAAATTTAGGGTTTGGTTATGAGAAGATTGATGCATGCGAGAATGATTGTATGCTCTTTTGGAGGGAGAATGAAAAATTAGAGTCTTGTACAGTTTGCAAATCATCGAGATGGAAGCAGACCGAGATGGTTGTATCAGAGAAGACACAAATAGATACAAAAACTAAGAGGAGCAAAGTAGATGTGAAGCAATTACGTTATTTAGCATTAATTCCGAGATTGCAGAGGCTATTTATGTCTGTAGAAACTGCAAAATACATGACGTGGCATCATGTAAAGCGACGGAAAGATGGAGTGAATCGTCATCCAGCTGACTCTGCAGCTTGGAAGCATTTGGATACAATGTACCCTACATTCTCTCAAAAACATCGAAATGTAAGACTCGGATTGTCCACTGATGGCATGAGTCCCTTTACCCATGGGTCACCGTATAGTATATGGCCAGTGACAATTGTTGTATATAACTTACCACCATGGATGTCTATGAAGCAGGAGTATTTTATCATGCCGTTGTTAATACCTGGTCCAAACTCTCCATGTAATGATATTGACGTGTATATGCAACCTTTAATTGAGGAGTTGAAGATACTATGGAGTAATGGGGTTGAAACGTATGATGCATCTAACGGTACAAAGTTCCAAATGCGTGCGGCACTGTTGTGGACAATTAGTGATTTTCCAGCTCTTGCTATGTTGTCTGGTTGGAGTACTAAAGGTAAGTTGGCTTGTCCATCATGTCAAATGAACACTCGTTTTTGTAGATTGCAAAGTAAGGAATGTTATATCGGGCATCGTTGTTTTCTGGAGTCGGGTCATAGTTATAGTTTGATACACAAAGATTTAACGGAGAATGTGACCATAGTGAAGCTCCGGTAGTGCCATCGAGATTTGATATTCTTGAACAAGTTAATGCCATTAATGTCACTTTTGAAAAGACACCCACTAGCACGAAGACCATTCCCCATGACTCAAAACATAATTGGAGGAAGAAATCTATTTTCTTTGAATTGCCATATTGACGGATACTTTTGTTGCGCCACAATCTAGATGGAATGCACATTGCCAAAAACATTTGTGATAGCCTGATTGGGACATTGTTGAGTGTGCAAGGAAAGTCAAAAGATAATTTAAAAGCACGATTGGACTTGATGAAAATGGGTATAAGAAGAGAGCTCCATCCAATACCCGTGCAAGCAAGCAATTCAAAGTACCTTTTGCCGGCTGCAAGCTACTCAATGTCTAAGACAGAAAGACATGATTTCTTGCAAGTGTTGAAAAATGTTAAGGTACCTGATGGATATGCTTCAAATATTTCACGTTGCATCAATTTGAAGGGGGGCAAGATCTCAGGTCTTAAAAGTCACGACTGCCATATTTTAATGCAACAATTACTTCCAATAGCAATACGATGTACCGACTTGCCTAGACATGTTTGCTCAACAATAATTGAACTTTGTAACTACTTCAGAGAATTATGTTCCAACTATAACACATCAGAAGATTATGAACGGTTGAACAAAAAAATTCCGTTAATACTTTGCAAGCTTGAGATGGTGTTTCCACCTGCTTTCTTTGATATAATGATACATTTGTGTGTCCACCTTGCTGAAGAGGTGAAGATAGCTGGAAATGTTAAATATCGACAAATGTGGGCTTTTGAAAGATATATGGGCAAGTTAAAAGGGTATATTCGCAATAGAAGTCGTCCAGAAGGGTCAATTGTTGAAGGGTATATTGCTGAAGAATGTGTTACATTTTGCTCAAGATATTTGAGTCAAAACAATGCTGCATGGAAACGAGTTGGAAGAAATGAAGCTGGATATGAACAAGGAAAAGAGATTCTCTCTGTATTTAGAAACATAGGTCGATTTCTTAATGTCCCAAAAGTTTGTACTCTATGTAGCGATGATATCAAGAGTGCACACCTGTATGTGCTATTTAATTGTACAGAGGTTGAGTCATATCTAAGGTGAGTAAATAAAGAATGACATTTATTGTTCGAAATATTAATAACTAATGTTAGCCAGCTAGCTGTGACAAAAAAAATTTGTTTGTTTATTTGTTTATAGTATTTGGCAAGATTCATATATGTTGCGACGTGGAAAGCGTAAGCAAAAATCGACGCCAAGGGAAATTGACAATGCTAAGAAAAAGGAATTTCCTGAATGGTTTAAGAATTATGTAAGTACTACATTATTTGAACGTAATTTTATGCAAAATTTTGTAATGGTTATTAATAATAAATGGATGGAATTTTCTTATATCGCTACCATTTTGTAGATGGCAACTATGAATAACGATGCTTCAAAGGAAGTTCAAGCTCTTGCATTTGGCCCAAATTTGATAGGCAGGAGAGGAGATGGTTATTTGGTAAATGGGTATCGATTCCATCCGACAAGTTGTGAGAGTAAGAGGAGAACGCAGAATAGTGGGGTATATGTGATAGCAACTACTCGTGGATATTCATCTGCTAGAGATCGAAATCCTAAGGAAGATATAGTTGAATACTTTGGTATTTTGGAAGATGTTGTTGAATTAGATTATTATGGATCTGGCAAAGTTGCACTATCATGACATTGTCATTTAAGATGAGAAATGTTGGCATGCTGATTCGGCGTTTTTTACAAAATGCTAGATGAACAAACTATCTTTTGCGTCTCTTCATTGTAATTTCCATTCATGTAACATCGAAATGAAGAAGAAATTCCATAGTTATAATCTCCTTGCCAAAAACATCTAGCATTATCATTATTGATAGCAAGAATACATTGAGAATGGTACTGTGTCATGATAGATTGTGTTATTTCCTTGATCTAATTGTACTCTTGTGAAAAATCTGAGTGCATTACATAAGATATTAAACCTAAGGTGACTATTCAATACATCTATCATTATCATTGTTCTTGTAAAATTTCTGTCAGCTAAACAGGTTAAACCTGAGGAACAAGTTGCAAATGTTTTTATTGATGCATGGAGGGGTTATTCATTATTAAATCTTCTCATAGATTAGATCGACTTCTTCAAAAAGTATTAGTAATGGACCATTAACTCATCATGGCACTGCAAAATACAAACAAACAATTACATCTATTTGATTATCAACTCTAAAACAAGTTTTCCTTAAAACCATAATTGTATTAGTGTAATTATTTTAATTTTCAAGTTATATGTTTATTGTTTGCATATGGGGTATGCAACCAATGAGGAAGAGCAAAGGGAAATGTGGCAATGATGAAAAATCAATCTCTCACTCTTTAAAATTCAATACTCATTGTTGTAGTGTAATTATTTTAATTTTCAATACTCAGGAAGCTAAATACAAGATGGTATCTCAAGAACAATGTCTAAATAGGTAACCAATATAGAAAGAAGGAACATTTAAGTTATAAGTGAAATAGAATATCTTGTAAGTTACTTTCGAACAAGATTAAAAATAATAATAGAATAACATAACAGAATTACTACTATTATTTGCTACTCTTCTTTAAGTTATGTTGAATTGCCTTGTATATTTAAGTTGCCTTGTATATTTAAGTTGTGTATAATTTGCCTTATATATTTTCACAGGAAAAAATTATTGAGTTAAAGAAGACTCAGGAATCGACTGGTGAAAACAGTAGTACAGGACGGAATGATATACTTGCACAAGTTCTTGGACCAGAGCGACATGGTAGACTTCGACAAGGTGGAGTTGGTGCCACAGCTACAAACACTTGGGGGCCTCGTGACACAAATAATGAGGTACAACGCAAGAATCAAGAATTGAAAGCTGAGTTGAAAAAGGTGCGGGAAAAAGGAGATGATACTGCAAGGAAAGTGGATGAGCTATTATCAATTATGACAGAATTTATGAAGAATTCATCAGTTCCAAATGCTCAATCCAACAATCAGGTGTTGCTCTCTCACTTCACTTATACTTAAATTTTTGGGGCTATCATTATGTTTTTATGGATTAACAAGTTCACTTGATAATTAATTTGTAGGATCGATACACAGAAGGAGATAATGGTGATATTAGCGGATCAAATAATCCTATAGAGGACATGTGACATGTCACGTGCTGCTAGAGATATGTTACACGTGCTGCTAGAAATTTGTTATATGTAACATTATTTTTGATGAAAATTTGTTAGATGTGATACTAAAAATTTGTTTTGATACATAGTAACAGTATTTTGGATGGTTATGTATATTTAGATGATATTATACATTAATAGACTTTATTTGTTTTATTCTTTTAGTTGTAAATGTTATATTCAGATTGGATGGTTGAATATAGTTATTTTTTTTAACAGGTAAAAGTAAATAAAAATTATTGTATAAAAACAGCATGTTCTTTAAAAATTTGGGGTAGATATAGCGACGGCCACGACCGTCGCAGTAGATCACAGCCAAATCTCACCTATAGCGACGGTCAGTGACCGTCGCAGTAGATCACAGCCAAAACTCACCTATAGCGACGGTCGGTGACCGTCGCAATATTTCACAGCCAAATCTCACCTATAGCGACGGTCGGTGACCGTCGCAGTAGATCACAGCCAAAACTCACCTATAGCGACGGTCGGTGACCGTTGCAATATTTCACAGCCAAATCTCACCAATAGCGACGATCGGTGACCGTCGCAGTAGCTCACAGCCAAATCTTCTTTAGCGACGGTCGCGACCGTCGGTATATTAACTTTCTGACCGTCGGTAAAAATCTTCCAGTGTGTTTTTGTAGAGTTTTCTAGCGACGGTCTGGCCGTCGCTATAACCAAAAAGACCGTCGCTATAAGTTTCAGCGACGGCTTCTATAGCGACGGTACGCGACCGTCGCTATATCCTATAGCGACGGTCTTTTTATCTATAGCGACGGTCGGCGACCGTCGCTATAGCCTGATTTTCTTGTAGTGTTGGCGACTCAGAATGGGTGATGTATACCTATTTTTGGGGCGTCACAAAACTGATTTGTTGTTTAAGAGATCTAGAGATATGTAGCTATATTACACATAACCATTTACACGTATGCTACAATAACACAAACATAACACTAAAAACCTGACAGATCAAGAAGCTTAAAAATCTTGTCAGACAAATATTTTAAATTTCTGGGTTGCCCAGATTGTGCTTGGTCACGCCCGGTCAACGGGTTTTGACCGTTAATAACTTCAAATCCAGACATCTAATGACTCTGGGTTTTTTTTTTTTGCAGAATAAAGACCTCATACCAATCTACATATAACAACTTTAAAACAATAAAAATCTTTATCAAGAAATGATCGGTGGCCACTGACATTCGGTTGTCAGACCACAAACCATGTTCTTGACAGTTTTTGAAAAACATAGTTTTTACCCACTTTGATGCTATGGATTCATGATAGATCATCATAGATCTTTATAAAACATCCATTAGAAAGATTCTAAACATAAAAACACAAAATTTATCTAAGCATACAAGATCTAATTAGGTTTTAGGGTTTATACCTTCTTGTTAGATTTTTGATCTTAGATCTCCTTATCTGATATTGGTTGATCTAGGGCTGATTCTAGGACTGATCTACTTATGTATTTCGTTGGTTTAGGGGAGAGAGAGAGAGAGAGTTGGTGAGAGTATGGATCAAAATGGCTAGCTTTTTGTGATTTTCTCTCTCCTAAATCTATATATATTGTGTAGATGTAAGTATGATCTTATATTTTCGGCTTGTGGGGTTGAAATTTGTACTCACAAAGTCAAATGAGTTGTTGAACTACTAAAGTTGATGGCCATTTTACAAGTTAACTAAATAAAAATGAAAAAGGGCATTTTGGTCTTTAGCAAATTGATTTTAATGGCAATCTTGACAAATGCACAAACCCTTAGGGTTTAACCCTAAGGTTCTAACCCTTAGGTTTTAAAAACTCCAATTCTAGAATTTTCTAATTAGGGTTTAAAAATTGAAAATTGAAAATTTCAAAAATGTAATTAGGGTTTTAAATAGAATTTAATATTTCTAAAGTATAATTAGGGTTTCCTAATTATATTCACACATACTAATCACTTTAGCCTTTCTTATTAGGATTAGGGTTTTCTAATTAGGGTTTTTAATTAGAAAAATTAAAAACTAAAAATACTAAATTAAATTAGGGTTTCCTAATTAAAGTAGGGTTTCCTAATTAGGGTTTAGGATTCCTGAATTTTAAATTAGGGTTCCCCGGTACATAATTAGGGTTTCTAACGGTGCGTTAGGATTTTTAATCCTGAGATTAGGGTTTCTAATCTTTTATTATGGTTTATTAATTTTAAACCTTATCCGATCAATCATTTATCAATAAATCTCTTCGGTACAAACATATACTCATTAATATAATTAATATAATTATATTTTCTATCGAATCCCTATCCGTAACTAGGGTTAGGGTTTCTATTCTCCGTTAAGCACAACTCTACTCTTAATTTATTAGTCAATACATAAATTGACCTTCTCGATACTCGTATCACAGATACTTGTCATAAAATTAATAATCAATATTATTATTAATTAAAAAAAATTATTCGTAAAATTTTGATTATTCGAAATCTCGGGTTATCATAGAACTTCCTTAGACATTTCCAATAATGCTATCTAATAATATTATTCAAATAATATGAATTATTGATATGATAATGGAAAATACTGTGCAGTATTGTGTGCTACTGTGCAACAATGTGTATTTATTTACTTTACCCATCGGGTATTCCAACAGTTTTAACGGTAAACGTTACGCCGTTATTATTAAAAACTCATTCGTGTCATTTTCTTCATCCGACAGTTTTCCGTTATGGGGCCCACAAATAGCTACGCCGTCGTACGATTATTCCCCGACAACAAGAATATTCCACGGCCAAACGAATATTCCTCGATAACAATGAATATTTTATAACCACTTACTTATTTAAAATATTTGCGCATTTTACCCATAACTAACCACATTAATCAAATCAACACCTTATTATATATTCAAAATAATAATAAAAGAAATTAAATCTTTATTCATAAAAAGTTTGGGTCTTACAACCTCCCCTCCTTATGAAATTTCATCCTCGAAATTGATATATACGTACCTGGTATGTCAAGGAGGTGAGGATACCTTATTTTCATATTAGATTCTAACTCCTAGGTCATTTCCTCAATATCGTGATTTCTTCATAAAATTTGACATGATGTAAGACCCCAACTTTTATGAATAAAGATTAATATTCTCGAAATATATTTTTGAATATTATGGTGTTGATTTGATATACTGTTATAGTTGTGGGTAATATTTATAAATTTTGAAAAGTAAGAAAGTGGTTATAAAATATTCGATTGGTCGGGGAATATTCGTTTTAACGGGGAATATTCGTACGACGACAGAATCATTGGTGGACCCCACAAACGAAATTATTGTCGGAGTTAGAAAACAACAGAATTATCTTTTTATAAAAATAGCGGCGAAAGTTTTATCGTTAAACTTTTGAAATAACTGCTGGTAAAAAAACATTAGTACGTGTGGTTGCATAGTAGCACACAGCATTGATTATTGATGCTTACGTGAGAAGTCACTCAGTTATACTCAATTATTGCTAGAATAATTGTTGCATAATATCTCTCATATTATTGATTCAATTATTGTCACAATATCATATGCATAATATTTTATATTATTAAATCAATAATTGAGACAACAAAGTTATTCATATTATTATTTGTAATATTGACAATGTCTAGAAAGTTCTGTCAATGAGAGGTTTGGTCACCTAATTGCGCGCCAATAGAGAGAAAATCCTTATCAGAAATCCCCCTCTTTCCTGGGAATGATCTGGTTGTTAAATATTGTGAGTTATAATATTAATGATGAATAAGTTTGTGTTGATTAAAGATGAAATTGATATTTCCATTGTGTTAGGATTATTAGTGTTAGTGGAAATCAACATTTATTTCGATAATAATTGATTTTTGGAGGTTATATTGACCAATTGGGTAATTAATGTGACACCCCCAAAATAGGTATACATCACCCATTCTGAGTTGTCAATACACGGTTCAGAAACAACTACAACTTTATTATTACAACATGTAAACTATGAGTTTAAATACAGATATTGCCATCTAGACAACATCCACATAAATAAATTCCCATCATAATTATTGATACATTATTTTACAAAAATGGTGAGGACTACTAAACAACTCTCCCTAAAACCTTCATTCCATACCCCGACTCGTACTCGCTATATTCTCGCCTCCTGAGAAGAAAAATGGAACAAAAAGGAAAAAGGGTGAGCTCAACTAGCTCAGTAAAGAATATTATGACTAAGATAATATACAACAATATTTGCACTACAGGCCAAAGATATTCATAACAAAATCAACCATCTTTGCACTACAGGCCAAAGATATTCAGTAACACCATCATTTAGGACTGAGGATGATGAAAAATATTTTAAAGGAAACGAATCCAGTGAAACAAAATGACAAGGATTAAGGATTAAGGATTCGTACTTAGTTTTATCCACGTTCAAAAATACCTCAAAAATAATCATAGTGGTGTAAAATTCAAGAATGATCAAAACATGGATACAATCAAAACTAGTATCCGGAATAGATATTTTAGACAAAAAGAAGAAATTTCATTTTTCGGTGAATAGTGCCGTATTCGTGAGTAGTATCGTATACGTGAATAGTGTCGTATACATGAATAATAACTCCGACACCAAAAGATAGTAATTTCACAAAAAAACATCTTCGCGCTTCGTGAATAGTACTCGTGAATAGTAACTCGTGAATAGTAACTCATGAATAGTAACTCGTGAATAGTAACTCATGAATAGTAACCCCGACATGAAAAAGTTCCAAATTTGATAAAAAGTTCAGATCAATACTTCGGCATAATGATATTAGAAGAAATAATATCATTTTAAAAAAAATAATATCCCTTACCTCGGAAGATCAGTACTTCTAGTTGAAACACCGGATATAGGCTGTGACTTGAACTTACTCCGTATAGCAATACTCAAAGTATACTCAAAATACTCACAAGAATACGCTCGATAATATAGAGAGAGAAAACTTCAGTTTCTGGTGTGATTTTCAATTCTAACCTAAGCACCTATTTATAGGAAATTGCTTAGAACACCAAAGCAGAAAATTTAATATTATAATAATATATATATATAAATTTTCTTACGCACACTAAGTAAGATTCAAATATCAGCTAGCCACCAATAGTCAACTTTATCACAAAAAACGTTTTTCATAATTATTTAATTTAAAACTCAAAAAAAATAATAATTAATTAATCCAAAACTTCAATAATTCATAATAAATAGCTCATTTGTCAGAAAAATTCGAATCTCGCGCGTTTTTATAGGAAATTCAATTCTGCACAACTTTGCAGAAGGAAGTTTTTCCAAATTCCAAACAGAAGTTGATCAAAATTCATAAACGGGCGATTTTACAGGCTATAATCAAATTTCAGTCAATAAATGGGTCCACAGACATGTTTAACATGTTTTAAACATTTATTGCAACAAAAATACTCTTTCTTCTTATATACTCATATATCCCATATTCATTGTAAAAATATCACCATTATTATATTTTTTTAAAATATAATAATATACTTAAATGAATTATTTTATCAGAAAAATATTAATTTTCAACAATTGTCACATTAAAAATTTTCTCCATCTATATCCACATAAAATCAATATTTTCCTCATCATATAAATCAATAATTAATTATTCACAAATAATATTACAGAATCACAATACTGACAACCAGGCCGTTCCCAGGAAAGAGGGGGCTTTCCAATAAGAATTTCTTCTTACTGGCGCGCAATTAGGTGACCAAACCTCTCCTTAGACAGAACTTTCTAGACATTGCCAATAATGTTATCTAATAATATTATTCAGATAATATGAATTATTGCTTCGATAATAAAAAATACTGTGTAATGACAATTATTGAAACAACAGCAATATAAAAATATCAACGCAACAGTTATTGAACCAATATAATAAAATACTGAACAATAATTACTGTAACCATTATTGAGTAGTGCCTTCTTACGTAAGAGTCAATAATTGGTGCAATACCGTGTGCTACTGTGCAACAACGCGTATTACTGTGTTTTAACCACCGGGTATTCCAACAGTGTAAACGGTAACAACTACGCCGTTATTTTTAAACAACTTATATTTGTCGTTTTCTTCCTCCAATCGCTTTCCGTTATGGGGCCCACACATGGCTGCGCCGTCGTACGAATATTCCCCGACAGTACGAATATTCCACGACCAAACGAATATTCCCCGACAACAATGAATATTTTATATTATTTTGAAATATTTACGTATTTTACCCATAACTATCCACATTAATCACATCAACCCTTACTATTTCAAAATAATAGTTAGAGGAAATTAAATTTCATTTATTAATTATTTGGGGTCTTACAACCTCCCCTCCTTATGAAATTTCGTCCTCGAAATTGACATACGTACCTGGTGTTTCGAAAAGATGAGGATACCTCGCTTTCATTTCCGTTTCCAACTCCCAGGTCATTTCCTCTATAGCATGATTCCTCCATAAAACTTTAACTTGTGGTATGACCTTTGTGCGTAGGACATGCTCCTTCTTATCCAAGATCTTGATAGGTACCTCTTCGTATGTTAAGTCTTCGGCTATCTCATCTGGTTCTAACTCAATAACGTGGTTCGGGTCTTTCACATATTTACGAAGCACAGATATATGAAAAACATTATGAACACGAGACATACTTGGAGGTAACGCGAGTCTATAGGCTACATTTCCTACTCGGTCAATAATTTGAAATGGACCAATAAATCGTGGATTGAGCTTTCCTCTCTTCCCGAATCTTGTAACTCCCTTCCATGGGGCAACACGCAACAATACATGATCCCCAACACTAAATTCTACGTCCTTTCGATGAAGATCCGCATAACTCTTTTGTCGATCTTGTGCCGTTCGTATACGTTGTCGAATCATTTGGATCTTTTCGGTAGTTATACGTACTAAATCGGGTCCCAACAATGTTGCTTCACCCACCTCGTCCCAACATATTGGAGAACGACACTTTCGTCCATATAATGCTTCAAATGGAGCTACACCTATACTTGCTTGATAACTGTTGTTGTACGAGAATTCCACCAATGGTAAATACATATCCCAACTGCCCTTGAAATCTAGGACACAGAGTCTTAATAGATCTTCAAGAGTTTGAATATTCCTCTCTGATTGTCCGTCCGTTTGAGGATGGTATGCCGAACTGAATCGCAAATCCGTGCCCATAGCTTTTTGCAAGCTAACCCAAAATCTTGAAGTGAATCTTGGGTCACGATCCGAAACTATGGATACTGGCATGCCATGCAATCTCATAATCTCATTTACATATATTTGAGCAAGACGTTCAAGAGAATAAGTCTCCCGTATCGGCAAAAAATGAGCAGACTTGGTTAATCTATCAACAATAACCCAAATAGCATTGATGCCTTGAGAAACCGTGGGAAGACCCGTAACGAAATCCATAGTAATATGTTCCCACTTCCATTTCGGAATCTCAAGTGGTTGCAATGGTCCCTTAGGCACTTGATGCTCCGCCTTTACACGTTGACAAGTTAAACATGTTGAGATAAACTTTGCAATCTCTCTCTTCATATTGTTCCACCAAAATGTATGTCGAAGATCACGATACATTTTGGTACTTCCAGGATGGATTGCAAATGGTGTATTGTGTGCCTCCATCATGATCTTATACTTTAAATCAGAGTCGTTAGGAACACAAAGTCTGGAGTGGACTCGAAGTATTCCCTCTTCATCGATTCTCGCTTCTGGAATAGCACCTTCTTTTACTTTCTTCTTCATATGCATCAACTCCGGATCGGTGGCTTGAGCAACCTTAACTTTTTCTATTAAAGTTGGCTCTATGCGTATACTTGACATCATCGCACTTGTTCCTGCATATGACCTTCTACTCAACGCGTCAGCTACCACGTTTGCTTTTCCAGGATGGTATTGAATAGTGTGGTCATAGTCTTTTAATAGCTCGAGCCAACGTCGCTGCCGCATGTTGAGTTCTTTTTGAGTGAAGAAATATTTAAGACTTTTATGGTCTGAATATATCTCCACTTTCTCCCCATATAGATAGTGCCTCCATATCTTTAGCGCGAAAACGACTGCTGCCAACTCTAGATCATGAGTAGGATAATTCCTCTCATACTCTTTAAGTTGTCGCGAGGCATATGCTATGACTTTCCCATGTTGCATGAGAACACATCCTAACCCTTTACCCGAAGCATCGCTATAGATAACAAATCCATCCGTACCAGATGGTATTGTTAGAACAGGTGCCGAAATAAGTCTCCTCTTAAGCTCTTGGAAACTCTTCTCGCATTCTTCGCTCCAAACGAATTTTGTATCCTTCCGAGTTAGCTGGGTTAATGGAGTAGCGATTCGAGAAAACCCTTCTACGAATCTCCGATAATAACCAGCTAAGCCAAGAAAGCTACGAACTTCAGTCACTGTCTTCGGTTGCTCCCAACTCTGTATTGCTTCAATCTTCGTCGGGTCAACAGATACTCCATGTTTTGACACCACATGCCCAAGAAATGCTACTTCCTCAAGCCAGAACTCGCATTTCTTTAACTTGGCATATAGCTTGTTTTCACGAAGCCTTTGGAGTACCAGCTTCAAATGGTGCTCATGATCTTCACGGCTTTTGGAATATATGAGGATGTCATCAATAAAGACAACAACAAATTGGTCCAAATAATCCTTGAATACTCGGTTCATCATATCCATGAAAGCCGCAGGAGCATTAGTCAATCCGAAAGACATGACTAAAAATTTATAATGCCCATACCGAGTTCTGAAGGCAGTCTTTGGAATATCCTCAGTTCTAATTTTCAGCTGATGATATCCAGAACGAAGATCGATTTTTGAAAAGAATTGTGCTCCTTGCAACTGGTCAAACAAGTCATCAATACAAGGTAGAGGATACCTATTCTTGATAGTGACATGGTTCAATTCCCGATAGTCAATACAAAGTCGCATACTCCCGTCTTTCTTCTTTACGAATAAAATAGGAGCACCCCAAGGAGATGTACTAGGACGAATGAAACCGATGTCCAACAATTCCTGTAGTTGGATCTTTAACTCCTGAAGTTCAATAGGAGCCATTCGATATGGGGTTTTAGAAATGGGCTTTGTACCAGGTTCAAGATCAATAAAGAATTCAACTTCTTGTTCTGGGGGTAGACCGGGAAGTTCTTCAGGAAATACGTCAGGAAAGTCAATAACAACAGGAATATTATTCAATTTTGACGTATCTTTATTTAAATCCATAACATGGGCTAAGAAAGCTTGACATCCGTTTTTCAATAAACGAATAGCTTTATGATTAGATATGACAGTGATTGATTTTAATGGTTTAGTTCCCTGAATTCGAACAACAGGTTGATTAGGAATATGAAAACTAACAACCTTACGAAAACATAAAGCAATCAATTTTGGCATGATGAGTTGTTAACCAATCAATCCCTAAAATCACATCAAAAGCAAGTATCTTTAAAGAGATAAGGTCAACAGGTAAGGTGATGGTACCAACTTGAATCAAACAAGATTTATAAACAGTGGATGTGATGAAAGTTTCTCCCAACGGAGTTTCCACAGATAGGTCAAAGTCTAATTTCTCCGGAGTCAAGTTTAAACGTTGAGCACAAGCAGGAGAGATAAATGAATGGGTAGCACCGGTATCAAGTAAGGTATAAACTTCGCAAGAATTTATAAATAGCTTACCCGTGATCACCTCGTTTGGGTTCCTCGCATTTTGACCAGTCACAACAAACGCTCTTCCAGGAACCGTTGACTTTGACTTTTCTGGGACAGTCTTTTTGAGTCATCGTCCCCGCTGGAATTGGTTTCGCTACCGTACAATCTCGAGCGATATGTCCTTCCTTTCCACAATTATAGCATAACTTGAACTGTTGTGGGCAGTTTGGACTGATATGTCCCTCTTTTCCGCATTTGTAGCATACGACCGGTGGTCGTTCCCCTCCCTTGGAACCAGTTGCTGCTGGTACTGCCATTTTCACATTGTCATTGTTGAATCTCCTCTTTTTAAAATCTCCTCTTGACTCGCTTCTTCTATTTTCGTGGCTATAATTACCACCAGAGTGGTTACCATTTTTGTCCGTCTTTTTCTTTCTCCACTGGTTATTGTTGTTTTGCTGACTGCTATCTCCAGTATGATCCTGATTGTGGTACCTTGGTTGACCGTACTCGTTATCTCGCTCCAACAATTGAGCCCTGTTAACAACATCTGAATAGAGAGAAAATTTATGAGAGATGAGATTGTCGTATGCCGGGTTTCAAACCTCTCAGAAACATCCGCGTCATACGTTCCTCATTCTCCACCAAATGAGGTGCAAACCTGGATAACTCTGCAAACTTTGCCTCGTACTGAGACACCGTCATGTTATTTTGTTCTAATCTGATGAACTCCACTTCCTTCATATGACGAACACTTTCAGGAAAGTATTTGTCATTAAATAGTTTTTGAAACGTCTCCCAAGACATGCTGAGTGCGGCTGGATGGGTACGCTTCACAGACTCCCACCAGTAGTCTGCCTCGCCACGGAACATAAAGGTGGCGAACGGAACCTTCTGCTCCTCCGTGCATCCCAAGACATCGAATATCTTGGTAATTTGCTTGACCCACGTTTCCGCCACAATCGGATCTGGCTTTCCTTTAAATTCTGGGGGTCCCAACTCTTTGAACTGCTTGGCTGTGACAACTCGTGAATTGCTATCATTTCCTCTTGTATTTTGAACACGAGTCTCCCTCGTCTGATTTTGCATGAACTGCAAAAAGCTTCTAAACATTGCGTCGTTCATCGTCTGATCATTGCCAGCCCGTTGCACGTTCTCCTCGTTGGTAAGTACATGCATCTCCACGGTCTCATTAACTCCACTGTTAACATTCTCGGTTGCCATTCTTAAATACTGCCATAAAACAAGGGTTAATTAAGCAAATCACATATCACATAATATCCCTAAATACTGACCAACTAACAAATAAGCTTAGGTAGGACACACTAGCGAAGGAATTATTCGTCTCTCCCCTCCTAGTTCTATTCCCCGATCTCCGCCAGAGATCATATCCCTAAGCTCTGATACCAACTGTGACACCCCCAAAATAGGTATACATCACCCATTCTGAGTTGTCAATATACGGTTCAGAAACAACTACAACTTTATTATTATAACATGTAAACTATGAGTTTAAATACAGATATTGCCATCTAGACAACATCCACATAAATAAATCCCCATCATAATTATTGATACATTATTTTACAAAAATGGTGAGGACTACTAAACAACTCTCCCTAAAACCTTCATTCCATACCCCGACTCGTACTCGCTATATTCTCGCCTCCTGAGAAGAAAAATGGAACAAAAAGGAAAAAGGGTGAGCTCAACTAGCTCAGTAAAGAATATTATGACTAAGATAATATACAACAAAATTATCGTTAGTCTTCAACAGGGAAAAATCTGATAGAATACAATAGACAACAAATGTTAAATCAATATTCGCAACGGAAAATATTAATTCATAGAAGAGTTACGTAGAGAATGAAATCTACTAATGTCTATGAATTTAATAGTCCATCAACAGTATTTTATCCCTGTAACATCAATCAATGCACCTCTTGAATCATATATTCATCCTTGCACTACAGGCCAAGGATATTCATCAGTTGGTCATGTTCATCTAAACACCTGTTCATCTTTGCACTACGGGCCAAAGATATTCATAACAAAATCAACCATCTTTGCACTACAGGCCAAAGATATTCAGTAACACCATCATTTAGGACTGAGGATGATGAAAAATATTTTAAAGGAAACGAATCCAGTGAAACAAAATGACAAGGATTAAGGATTAAGGATTCGTACTTAGTTTTATCCACGTCCAAAAATACCTCAAAAATAATCATAGTGGTGTAAAATTCAAGAATGATCAAAACATGGATACAATCAAAACTAGTATCCGGAATAGATATTTTAGACAAAAAGAAGAAATTTCATTTTTCGGTGAATAGTGCCGTATTCGTGAGTAGTATCGTATACGTGAATAGTGTCGTATACATGAATAATAACTCCGACACCAAAAGATAGTAATTTCACAAAAAAACATCTTCACGCTTCGTGAATAGTACTCGTGAATAGTAACTCGTGAATAGTAACTCATGAATAGTAACTCGTGAATAGTAACTCATGAATAGTAACCCCGACATGAAAAAGTTCCAAATTTGATAAAAAGTTCAGATCAATACTTCGGCATAATGATATTAGAAGAAATAATATCATTTTAAAAAAAAAAATATCCCTTACCTCGGAAGATCAGTACTTCTAGTTGAAACACCGGATATAGGCTGTGACTTGAACTTACTCCGTATAGCAATACTCAAAGTATACTCAAAATACTCACAAGAATACGCTCGATAATATAGAGAGAGAAAACTTCAGTTTCTGGTGTGATTTTCAATTCTAACCTAAGCACCTATTTATAGGAAATTGCTTAGAACACCAAAGCAGAAAATTTAATATTATAATAATATATATATATAAATTTTCTTACGCACACTAAGTAAGATTCAAATATCAGCTAGCCACCAATAGTCAACTTTATCACAAAAAACGTTTTTCATAATTATTTAATTTAAAACTCAAAAAAAATAATAATTAATTAATCCAAAACTTCAATAATTCATAATAAATAGCTCATTTGTCAGAAAAATTCGAATCTCGCACGTTTTTATAGGAAATTCAATTCTGCACAACTTTGCAGAAGGAAGTTTTTCCAAATTCCAAACAGAAGTTGATCAAAATTCATAAACGGGCGATTTTACAGGCTATAATCAAATTTCAGTCAATAAATGGGTCCACAGACATGTTTAACATGTTTTAAACATTTATTGCAACAAAAATACTCTTTCTTCTTATATACTCATATATCCCATATTCATTGTAAAAATATCACCATTATTATATTTTTTTAAAATATAATAATATACTTAAATGAATTATTTTATCAGAAAAATATTAATTTTCAACAATTGTCACATTAAAAATTTTCTCCATCTATATCCACATAAAATCAATATTTTCCTCATCATATAAATCAATAATTAATTATTCACAAATAATATTACAGAATCACAATACTGACAACCAGGCCGTTCCCAGGAAAGAGGGGGCTTTCCAATAAGAATTTCTTCTTACTGGCGCGCAATTAGGTGACCAAACCTCTCCTTAGACAGAACTTTCTAGACATTGCCAATAATGTTATCTAATAATATTATTCAGATAATATGAATTATTGCTTCGATAATAAAAAATACTGTGTAATGACAATTATTGAAACAACAGCAATATAAAAATATCAACGCAACAGTTATTGAACCAATATAATAAAATACTGAACAATAATTACTGTAACCATTATTGAGTAGTGCCTTCTTACGTAAGAGTCAATAATTGGTGCAATACCGTGTGCTACTGTGCAACAACGCGTATTACTGTGTTTTAACCACCGGGTATTCCAACAGTGTAAACGGTAACAACTACGCCGTTATTTTTAAACAACTTATATTTGTCGTTTTCTTCCTCCAATCGCTTTCCGTTATGGGGCCCACACATGGCTGCGCCGTCGTACGAATATTCCCCGACAGTACGAATATTCCACGACCAAACGAATATTCCCCGACAACAATGAATATTTTATATTATTTTGAAATATTTACGTATTTTACCCATAACTATCCACATTAATCACATCAACCCTTACTATTTCAAAATAATAATTAGAGGAAATTAAATTTCATTTATTAATTATTTGGGGTCTTACAATTAATCAGATAAATGAGCAATTAATTACTATTAATTCACATGCTTATAACTATTTATTCACATGCATGTACTATTAGGGGAGGTGGTGCAAGATTGATAATACTTGCATGACTAAATTAAAAATAGAGGTATAGATGAAAGTACTATACCGTAAAAAAAATTCACATGTATAGAACTATTGATTCACATGAATGTACCATTGATTCACATTCATGTACTATTAGGGGAGGTGGTGCAAGTTTGATAATACTTGCAGGACTAAATTAAAAATGAAGGAAAAGATGAAGGTATTATACTGTAATATTTCGAGCCCCAAAACGTGAAATTATCGGAACTATATTTTCCTATAAATAGAAGCTCATTCTTCTTTCATTCTCACCAATTCACTAAGACTCACAAGAGTAATTATAGAGAGAGAAGCTATAGAGAGAAAGAAGAAGAGAGGTCTGCTACTTTACTATTCCAGTATCCAGTCTTCTTCTAAGGTAAGGGATATTTTTTTCTAGTATTCATAAGGAATACTATTTTCTTTCATAATCTATAGTATGTGAGTAATATTAGTTTGTCTCGTATTCCTGATTATACCCTTATTTTGTTAAAGTGTTGCTTCTATACTCCGTGAAATTAGTAGAATATTCTTGAAATTTGCGTTTTATCTAGTATCGTTTCACAAGGATATTTTCTGCACATTCTTGTTAAATTTTAAGCTTTTCATGCCGGAGTACTGTCCATGAGTAGTATTCATTTTTACGGTACTATTGACAAAGTACTATTCACAGGGCACTATTCAAAAAGTACTATTCATGGGGTACTATTCACTCGGGTACTATTCATGACAAAAATTGATTTATTTGCTGTCCAACTCATTTTTGATACAATATTATTCTTGAATTTTACTCTACAAAGCAGTATCATGTTGAAAATTTGAACATTATTGAATTTTGGATAAATTGAATTATAAATCTTTAAAAAATTATCCTTTGCTTTCTTTTAATTGAATTCTTATATCATTGTCATCATCCTCATACTTATATTATGATAAAAGTCATATGTGGCTTACGTGCATAGATGTAATATTTATTGATATGATTATGAACAGAGATTATTCAGTATAATCATGACCTTAATGTTACAAATGATGTGTTAAAAGTCCCCATTGGCCCGTAGTGCATTGATGGATATTTGTTGGTATGATCATGACCATTAATGATTACATGAATATCCTTGGCCCGTAGTGCATGGATGATTCGATGATGTGGTTTATTTATTAAGCCGAGTCTCAGTGATAAAGTTGATGAAAAACTTTTTAAATCATAAAAGATAGTAGATATCATGCTCTACTTGACTCTTCTAATGGATTGTTTGTTCTGCTGCAGTTAAACTTGATGTTTATTGTATTTTATCAGTTTAACACTGTTGAAGGCTAACGATAATTTATTCTGCATTATCTTAGTCATAATATTTCTTACTGGACTAGTGGAGCTCACCATTTTGTTTTTATTGTTCTCTTCAGAAAATGAGAACGTAGCTGGGACTAGTCGGGGAACAGAGTGACGGTCCGAGATGGTGGCTATAGTAGTCCTCACTATTTTATGAGATAATGTGATAATAAATGTAATGAGGACTTCATTTGAGTTTGAATATTGTCTATGAGACAATATTCGTGTAAAAACTCTAAGCTACGTCGTTGTCATATTGTATAAAAGAAGTTTGTATTTGATTTATGTACCATGTATTTGGCGACTCAGAATGGGTGATGTATACCTATTTTGGGGGCGTCACACTTGAGGTATTACCTTTGAGCGTAGAATATGTTCCTTCTTATCCAAGATTTTAATAGGTACCTCCTCATACGTTAAATCTTTTGCTATCTCGTCTGGTTCTAATTCAATAATGTGGTTCGGGTCTTTCACATATTTACGTAGCATGGATATGTGAAATACGTTATGAACACGAGACATACTTGGCGGTAAAGCGAGTGTATAGGCCACAGTTCCTACTCGATCGAGGATTTCAAATTGACCAATAAATCGAGGGTTGAGATTTTCTCTCTTTATCGACTCTTGCTTCTGAAATAACACATTCTTGTACTTTCTTCTTCATATTCATCAGCTCCAGGTCTGTAACTTGAGCAGCCTTAACTTTATCGATTAAAGTCAGTTCTACTCGTATATTTGACATTATCACGTGGGTCCCTATAGTTTTTAACTCTATATCCTTCATTTGTAAGTCATATGAAATGGGTCTTTATGTTAACAACATCACACTCGTACCTGCATATGATCTTCTACTCAACGCGTCAGCTATTACGTTCATTTTTTCAAGATGGTTTTGAATGGTATGGTCGTAATCTTTCAACAGCTTGAGCCAACGTCGTTGCCGCATCTTGAGTTCCTTTTGGGTGAAGAAATATTTGAGGGTTTTGTATCAGATTCAAGGTCGATAAAAAATTCGATTTCACGCTCTGGGGTAGGCCAGGAAGTTCTTCAGAAAATACATTATGAAATTCATTAAGAACAGAAATACCATACAAATATGATGTATTTTTGTTTAAATCCATGACATGGGCTAAGAAAGCTTGACATCCCTTTTTTAATAAATGAATGGCTTTATGTCTTGATATGACAGTGATTGACTTCAGTGGTTTGGTTGCTTGAATTCGCATAACAGGTTGGTTAGGAATATGAAAACTAACAACCTTACGAAAATAATCAATTTTGGCATGATGAGTAGTTAACCAATCAATCCCTAAAATCACATCAAATGCAAGTATCTTTAAAGAGATAAGATCAAATGCAAGTATATTTAAATGAGGGTATCGATTTGAATCAAAAAAGATTTATAAACAATGGAAGTAACGAATGTTTCTCCCAACGGAGTTTCAACATATAATTCAAAATCTAATTTCTCAATAGTCAAGTTCAAATGTTGAGTATAACTAAGTGAAATAAAAGAGTGGATAGAACCGGTATCGAATAAGGTATAGATTTCACAAGAGTTTATAATTAGCTTAACCGTGATAACTTCGTTCGAGTTCCTCACCTTTTGGGACGTCACAGAAAACACTCTCCCTTGAACCACCGACTTTGTTTTGTCTGTTGTCTCCTTTGGTGCCACCGTCTCAGCTGGACTTGACTTCGCTACCGGACAAAATTGGGCTATATGACTGTCCTTTCCACAACTAAAACACACCTTGGAAGGCTGTGAATATTTTAGACTTATATGTCCCTCCTCTCCGTATCAGTAGCATCTAACTAACGGTCTTTCTCCTCCTCTAGAATTTGTTGCTGGTGCTGGTGCTGGTGCCGATGTCTTTCAGTCATTGTTAAATCTTCTCTTCTTGAAATTTCCACTTGAATTATTTCTTCTATCATCTTGGCCATGATTACCACCGAAGTGGTTACCATTCCTGGCACATTAACTATCACTACTTCGATGATTGTTGCCACTGGTATGACTATTCTCGTGCTGCCGGTTGCTATCTTTTGGTTGAGCTGACTCATAATCCCGCTCCAATAACTGAGCTCTATTCACTACATCTGAATACAAGCAAAGTTTATGAGACATAAGATGTTGACAAATTTCGGGTTGCAAACCTCTTAGAAATATTCGCGTCATACGCTCCTCATTGTCTACCAAGTGAGATGCAAATCGGGATAACTCCGCAAACTTTACCTCAAATTGCGATACATTCATATTGTTCTACTCCAGTTTTATGAATTCCACCTCCTTCATGTGACGAATACTTTCTGGAAAGTACTTGTCGTTGAATTATTCTTGGAACCTCTCCCAAGACATCTTCAGTGCGAAAAGATGAGTATGTTTTACAGATTCCCACTAGTAATCTTCCTCTTCACGTAATATAAAGGTGGTAAAGGAAACTTTTTGCTCTTCAGTGCATCCTAAGACACCAAATATCTTAGTAATCTGTTTAATCCATGCCTCTGCCTTAAGTGGCTCTGGCTTTCTTAAAAACTCTGGCGGTCCCAACTCATTGAATTGCTTAGCAGTGACAAGCCATGAGTTACCATTGTTTCCATATATATTTTGAACAGGAGTCTCTCTCGTCTGGTTTTTCATGAATTGTAGGAAGCTCCTAAACATCCCATCATTCATCATTTGGTTGGTGTTGTTGTTTACATAAGTATTATTGCCTTCCTTATGTATATTATCCTGATTATTGATTGTCAGTGACTCAATGGTCGTATGTGCTCCATTGCTTATCTCAAAATTTTTAGATGTCATCTCAAATACTACCACAAAACAAGGGTTAATTAAAGAAATTCACATGCCACATATTACCCTATATTCTGACCGACCAATAACAAATAAGCTTAGGTAGGACATACTATCGAATGATTTACTCGTCACTCCATTCCTAGTTTTAACCTCAGATATCCATCAAAGATCATATCCCTAAGTTATGATACCAACCGTGACACCCCCAAAATAGGTCCACACAACCCATTTTGAGTCGCCAAATACATAGTACAGAAACCAAATACAAATTTTATTACTATAATTGTCGTGCAAAATACGACAACACGTGAGATGTGAGTTTGAGTACAAATATTGTATTGTAGACAATATCCAAACTCAAATAAATTCCTCATTACAATTATTGATATATTATTTTACAAAATAGTGAGGACTGCTATAATAATTGTCTTGAACCATCACTAATATTTGTTTGGTTGTGGAATATTCTTGTTGTCGGGGAATATTTGTACGACGACGCAACCATCTGTGGGCCCCATAATGGAAAAAACTTTCGGACGAAGAAAATGACACAAATGAGTTTTTAAAAAATAGCGTAACGGTTACTGTTAACACTGTTAGGATACTCAGTGGATAAAATAAAGTAATACACGTTGTTGCACAGTAACACATGGTATTGCACAATATTTTATATTATTGTTAATTCAATCATTGTCACAGCACAATATTTCCCATTATCAGATCAATAATTCATATTATTTGAATAATATTATTGAATAGCATTATTGGCAATGTCTAAGAACGTTCTGTCTAGGAAAGGGGTTTGGTCACCTAATTGCGCGCCAATAAGGAGAAATCCTTATCGGAAAGCCCCCTCTTTCCTAGGAACGTCCTGATTGTCAATATTGTAGTTCTGTAATATTATTTGTGAATAATTAATTATTGATTTATATGATAAGGAAATATTTATTCAATGTGACACTACAAAAAAATGGGCCTTTACCAATGATTTTTCGGGCAACGACTTTATAAGTCGTTGCTAAAAGTATATGTTTAGCAACGAAATTTGTCCTTCGTTGCAGATTGTGTCAGGCTTTCACTTTTTGCAACTAAATTTATAAGTCGTTGCAATATTTCGTTGCTAATTCATTTGCGGAAAAAAAATTCGTTAAAAATTCGTTGCAAAATTTTCGGCCACTTGATTTCCCGTCATCGTGGGCAACGAAAGTTTTTTTGTTGCTAAAAATGGGACTTTAGCAACGATTTTTCAGGCAACGACAGTATAAGTCGTTGCTAAAAGTGTATGTTTAGCAACAGAACTTGTCCTTCGTTGCAGATTGTGTCAGGCTTTCACTTTTTGCAACGATATTCATAAATAATTGCAAAATTTGGAAACAAAATTCGTTAGAAATTCGTTGTAAAATTTCTAACCACTTGATTTCTCCTCATCGTGGGTAATGAAAGTATTTTTTTTGCTATATTTCGTTGCCTAATATAGACCACATTCATTGGCAACAATTTCTATTTTCGTTGCATATTTTATACAACTTTTTGCAACGACTATTAACATGTTGCCTTAAATTAAGATGATGATAATGATAATAATAATAATAATAATAATAATAATAATAATAATAATAATAATAATAATAATAATAATAATAATAATAATAACAGTCATAATAATAGTAATAATAATAATAACAATAATAATAATAATAATAACAGTCATAATAATAATAGTACTAATAATAATAATAACAATAACAGTAATAATAATAATAATAATAGTACTAATAATAATAATAATAATAACAATAACAATAACAATAATAATAATAATAGTACTAATAATAATAATAATAATAATAATAATAATAATAATAATAATAATAGTAATTATCTTCTTTGCCTTTGTCAAATCATTTTTAAGTTGAGGCAACTCTCCAAGCTTCTCAAGCATCAAATCGATGCAATGCGCGGCACACGGTGTCCATCAAATACATGGCCTCTTCTCCATACGACAAAATCGAGCTAGGTGACCTTCTCTTCCGTAATTAAAACACGCTTTGGATTGTTGCGTACAGTTTGGGCGGATGTGTCCCTCCTGTCCGCATTTGAAACATACGACCGGTGGTCGTTCTTCTTCCTTTGAAACGAGTGCTGGTGCCGACGTCTTCACGTCATTGTTGAACCTTCTCTTCTTAAAATGTTCATTCTTATTATCTTGGCCATGATTACCACCGAAATGGTTATCATTCTTGGCATTATAATATTCCTCACGATGGTTATCGTTGTTCTGATGACCGTTGCCATCGGTATGATTATTATCGTGTTGTTGGTCGTTGCCTTTTGGTTGTTCTGACTCATTATCGCGCTCCAATAACTGAGCCCTATTCACAATATCTGAATATAAACAAAGTTTTTGAGAAATAAGGTATTGACGTATATCGGGTTTCAAACCTCGCAAAAACATTCGCGTCATTCGCTCCTCATTATCGACCAAATGGGATGCAAACAAGGATAACTCCGGAAACTTAGCCTCGTACTGCGACACGGTCATATTATTTTGCTCCAGCTTGATGAATTCTACCTCCTTCATGTGACGAATACTTTCAGGAAAGTACTTGTCGTTGAATAATTCTTGGAACTTCTCCCAAGACATCTTGAGTGCGTCAGGCTGGGTACGTTTTACAGATTCCCACCAATGATCTCCTTCTTCACGCAACATAAAGGTGGCGAATGGAACCTTTTACTCCTCTGAGCATTCCAAGACATCAAATATCTTGGTAATCTGCTTTATCCATGTCTCCGCCTTAAGTGGTTCTGGCTTTCCCAAAAACTCTGGATGTCCTAGCTCCTTGAACTGCTTAGCGGTGACCAACCGTGAGTTACCATTGTTTCCACCTGCATTATGGACAGGAGCTGCCTTCATCCGTTGTTGCATGAATTGCTCCTTAAACTGCTTATCGGTGACCGTCCGAGAGTTATCAGTATTTCTACCTGCATTTTGGACAGGAGATGCCTTCGCCTGTTGTTGCATGAATTGCATAAAGCCTCTTACCATCCCATCATTCACCATTTCATCGGTGTTATTGTTTTCATGAGGATTATTGTCCTCTGGTTGCACATTATCCTGATTATTGATCTGTGGAGACTCAACGGTCTCCTGTGCTCCATTGATACTCTCAACATTCTCGGATGCCATTTTCAAACACTGCCACAAAACAAGGGTTAATTAACATATCACATATTATCCCTATACTTTGACCGACCAATTAAATACCAAATAAACTTAGGTAGGTCATACTAGCGAAGGAATTCCACGTCTCCCCCTCCTAGTTCTTATCTCACATTTTAGTCAGGGATCATATCCCTAAGCTTTGATACCAACTGTGACGCCCCCAAAATTAGGTATACATCACCCATCTTGGGTCTCCAGATACATGGTACAGAATTCAAATACAACTTACTAATACAACTGTCGTGTACAATACGACAAAACATAAACTGTGAGTTTGAATACAAATATTATCTACTAGAGATTATACATACTCAAAAGGAGTCCTCAGTACAATTATTATCACACTATTTCACAAAATAGTGAGGACTACTAATGTTATCCTCTGGACCATCACTCCGTTCCCCTACTCATCCCAGCTATATTCTCATTTCCTGAAGAGAACAGTGAAAGAAAGGGTGAGCTCAACTAGCCCAGTAAGAAATATTATGACTAAGATAATGCAGAATAAATTATCATTAGCCTCCAACAATGTTAAACTGATAAAATACAATAGACATCAAGTTTAACTGCAGCGGAACAAGCAATCCATTAAAAGAGTCAAGTAGAGAATAGAATCTACTATCTTTTATGATTTAAAAAGTTTTTCATCACTTTTATCGCTGAGACTCAGCTCAATAAATAATCCACATCATTAAATCATCCCTGCACTACAGGCCAAGGATATTCTTTAGTATCACAACCACGAATTATCCATGCACTACGGGCCAAATATAATCGTGTTTTCATCAACGGTCCTGATCATGCCATAAAACAATTCATCTTTGCTCCCTTGGCCGAAGAGAATCCATAGCCATAATCATACCAAAAACTGTCCATCAATGCACTGCGGACCAATGAGGACTTTTAATTTTCACATCAATTATAACATTACGGCCATGATTATACCGAATAATCCCTGGTCATAATCATACCAAGTCCATCTATGCACTACAGGCCACAGATGACTTTCAACATAACATAAACATGAGGATGATGACAATGATATAAGAATTCAATTAAACAAGTTCAAGAATTAATTTTTTCAGGAACCAATAACGTTCAAATTGTCAACATGATACTGCTTTGTAGAGAAAAATTCAAGAATGCTCAGAAGAATATTTCCACGAAAAGATACTGGATGAAGCGCAAATATCAAGGATATTCCACTAATTTTATAGAGTATAGAAGTCAAAATTTTAAACAACTGAGTATAATACCGAATGGAATACCAAAAGATATCACCATGCATGCGATACTTCGCATAGACGATTATTTCAACAGAATAATAATAACGAAACTAGGTCAGGTGAAATTCACACCGACAGGATGTTTCAACAGAATAGTAAATGCGGAATAATAAATGATGGAACCAGGTCTGGCGTATAGCACAGACATAATATTCTGACAGAATAATAAAGACGGAATAATAAAAATGGAACTAGGTCCGGCGTATAGCACAGACAGGATATTCCGACAGAATAATAAAGACAGAATAATAGAAGAATATCACCAAGTATAGGGTAGCCCGCGTATACAGGTTATTCTGATAAGTAAGTTTTATACCTACTTATCCGGTATCTTTTACTTGAATTAGTTGCTTATATTCATGTGTCTTAGTTACTTTTCATGCATTTTGTGTTCGTTTTGTAGGTTATACATTTGGAAGCGATGTGAGCGGTTATTGGTAAGGAAAATGCAAACAAAAGCAAGCCGGATATCGTTTGTGCTTTCATGTCATTTCATGTTCTTGGCTTGGAGCTTGGACTATATTGTAGAGCATTTTCTTAGCTTTCCGAAACATCTTGAATCATTCCAATCGGAGTTCGGATGAAAGAGTTGTGGCATTTCTACCAACGGACGTCATTGAACTTCACCGTTTTGGGTGGTCATTTGCATAGCAGTCACTTCTAGTCCAATTTCGACCATCTTTCGTTTGTTATTTCTGAATGCTCAAAGAATGAAAGTTGTAGATCTAGTCGATAGCTTCGATTTGATAGGTCGTGGGCCCCGTAAATCCTCTCGGTGTAAAAGTTATGATAGTTTTAGCAGAGGAGGTTCCAGCAGAAAAAGTAATTCGCAGATTAGTACCCAGCCGGGGCTGGGCCTTTTTGTGCCTTAGGACCCAGCCGGGGCTGGGGTCCTGGGCGTTTTAGCAGTCTACTACCCAGCCGGGGCTGGGTTTTTTCAAGGGAAAAGGCCAGCTGGGGCTGGCCTATGCGAAAATGAGTGGATTTTGTCAGAATTTGAGTCCGAAAAGGATTGTTTCGAGTTGTTTGATTCAAGGACTTTCAATAGGACTTAAAGACGTGTACAAAGGCTTATAAAAGGAGGGGAATAACACAGATTAGAGGAGATTATTAGGAGATTAGAGCATTCTATTAAATTAGATTAGAGTAAATTAGAGAAAAACACTAGTTCTAATTAGATTTGGAGATTGAAGCAACTTGGAGACCATTGAAGATTCATAGGAGGAGCAAGGAGGGAGCGTCAAGTCTACTGACAATAGATTATTTCTTCTCGTCTTCTTCTATCTTTATCTTTTAATGATTATTCAATTGTGGATTCTTAGTTAAATTCAATAATCATGAACTAATTCTTTGTTTGAGATTACAATGGATCTTATTGTGTAGTTTATTTTAATATGCTTCGTTATTAATTATTATGTTCTATTGAGAGGATTGTCTATTGTGACTTGGACTTAATTATTTAATTGATTGGCCATCAATTATCGTGATAATCTATATGAACTCGAGAGATGAAGTATTGATTTAGATCTAATCATGATAGCATGTGTTCAGGATTTTGTTAGTAGCTTAAACTTGATGAGTGTTAAGGTAGAGATATGCTTGACGCCATATGTAATCTTATAGAGAACTTAATCTTCAACCTTCTTCAATTGTAATTCACATAGAGATATAGTGGGTTAGTTGATTAAGGTGTTTAACGGATTTCTATCTTAATTGTGGATTGACTTTAATATGGTATTAGTGCATCGAGAGGTGGTTAATACTACTTTCGTGTTCTTGATTAACAATTCGGGATAGAGAATAATTGATGAGAAGTGTGTTAACCTAAATGAAGCAATAAGTGAAGTTGTGATCTTAAATCTCCATAATCTGATTTTTAATTAGTGTTAATTAGAATTAGTTTAGTTAAATATTTTAATTTATAACATTAAATTCATTTGTTTAAATAAGATTGAGTTGGTTACGGGTTAGTACTTGGTGATTTTTATTAAATAATTCTCTGTGGGAACGATACTCTACTTTCACTTTATTACTTGTTGACCACGTATACTTGCGTGTTGTGCGTAACTAGATTTTACCCAACATATTCCAACAGAACAATAAAAAATGGAATAACAAAAGTTCTCTTCTTGAATACAAAAGAATAATATCCCTTACAAGTACAACAAATAATATTCTCTACCGTAAAATAATACTTGATATAAGAGTAGTGAAGTAGCAGAAAATTTTTCTTCTATCTCTCTATAGTCTCTCTCTATAGTTTCTCTTTCTAGAGTTCAGTGAATTCGTAAGAAAATAATGAATGAATGAGCTTCTATTTATAGGAAAATGGAATGCATAGTAACTAATCCATGAACGGTCCAGATTGATTTACTTTAATCTGACGGTTCATATTTAAAGAAAAATCTTTTAAATAAAATATAATATATTCTATTTATATAAAAAGATTTTTACTATACAAACACTATGCGGGCACTATGCAAACACTATGCATAATAAAATATAATATATTCTATTTATAGAATAACTTTAATAAAGTATTCTGTTTTATATAAAAAGATTTTACTATGCAAAATACTATGCATAATAGAATATAATATATTCTATTTATAGAATAACTTTAATAAAGTATTCTGTTTTATATAAAAAGATGTTTCTATTTTATTACGTTAATAATATGAATAAAACAAAACTTCTAAATCAACAATAATTGAATCAAATAATGTGAGATACTATGCAGTAACTATTGTAGCAATAATTGAAAAAAACTGAATGACTTCTCACATAAATATCAATAATCAATACCGTGTGCTACTATGCAACAACGCGTATTACTGTACTTTTACTACCGAGTAGTTCAACAGTATCAAAGGTAAAACTTCTGCCGTTATTTTCAATAAAATATTTTTGTCGTTTTCTCAATCTGACAATAATTCCGTTGTGGGTCCACCAATGATTGTGTCGTCGTACGAATATTTCCTGTTTAAAACGAATATTCCCCGACCAATCGAATATAATATGACAACTTGCATACTTTATAAAATTTATAAATATTACCCACAACTATAAAATTATCTCAAATTCACACTATAATATAAAAAAATTATTTCGAAAAAATTAATTCTTTATTCATAAAATCTGGGGTTTCACACGTGTCCGCTGCTGACGAAGTCTTTTGATTTTTTTTCCAAAAATTACCTCTCCAAAGATTTGAACTTGCAACCTCACCTTTGGAATTTTGGTCATATGACCACTAGAGCAACATGAGTCAATTGTTAATATTTTGCAAGAAACAATATTTATATCAAAATATGAGATTTCCCCCATATATTCATTATTTCTCCTTCACTATATACCATAACTAATAATAATAATAATAATAATAACAGCCAGAATAATAATAATAGTACTAATAATAATAATAACAATAACATTAATAATAATAATAATAATAAAATAACAATAATAATAATAATAATAATAATAATAATAATAACAATAATACTTCTACGTTTGGATAAACTTGTTAAGTTAAACACATTTAAAATTCCAAATAAATTGTATCTCAGAAATGACTTAACATCGAAAAATTAAAGCCTTAGATTCCAAGGAATTTTATAATGGTGGAACCATTCATCTTACATAAGACATTATAAAAATTCTATAATGGTGGAACCATTCTATTTGAATTCAACAATCTTGGAGTTACAAAATATTATTCTACTGATATGTATATATATATATATATATATATATATATATATATATATATATATACATACATACATACATATTCTTTTCAAAATTTCTTGTCAAACTAAATAAAATACTAAACAAATCTCAACATAAAACTAAATTTCTAATTAAGTAACTATGAATATATATATATATATATATATATAGATAAATATTCATATAAATATTTATAAAAAATATCACTGCTAAGTTTTGAACCTAAAACCTATGGGTTATTGGGCTATTAAGCTACCAATGAGCTATTCTAATTTATTAGTTAATTAAACTAACGCCATAACTTGTAGTCTCCAATATTTTTAAATTTATTCTACTGATATGTATATATATATATATATATATATATATATATATATATATATGTAACTAAATATTCATATAAATATTTATAAATTTATCTCTAAATATTCATATAAATATTTATAAAAAATATTCATATCAAAATATTAGATGAAATCCAATGTCAACCGATGTACCCGTGCCATGAAATGTTGCGATCAACAGTATAGATTATGGTTGTTGAAATAGTTTCCGTGACAATCGATTGTCAAGCATGTTAGTTCCGGGTCTTCGACCCAAATAAACCCAACTTCATTAAACCTGATTATTATATCTATGCTTCCAATGTTTCCTATTTATAGATAGAAGTAGAATATACTTACAAGTACTCCCTCACTCCGAGAATGAAAATAATGATTGATTTTATGGGATTTTTTTTAAAAAAATGTCAAATGATAAAATTATTCATATTTAAATTCTCGTCTAATTGCATATTTTTCTATACATTACTAGTGATATTATATAAATATTTATAAATAATAAAAATATGACATTTAATACTAAGGATATTGCACAAAAATTATTGTAAAATAAACAAATTATTTAATATAAGTAAATATTTAACTTTAGATTACATAAATTAATAAGACCTTTTATTCTTAGACGAAGGGAGTAACTTAAATCATGAACATATTTTTTAGTCCAAAAATAAAACATAAAAAGAAGAATAATAATGATATACCCCTAGATATTCCTAGTTCTCCTTTTACCTTTTTCCCAAATATATTATAAAATTAAATTATAATACTATTAGTTATAAGAGAAAACATAAAAGATGAATTTTTTTATATTATGTTTTATGAACTAAAACAGAATAAAGTGATTTAAAAATGACTTATAAGTCATTACTAATAAGTTAGTTTGACCCATATTAATGTAATATCAATTTTATCCCTATTTTATTTAAAAATTTTAAAAAAACAAATTTTTAAAAAAGAAGAGTAAGATGCAACGTCACTTTAATTGACGTTAGAATTTTTATTTTATTTTTTTATAGCTGAAATCTTATATACTCCTTCATTTTCAACGTCGATGACTGAGAATAAACATAAAAAATATTTATGTTTGTAAACAAGTACAAGAGATCAAAGAAATTAAAAAAAAAGAGATTTCAACGTCAGTAAAAGTGATGTTACATCTTACTCTTTTTTTTTTTACAAATTTTCTTTATAAAAAAGTTACAATGCCAGTTAGTTTGGCATTGGATCACATTTTTTTTTCAAATTTATTTTAAAAAATAAAATTATTTTTAAAAAAATTAAGGTAATTTTTTTTAAAATTTTTTTTTAAAAAATATTTTTTAAAGTGGTGTTGGGCCTTTCTGATTTTTAGCCAAAAGATAATCAAAAAATTCAGGCGTTCAATAGTTTTTACCAAATTAGATGTGAGAGCCTTTACTCTCAACGACAGGCATTGAAGTTTTTATTTTTTAAAAAATATTTGTTTAAAAATAAAATATTTTTAAAAAAACTAAAGCTTTTTTTAAAAAAAATAAAGTTTTTTTATTTATAAAAACTGTTCTTAAATTAATTAATTTGGTTAAAAGAAAAGTCTATTCTAAGAAAATTTGGACTAAATAAATATAATTAAAAAATTAAATATAATTTAGGCAATTCTGAAAAAATATTCCATATTAATTCGCTACAAGTATTATGTGATTATTAATATGGTGTCTTTCTTCAAAAGTTCACCACCGTTCAATACAAATCCAACGGACTTTATAAATTATCATTATTAATACGCAAATAAATCATTTTACTATCGACCATTTGTAAACGAATCCCGTCTGTATAAAAAATAACGCAGAAAGCACTTAAAACTTTCATCTCTGTCTCTCTCCTCCTCAGCTCGCGATCTACGAGCCTATAAATTTCTCTCTATATGTATGTATATGTTTCTGTTCCATAAGCGGTTTATCGAATCTGATTTGATTAGAAGTTATTAAATCTGAGGTAAAAGTTGCTTTTACTATTTGTAAATTCGTTGAATCTGAGGCCTTTTATTTTTGCAGATTGGTAGTCGATTAATCTCATAAGGTTTTTAATTTGTTGCTGAATTATGTTATCACTTGAATTTTATTCTATTTTGTGTTTACACTTTCATTGATCTGATCTGAATGTTTGTATTTCGTTTTTTAACGTGCAATTAGGTGCTGGTTTGTGGATTTTGAGTGTAGAAATGGTTGACGAAATTTGAAACGAAGAGTAATAGAGTGAAAGGACTGAGTTTTCACAGTAAGAGACCTTGGATTCCTTCTAGTCTTCACAGTGGTGTGATCCAGCTATGGGATTACCGAATGGGGACACTCATTGATAGGTTTGATGAGCATGATGGACCTGTTCGTGGTGTTCATTTTCACAAATCTCAGCCCCTTTTTGTTTCTGGAGGTACAATCTTTTGGCATTATTCATTTTTGATTTATAAAATTTTCATTATAAAAAGGTCAAGTCTTTTATAATTATTCTTAGAAAGAAAATGCGGTGATTGAATCATTATATCTTGTTTATGGATGCTCCTAAGAATAGGAAAATTACTTTTTTGTCATTGCATGTTATTCTGGACAACCAAGAGGACATACAACTAATGTAGTATGGCACATTGCAGTGAAACTGTTATTATTTAATGTTTATGTGATTGAAGCTGCCCATACCCTTTGAATTGCACAAATTCTTTGGTTTGCCAAGTACCAGAGCTGGTTCACTAAATTGATTTAGACAATTTCATGATTATTTTGTGTATTTGATTATATGGTATGGCATTTCGATTATCCTTATAGCTTCTAAACAATTTAATTACTTAATTTGTTCTTGGTACGAATACCTGCTATCAGTTTGAACCAGCAACTATAATCTAATTGAGCTCCATGCTTGATTAGCATCAAATGGTGATGATTTTTATAATCTATATATTCTGTTGCCTTTGGGTTTATAATTTTTATTATTGGGTCCCTTGTTATGCTCGTAAAATCAGCTCTCAGTAGTTTGGACTGTGACATGTCACGCTTATACAGGAAGAAGACGGGGCAAGTGCACGGAGCACCTCAGGATCTACTCTTGAACGAATTTCAGGGTTTAGTTTGATTGCTAGTTATATAACAGGGTTGACAGCTGCTATGTGTGAGTGATGGAGCACACTAATTACGTTGTGCAACGAATGTGTGGCAGAGGCTAGGGAACATGAGTCCGGAGGTGGCTATGGAGCAGTATGTCAGCCTTCTTTCAGATAAGGATCCTGAATGGACGCAGGGCCATTTTGCTGTAAGTGTCCTGCTTTGCAATATAACAGAGTTATTCTGATTCCTTCATCAACTCATGTCACATAGAATGTGGGTCATGCTATTTGCATATGTTTTTTCGGCAGGTTGATGGTAAACTAGATTCTTCAGAATTTGCAAGTCCTTGTGTTCCAGAAACCAATACAAGCACATTTCTTGACAAACAAACAAATTCTATGGAAATATAAGTCGTGATTTTTCATTATAATGGTCATCTTTATCTTGTTTAAGCTGCAGTGCTTAATGTTGATTCTCATTAATTTCCTTTTAGTGGGTTGTCTAAATATTCCACTTATTACCATTTCTTCTCCAGGAATCTTGAACTGAAGTTCGATAAAGATGGAAGTGATCTGACTGGCAGCTCAAACTTTTTAGACGCGGTATGATTTGCATAACTGATTTTATTTTGTTTTTCCGTTTATTTGTGCTTGTCAACTTGTTTTTGACAGATGTTATTAATTTTTTTAGTGTGGTTAGTTTACCAATATTCATGCTATATTGTTGAACTCAAATATACCATCACATCCTAAAAGTTTGGAGGCAGCTACATGAATTCAGTTTTCCCAACACTTTATCCATATTGAAAGAGTGTATGCTGGCTGCTTGTTGACAAATCATTGCTCAAGTTAGAACGCATCAAATTTTTTAACTGAAATACAATAAAGCAAAGGGTCCTGTGAGTGTTTTCCATACAAATTAGATCTTCTGCTCCCTATTCCTTGACAGACTAGTTGATTTTCTTGCATTGATCTTTAAGATTGGGACTCTGCTTCCATGATTTTAACCCATATCATCACATAGAAGCTCGAGACAGTTTCAGGTTTGGCAGCAACTCAAATTTTTAGAAAGCAAAGTATTTTATGCCACTAGGAATAAATTATATGGAAATGGCATTTTCAATAGAAACAAAACAAAAAGAACTATAGCTAACAAATAGAACAGTTAGGCATTTAGATCCAATTATAAGAGTTACTTGTTCTAACAGTTAGGCGTTTGGAACCAAGCTGGTTGGAGTACTTGTTCTAACTTGTGCTATAACCAGGTTGGAGAGTGATTATGCATTGATGTGCCAACCATATTTATTGTTTAGTCACTCAAATTGAACAAGAAATTGGTGGTATTCTAAAGTATTATGAAATAGGAGCCAAGCCTTGACATTGTACCACGTAGCAACTCTATTGTCTTTGTGTATTGATTTTGGCATTAAGTGCCTCTGGTGACCTATTTGCTTTATTTTTCTGACTTGCTATTATTTTTAAATATGTGCAGGAAGACTGCTTCTACGACCTGCCTTACAATACTGGGTATCAAATTTCCGTGCTACGTTTACGAAAGACAAGGGATGAAATTATGAAGTGTACTCTCTCTATATATGTAGATATATGCTTTGATTGAAGAACTGTGGTAGCTTTAGATGATTAATTGTAAAGATAATAAATGATTATGTAGTGGATGATTTTATTAAGAGTTTTTTGTATTTTTGCCATTATTTGTTATGGGGACATTGAGCCAGTCAAGTACACAAAAAGAATGTCAAATTTTGATTTGGCAACAATATAATTCGTTACCAAAGCATTGAACAAGTTTTAATATAGCAACATTTTTTTATACATTGAGCAACAAATTTTCGTTGTTAATGGCATTAAAAATATAATATTTGCCAACGTAAAATTAACCTAATAACAACAGATAAGATATTGTTGCTAATACTAAAATAAAAGTTAACATTTTTTATCGTTGCAAATCATATCAACATTCGTTGCACATATAAAAAAACGACAACATATAATGTCGTTGCTAATCGACGACTTTCGTTACTATTGAAAAATAACCAGCAACAAACATTTTCGTTGCTGATTCAGCATAATGTCGTTGCCAAATAATATAATCAGCAACAAAAATTGTTGCTAAAAAATTTACATTCTGCAACGAAAGCAAGCTTAGGCAACCATTTTCATATTTTACTGCAACGAAAAATATCGTTACAAAATGGTGTCAATTGCAACGAAAAAAATGCATGGTTGTTGCAAAAAAAAATAGTTCATTTCGTTGCCAATTAGAAGGCTTTTGCAACAAAATTGACTTTTTAGCAACGAAAGTTTAATTATTTTGTAACAATACATTTTGTTGCTAAAGGATCGACGTCTATGTACGAAAGCCAAATTTCATTGCATAATGTATTACTTTTGGCAACGAAAAAAATACGTTCATTGCGGAACAATTAGCAACGCTCATTGCGCAACGAAAGACGCAATGACAGTAAAGTCGTTGCCAAAACCCTTTTGCAATGAAGTTTGGCACCTTTAGCAACGAAAATCATTTGTTGCTGAACCCCATTTTTTTGTAGTGTGAATATAAATGAAGGAATTAGTACTGATGTTTTTATCAGTATTTTGGTGTGGAAAATCATCTGTATGTGGATTTTAGTCATTTTTATTTCAAAATTTGGAAAACTTTTCTTCTACAAAGTTGTAGAGAATTAAATTTCTTAAGGAATGGACATAAGATTTAATTTTTTTTTTGATAAAGGGCTATTTAGTATGAATTATTTAAGTTCCGGAATAATTAATTTTTGGGGTTATAAATATTTTTTTTCATAAAAAACATTTTTAATGTGGGTGGGACCCACTTGTATGTGTTGATGAGAGTGATGTGGTGTGCGTAGGATTTTTTAAATATTAATATTTTATTAAATTTTTTGCTTTGGTGTTCTAAACATTTTCCTATAAATAGGGTGCTTAAGTTAGAATTAAAAATCACACCAGAATCAGAAGTTTCTCTCTTTATAATATCGAGCGTATTTTTGTGAGTATTTAGATATCTTGAGTGTTGCTATACAGTTCAAGTTTTCTTCAGTATTATATCCGATATTTCAGTCATAAGTATTATTCTTTTGAGGTAAAAGATGATAATGGATGTTATTTTTTTTTTCAAGAAATGATATTATTTCTTTTAATATCATTATATCGAAATATTTATATGAATTTTATTGTGAAACTTTATATTTTTCATGTCGGAGTTACTATTCACATATACGGTACTATTCACGTATACAACACTATTCACGTATACGTTACTATTCATGTATATGATACTATTTACGTATACGACATTATTTACGTATACGATACTATTTACGAATACAGGGTACTATGCACGGGTTACTATTCACGGGGTAGTATTCACGACAAAATTAGTTTTTTTTTCTGACCAATTTATCGTTGATTTATGAATCTTACTCTTGAAATTAAATCCATGTTTTGATCATATTGTTTTTATTATCATATATAACATTTTTATAATCCTGGTGATGAAATTTCTCTTCGACTTGAGTGTAAAGATGTGTAAATTATTCGTATGATCATGACTATGGGTTCTCTTTGGCCAATAGTGCAAAGATGAATTTTTGACTGATATGATCATGACCATTGAATTTACAATTGAATATCTTTAGCTTAAGTGCAAAGGTGAATTGATCAACATGTTTATAATTATTGTTTATATAAATTCTGAAATAATTATATATTTCTTTGAGATATTAATATCTTTGGCCTGTAGTGCAAAGATGACCTGTTGTTGAATATTTTTGGCCTGTTGTGAAGGCCCCAAATTCGGGTACTTGAAACCCAAACTCGGTGCTTCACGATACCATTTCTATAAGCTGAATAATGCTAATAATAATAACAATAATATAAAGTTCAAACTTAATTTACATATGCATCAAAGTTCACTCCCAGGTACGAGACCTTTAAACATTCATTACATCATAAATAATAAGTATCATTGTCTTAATAAACTATAACTATTACACAACATATTATAAATCTTATTCGTACAATTTTTCTTTCCCCTTGTTCTTGCCTGAGCCTTCAGGTTGATCATACTTAGCTGAAAACATTTAAATTTAAAGCAAGAATGAGCATTGGATTGCCCAGCAAGTAATAACAACAATATATATTAGCTGAAAGAATTAAATATTTTCTTTGAAAGACACTTCAACAACGAATCAACAGTTGTGAAGTAAGTTGAACCAATAATAACAACATATCACTTCCATATGTAATCTTTGAAACTACGTATAGACTATAACTGGAGATCATTCGACAGACTATGAACATTATTTTTCATTTTTACTAAGGTTTAGCAGAACTTCATCTGCAAACCGTCATAACTTACGGGCATGAGGGTGATCATCCCAATGTGCCCTGTATTGATCAATACTACATGCAAGAACGATATTATCGTTCACTCTATCCACCTTAAGTTCACAAAAGTTTCCCATAATCGGGATGTTCATACTTATTCGGGAATCCGAACCAAAACAATCTGGTTGGATACAATAACGTTCTATCTTGTTCAATAATATTTTTATGTCTAGCTGAATCAAATAGCTTAGACGGCTTTTAAGTCAACGTATACATACTTGAAATCAATAAGTATGTATCAACATATGATTAAATACAATGGTTATCCAAGTGGGAACACTTGTCTAACCATATATATATATTAACAAACAGAATATATATCTGAATTATACAATAATACAATGATCGGATAATGTAAGAACTTGTATGAATACAAAGATTGGATACATAATCAATAATAATAGAGTTAATAATCTGACACAATTTATAATATAATTCTGAAACTTTCTTACTCATGTCCATTGCATAAAGTAAATACAAAAGTAGGATACTTGCCTGAGTTGCTGCTTACAATAACATAACTTATATTAATCTTTTATACATCGACTTATCAGTAATAAGATCATTTGTTCAATTAGAATAATATATCGTAACACATAGTACTGCTAATTGTAGTCAGCACATAACCTAATCACATTGTCACACATGTTTAACAGTCATTGGATCATAAACAGACACATATATAGTCAATTTATCTAAGTCCAGATTAATTTCTAAAATATTTCTATATACCGACGGCTTTATCGGGTAATTATCGAGTCTAAAACTCTATCGTATAGTTCAATATTCGTTTAGATATTTTAAATATCAGTTATATTATTTTTCATTGCCTTATAATAATTTTTAAATAATTATTATAATTTATCATGAATTTTCAAACACTGAAATCATTATTAAATGATTTAAATATTAACTAATTCTATTATCATTAATATTTAATTAATATTAAACTATTAATGAAATCATTGTCAAAATATTAAAGTTATTTAAAATAACTCAAAAATATTTTTAAAGTATTAATAATACCCTTAAATGATTTTTAAACATTTAAAATCATTTTTAAATAATTACCATTAATATTTAATTATTAATATTCTATTTATTCAAATATTAAAAGTCATTAATTATAACTTAAAATATTTTTAATTTATTTATATCCTTTTTAAATGATTTTTAAATTAATAAAAATCATTTTAAAACTATTTATTTAATATATTTATTAAATAAATTTAATATCATTAATGTTAAATAAATATCATTAAGATTAAATTATTAATGAAATTATCCTTTAAATATTTAAAGTTATATTTTATAACTTAAAATATCTTTAAACACTTTATTTTCACTTAAAATAATTTTTCTAATATAAAAATCATTTTTACATTACTTTATTTAATATAATTATTAAATAAATCTAATATCTTTAATATTAAAATATTAATATTTTTCATGACAAAATATCAAAAGTTATATTTTATAACTTCAAATATTTTTATAATCTCTAAATCATTTTTATATAAATTTTAAATTATTATTTATATTTTCCATCATTTATTTAATCTCTTTATTAAATAACTTAATCATCATTAATATCTAAGTAATAATGAAAATCATCGCAAAATATTGAAAATTATAGAAAATAACTTAAAATATCTTTTTATATCATAACATATTTTTAAATGATTTTTCATGTATAAAAATCATTTATTTAATATTATACTTAAATAAATTAAATACTTTTATATTTCAAAAATATTAAATATTTATAAAATATACTTAAAATAATTAAAAACTAATTTTTGGACTTTAAAATAATTTTTAATAATTTATTTGGTATTTTTAATAATTAAAACTAATTTTCTCTATTTATTTAATTAAAATAATTAATTTAGAAATTAAACTGTCGCTAAAGGTACATTAGGTGACAAAACTGTCGCTAATGGTGTTCTTCATCATACCCAGAAAACTAATGTCAGATTTCGAGTGGGGTACTTTGACTACTATTTCTGATCCGATCGCGGTGTTGATGGATTATCTAATGATCACAGTATGTAGAACTAATGTAATACTACAATATACAACAACAATCATGGTCATAACGTGCATCAAATGCAAGATCTAATCTAACCAAAACACTATCAGAGCTGTTCTTCATTTCCGGGTCTGCCCAGAAATGAAGAATTGTTCGACTGCTCACTTTTGAGGTCCCACTACATGATGATCGTGCATCCTTTTTGTGATCTAAAAGTTCCAAGTTGTATACCACATGTAGCTAAATAGATCTATTACAAAACATCACTAAAACAACAACACAACAAGAAGATATAATCTGGTCAAACTATGCCAGAGAAGCTGTTCTTCATGAATATGGGGTTTTCCCAAAAACTCATAAGGCTGGTGGTCAACCCTAGTTTGACCACCCATATCTTTGATCATGTAACCGATCTGGTTGCTCTATGAGTTTTAAGATGTAGTATTCGTGTCAATCTACAAGTCTATAACAAGAACATGACCATACTATAACGGATCAGCAAGAATATAAGCTCTAAAAATCACTGTCAGAAATTCTGGGTTTCTGGGTTGCCCAGAAACTCAGAATTTCTGATCGGTCAACTCACTTTGACCACTAATATCTTTTAATCCAAAATGGATATGAACCTGATTCAAGTTCCATATTCAAGATCTCCTGACAGAGTACAAGTACAAACCATTAAAGCACAAAAAACATAACAGATTGAGAGCTATGGGATCTGACATTCTATGTCAGACCCTTATTTTCAAAAATTCCAGATTTCAAAAATCATCAAATCTGAGCCTCTAGATGTTATGGGTCTAACATCTAGCAACCCAGATCATTGATTAACACCCCATACAACATATTTTAACAATCAATTATAAGATCTAACATCAAATCACAGAATTTTTATGTAGGGTTCTTTTATACCTTTTTGCACCTTGATTCTTGATTTCTTGCTTCTGATTTGATGTTAGTGTTCGTGGGGCTTGATTGGGGACTGATTTAGCAAAGAAATTTCGTGGGTTTGGTCTTGAGAGAGTATGGCTAGGTGTTTGTTGCACAAATAAAGTAATAATGCATTTTCTCTCTCTTAATCTATGTAATTAAATTGATGCAATGAACTTGGCTGGTGAATTGAATCTGATATACTGGTCATGTAGTTGCTAGGTTGATAGGGTAGAGTGGCTTGCAAGATTTGGCAAGATTTCCTAGCAATTATTCAACTAATGTGACAAAAGGATATTTTGGTAATTATTTTTAATTTCAAGGGTATTCTTGTCCAATGTTATTAAATCTAGGATTTATTCACTAGATTTTACATCTTAAAGTTTCCCAATTAATTACTAGGGTTTGGACAATTAAAAATTAAAGTATAATAAAATTTTAATTTTAAACACACTAATTAAATTAGGATTTTTAATAGAAATTAGGGTTTTATTAGAAAATTAAGGTTTAATAATTAGGGTTCCTTAACATCATTAGGGTTTCTAAATTAACAATTAGGGTTTCTTAATTATCATTATAATTTACTAAAATAGTAATTAGGGTTTCTAATTTTATCAAATTAGGGTTTTCAAATAATAATTAGGGTTTCTCCTAATTACAGAAATTATATAATACACAGTAAAATTCATATAACACCATTACTACACAGTCTCGAACTCATAACCGAGTTTAACAATTAGGGTTTAATAACACGATATGAGGGTCATGCCCTAATTTACCACAATTGAATAACCATTATCAGTCTCCACATTTACAGTACATATTTATAGCACTGAAAAATTAAAATATAATTAATATTATATTATTATTCTCATCCATTGATCAATACCCAAATTTAGGGTTTGGATTCCATATCTGATTTATTTTTCATATATAACATCAATAATTAAGCTAAAATAATTAACTTAAATATTCTGAACAATTCATATAATAAAATATTTATTATTATAATTCTAATAATCATTTCATATATTATTTAAATAATATAAAATCATGTTTTTCTTGGAAAATAATTAATAAAAACATTTCTACTTACAAAAATTAATTACTATAGGAATATAATTTGTGGTGATTAATAATTCTAAAATTATTTATAGGTAATAAATATATTAGCATTTATCATACATTACTTGACACATTCTCTTCATTAAAATAATAATAATAATAAAAAATTATATGCAAATTTTTTTATTTATTTACATAGAAAATATCGGGTTATTACACCTGTAGTGCAAAGATGACCTGTTGTTGAATATCTTTGGCCTGTAGTGCAACGATGAACTGTTGATGAATATCATTGGCCCGTAGCGCAAAGATGAAATTATTAGTATGATTATGAACATGAACTGTGATTTGGTATAACCATGATCTTTGATGTGTCAGGTAAAGATAGGTGATGAAAATTATTTTCTTCCTAGGTGCGAAGAGGGTGTCGTATTTTATACGCCATTTAACCGTTAATTTTGGTGAACCGAATAGGGTGAGGTGAACCCAACTTTGGAAGGGTGTTTTGCCACTATCATACGAGATGTCTAATGACATACGACTTCGTGTTATCATAAGACATGGTTGTGCACATCCACTTGCTGATTATATCTATGAGTACTACCTATATAATCTTGGAGTTTGATTAAAATATAATTCTCAATTGACGACAATGAAGATAATTATATGCCAAGAGAAAACTCACCATTGGAAAGAACATGATAGTAATCTTCTCATTTTTCTTTGGTGTTTATTGGGTCAACCAAGGATAATTCTCAAGTCATATGATATTTATTATAACTTAGATGCATGGCCTCCCTTGTAAGAAGGTTTCCTTGAGCATTTTCCAAAGACTCTCATGGTGCCTCGAACACAATACCTTACATTGGTTCCTTACATAAAGGTACAATCAATAACTGTTTTAGAAATTAAAATATTTGGAAACTGCTCAAGGAACCCTTCGTACATGGGAGGCCATACATCTAAGTTATAATAGATATCATATGACTTGAGAATTATCCTTGGTTGACCCAATAGACCCCTAAGAAAAATGAGAAGATTACTATCATGTTCTTTCCAATGGCGAGTCTTCTCTTGCCATATAATTATCTCCATTGTCTCCAATTTAGAATTATATTTCAACCAAACTCCAAGATTATATAGGTAGTGCTCATAGATATAATCAGTATGTGGATGTGCACAACCATGTCTTATGATAACGTGAAGTCATATGTCATTAGACATCTTGTATGATAGTGGCAAAACACTCTTCCAAAGTTGAGTTCATCTCATCCTATCCGGTTCACCAAAATTAACGGTTAAATGATGTATGAAATACGACACACTTATCTAAAATTTTCAATAAAGTTATTTGTGACGCCCCTAAATCCGGGTATCTTCCAACCCGGCAGATGGTGCTACACGGTGCTACAGTTCACACAAACATTCAATTGAAATGCCTCAAAAGAACGAATATGTCTTATATATATTAAAAAGAATATTAACATTCCCCAGGTTCTTTACAACCGTTACATTTGTCCCTGTCATAATATCAAATATTATTCTTACAAAACTATACTATTACATAAGAAATCTACGGGTTCGCCTTCGCCTTCCCTTTATCCTTGCCGAATCCATCGGTCCGTTCGATCTTAGCTGCATTCATATGGTTCAAGAAAGAGTGAGCCTAACTAGCTCAGCAAGTACAATAATTCTAATAAAACTAGCATGCTTGAGACATAGGAATCGTATATCTTCAATAACTGAATAATAGTTACGAAGTACTATCGATAATTCAAAATAGCACTTCTTTTCATTCAAAATATTTTACAACAACAATATTCAGTAGAACATCAATTCTGATCCAAGACCATGAGAATTTCATAAGTACTTTGAAAATGACATCACGAAACTAAGTCCGTAAGTCTGACATAGCTTACGGGCATGTCTAGGTGATCAGCCTATAGTACTCTATGTTGACTAACACTACATTCATTAAACGTGTATACGTTTAAGTTGTGGCAACCTCACGTGCCTGTCGTTTGACGACAAAATAATTTAGCATACTCAGTCTCCTTTTGAATGCAATAACAATATTAGTTTGGTAAATCCTTGTCAATACTTTGATAAATTATAAGAATCCAACATATAATAAGTCTAGCCAAAAGAATTGGCGTTGACTTCATCAGACATTAACTCAGGCGTAAGAATACATGAATCACAAAGCTTGTACAGATTGAACTGGAATAAGGGTTAGAATACTTTCTTTTAGCGTCTGCTATAGTTTATAACACATGCACTTTAAGTCTTTAAGTCTCTACAGTAGATGATAACATCACATAGCACATTAGGTCATGAATAATCATACATGGTTCCTAAAGAATCTTACCCTACTTCTCAATCTAATTACATATTAGATATGTTATTATTGGTTCTGGCTTTCCGTTACGTCATTCTTATGTTTACATGCACTTGACTTTCTTTAAACCTAAGTGATCATACTTAAGGCTTAACTATAACTTAAAAATGTTACATTAAGATACTTAGTTAAATGTTCATCAATTACTATTCATGCTCCACATAAAAACCTTCTTTATTATTTAGATCTTAAGAATGGAGCTGCGGCGCCAGTGTTCCTTCGTTATGCCGCGTTGCGGCGCCATGCACTTATGCTAGAGAAATCCGGACTTGGCGCTGTGGCGCGAGTCTCCTTTGTTACGCTCGCGCTGCGGCGCCACTCTCTAGTAGGTTATATCTTTGCTCGGCCAAGCTCGGCACTGCGGTGCGGGCTATTTGGCCTTGGGCTAGCGCCGTGGCGCCATCTCTGTGCACCAGAAAACTTTGACAGATTTTTCAACTTGCGAGATTCCCGGACTCATAACTTCTTCGTTATAAGTCCGAATTGGCTCGTTCAAGAGCCTACGGTTCACAAATTTCATACTCTACATGTTCATGCAAGAATCTTATCTATTTGACTTCGTTAGATAAAATTCACCTACTAGTCCATTTTTAACGAAAATGATAAACGTTCGTGAACGTTCAACGCTCGTTTCTTCGTTCTAAGTCAGAATCCGGTCATTTTTGAGTCCGCAACTCTATATTACCAAATAAGACTTGTCTCCATCGAAAACCAATGTTTTTGAGTTCAAACACAATATACGACTACCATTCCGAGAATTTCACGAATTTGACGATTATCGTCTGTGAATTCCGGCAAAACTTCATTACTAATGATTTGATCATCATTCTAAATGGATTCATTTCATTAACTAGACATCTCAACCTATATTTTACAACAACTTGTCTTTAAATTAGGTTATGTCTTATTCTTCATAAGTTCATAACTTAACCAATTCTACAATATAAGATTTTCATTTCCTTATGAATTATTCTTGAATTAAGTCCTTTATACAACATTCTTGCATCTTATGAATCATACTAACTCTTTAAGGTAAACATATGACAAGTTCATCATTGTTCTTTATAAGTTCATAACTTATTTAGTTTTGAATTTCTTATTCCTTACTTATTCGGCTTAAGTCCATTAATCAACCATTTTATAAGTGTTTTTAGCATACAAGTTGATTAAGCTACATTTCTCTTATCACCCTATAATGATAGAGATGGAAGATATATATGTGACAAGAGCCTTACCCTTGATGAACTAGTCCTTCTTCTTCTTGGAAAATCTAACAATGGAAGTTAAGCTTCAAAGTGCTTATTCTTTCTAACACTTAAGTTGTTTTGTTTTGGATGAAAACTAACAACCAAATAATGAATTACAAGCTTGCTATTTATAGGCTTTCTAAGCTTAGGGTACTTTGGTCATTAAGACCTTCCACCTCCTTACTAACCTCCTTACTATTCCTAACTTAAGGCCTAAGTAAACTTGCTCTCCACCCAAATTACTTGGCCATTACACTTATTACTTGGTCTCCACAAAACATATCCAATACTTGGGTACCAAGATCACCCATGGGTTGCCCCATGGATCAAGCTAGCCCATTGGATCATTACTTTGGGCATAGTTTTAATCAATTAGATTATTCTTGTGGGCTTTCATTAATTTAGTTCGGGCTTCATATTAACCAACTGTTGGGCTAAACATTCCTACCACTTGGGCTTGCCCCTTAATGCTATTGGACTTTACACTTCACACAAAATTACACTAATTCATTTCATTAGATTTTAATTTTTAACGTTCTCGAATTAAGTCCGCATGCAAAATTTTGTGTAAGACCCCAACTTTTATAAATAAAGATGAATTTTCTATAAATATTATTTTTGAATATTATGGAGTAAATTTGATATAATGTTATAATTGTGGGTAATATTTATAAATTTTGCAAAGTAAGCAAGTTGTTATAAAATATTCGTTTGGTCAGGGAATATTCTTTTTATCCGGGAATATTCGTACGACGACACAATCATTGGTGGACCCCACAACGGAAGTATTTTCGTAGTTAGAAAACGACAAAATTATCTTTCTATAAAAATAACGGCGGAGGTGTTACCGTTAAAACTGTTGAACTACCCGGTAGTAAAAGTACAGTAATACGCGTGGTTGCATAGTAGCACATGGTATTGATTATTGATGCTTACGTGAGAAGTCACTCAGCTATACTCAATTATTGCTACAGTAATTGCTGCATCATATCTCTTATATTATTGAATCAATTATTGTCACAGTATCATCTGTATAACATGTTATATTATTAAATCAATAATTGAGACGATAAGTTATAAATGATTAATAATTGTTGAAAGATTAAATATGTGTTGATTAAAAATAAAATGATTTGTGGTAATATTTATTCAATCCTTGATGTATATAAAGAGTCTATTATGAGATGTTTGTAGTAAGTTTGGTTATTTTATGGGGGGCCCATATGTCACCTTCTAAGAGTCTCTTCGTCAATAGTAATTACCTTCGTCAATAGTAATTACATTTACCAGACGTCAAACCACTTGTCGTTTCATATTACAGGCGTCGAACCAATTATCGGTTCACATTACAGGCGTCAAACCACTTGGTGTTTCACATTACAGGCGTCAAACCACTTTTCTTTTCACATCACCAGTTGTCAAGCCACTTGCCTTTTCACATTGGAAGTGCTAAGCTAGAAATCTTCTATAAATAGAGGCCTAGTTCTTCATTATTTTTTCACGAATTCATTCAAGCTATAGAGAGAGAAGGTATAGAGAGAATAAGAGAGAAAGAAGAAGAGTATTCTGTTACTACACTAATGCAGTATTCAATCTCCTACTAATGTAAGGGGTGTTATTTCTTTTGTATTCATGAAGAGAACTTATGTTATTCCATTATTTATTATTCTGTTGGAATAACCTATATACGCGGGCTACCCTATACTTGATGAAATTCTTCTGTTATTCTATTCTTTATTATTCTGTTGGAACATCATGTCTGTGCTTTACGCATGACCTGGTTCCAGTCTTTATTATTCTGTTGGAACATCCTGTCTGTGCTTTACGCATGACCTGGTTCCAGTCTTTATTATTCTGTTAGAATATCCTGTTTGTGCATTTTACGCCGGACCTGGTTCCATTCTTTACTATTCTGTTGGAATATCCTGTCTGTGCGTTTTACGCCGGACCTAGTTCCGTTATTTATTATTCTGTTGGAATAACCTGCCTGTGCGGTCTATCGCATGCATGGTGATTTCTTTTGTTATTCCATTCTTTATTATACTCAGTTGGTTAAAACTTTGACTTCTATACTCCATGAAATTAGTGGAATATCTTTGATATTTGCGCTTCATCTAGTATCTTTATATGGAAATATTCTTCTGAGCATTCTTGAATTTTACTCTACAAAGCAGTATCATGTTGACAATTTGGACGTTATTAGGTCCTAGATAAATTAATTCTTGAACTTGTTTTATTGAATTCTTATATCATTGTCATCATCCTCATGTTTATATTATGTTGAAAGTCATCTGTGGCCTGTAGTGCATAGATGGACTTGGTATGATTATGACTAGGGATTATTCTGTGTAATCATGACCGTAATATTACAAATGATGTGGTAAAAGTTATCATTGGCTCGTAGTGCATTGATGGACAGTTGTTGGCATGATTATGACCATTAATGAATACACGAATGTCCTTGGCTGTAGTGCATGGATAATTTGTGGTCGTGATACTAAAGAATATCCTTGGCCATAGTGCAGAGGTGATTCGATGATGTGGATTATTTATTACGCTGAGTCTTAGCGATAAAAGTCATGAAAAACCTTTTTAATCATAGAAGATAGTAGATTTTATTCTCTACTTGACTCTTCTAATGGATTGCTTGTTCCGTTGCAGTTAAACTTGATGTTTATTATATTTTATCAGTTTAACACCGTTGAAGGCTAATGATAATTTATTTTGCATTATCTTAGTCATAATATTTCTTACTGGACTAGTTGAGCTCACCCTTTCTTTCACTGTTCTCTTCAGGAAATGAGAATATAGCTGGGACGAGTCGGGTAACGGAGTGATGGACCAAATGATAGTATTAGTAGTCCTCACTATTCTGTTAAATAGTGTGACAATAATTGTAATGTGGATTCCTTTTGAGTTTGTATACTCTCTAGTAGACAATATTTGTATTCAAACTCACAGTTTATGTTTTGTCGTATTGTACACGACAATTGTATTATTAAGTTGTATTTGAATTCTGTACGATGTATTTGGCGACTCAAGATGAGTGATGTATACCTAATTTTGGGGGCGTCACAGTTGGTATCAAAGCTTAGGGATATGATCCCTGGCTAAGATGTTATAATAGTACTAGGAGGGGAGAGACAGGGAATTCCTTCGCTAGTATGACCTACATAAGTTTATGTGGTATTTAATTGGTCGGTCAGAATTTAGGGATAATATGTTCCATGTCAATTAACCTTTGTTTTGTGGCAGTATCTGAAAATGACATGCGAGAATGTTGAGAATAGTAATGGAGCACAGGCGATCATTGATTCACCACATATTAATAATCAGGATAATGTGCATTAGGAAGGCGACAATCCTCATGCAAACAACAACACTGACCAAATGATGAATGATCAAATGTTCTGGGGCTTTATGCAATTCATGCAACAGCAGGCGAGAGCGACTCCTGTCCAAAATACAGGTGGAAACACTGGAAACTCTCAAGCGGTCACCGCTAAACAGTTCAAGGAGTTGGGACCATCAGAGTTTAAGGGAGAGCCAAAACCACTTATGGTGGAAGCATGGATAAAGTAGATCACCAAGATATTTGATGTCTTGGGATGCTCCGAGGAGCAAAAGGTTCCCTTTGCCGCCTTTATGTTGCGCGGAGAGGCAGATTACTGGTGGGAATCGGTAAAACGTACTCAACTGCCGTACTGAAGATGTCTTGGGAGAAGTTCCAAGATCTGTTCAACGACAAATACTTTCCTGAAAGTATTCGTCACATGAAGGAGGTGGAGTTTATCAAGTTGGAACAAAACAATATGACCGTGTCGCAATACGAGGCTAAATTTGCGGAGTTATCCCGGTTTGCGTCCCACTTGGTGGATAATAAAGAGAGAATGACACAGATGTTTTTAAGAGGTTTGAAGTCGGAGATACGTCAACATCTTATTTCTCATAAACTGTGTTTATATTCAGATGTTGTAAATAGGGCTCAATTAGCGGATCGCGATAACGAGTCAACGCAACTAAAAGAGAGCAGTCGACAAAATGATAATACCAGCGAGAGCAGTCATCGAAGCGGTGACAACAAGCGTGGAGGGAATCAACATACCAGAAATGGTAACCACTTTGGTGGTAATCAGGGCCAAAACAATAAGAATGAACATTTCAAGAAGAGGAGATTCAACAATGATGGAAAGATGTCAGCACCATCACCAGTTGTTAAGGAAGGAGAAAGACCACCTATTATATGCTTCAAATACGGAGGGGAGGGACACATCAGTCCAAATTGCACGATGCTGTCCAAAATATGTTATAATTGTGGAAGAGAAGGTCACTTAGCACGATTTTGTCGTTCACCGAAGAAAAAATCGGGGAGAGCGTTTGTTGTGACCTCCTAGAAAGCAAGGAACCTGAATGAGGTCATCATGTGTAAGCTTATCATAAACTCTAGCGAAGTCTATACTTTATTTGATACCGGTTCTACCCATTCTTTTATTTCTCCTACTTGCGCTCGTCGATTAAATTTGACTCCGGAGAAATTAGACTTTGACTTATCTGTGAAAACTCTGTTGGGAGAAACCTTCATTATATCCACTGTTTATAAGTCTTTTTTGGTTCAAATCGGTTCCCTCACATTACCTGTCGATCTTATTTCATTGAAAATACTTGCATTTGATGTGATTCTAGGGATTGATTGGTTAACTACTCATCATGCAAAAATTGATTGTTTCCGTAAGGTGGTTAGCTTTCATATTCCTAATCAATCTATTATGAGAATTCAAGCGACCAAACCATTAAAATCAATCATGGCCATCTCAAGCCATAAAGCTATTCGTTTATTAAAAAACGGATGTCAAGCTTTCTTAGCTCATGTCATAGATTTAAACAAAAATACGTCAGTTTTGAACGATATTTCTATTGTTAATAAATTTCCTGATGTATTCCCTGAAGAACTTCCTGGCCTACCCCCTGAGCGTGAAATTAAATTTTGTATCGACCTTGAACCCGGTACAAAACCCATTTCCAAAGCCCCATATTGAATGACTCCTATTGAACTTCAGGAGTTAAAGACCCAACTACAGGAATTGTTAGACATTGGCTTTATTCATCCTATTACTTCTCCTTGGGGTGCTCCTGTTCTATTCGTGAAGAAGAAAGATGGGAGTATGTGACTTTGTATTGATTATCGGGAGTTGAATCATGTCACCATCAAAAATAGGTATCCATTGCCACATATTGATGACCTGTTTGACCAGTTGCAAGGAGCCAAATTCTTTTCAAAGATTGATCTTCGTTCCAGATATCACCAATTGAAGATTAGAACCGATGACATTCCAAAGACGGCTTTCAGAACTCGGTACGAGCATTATGAATTCCTAGTCATGTCCTTTGGATTGAATAATGCTCCTGCTGCCTTCATGGATATGATGAACTGAGTATTCAAGGAATATTTGGATCACTTTGTGGTCGTCTTTATTGATGACATCCTTATTTATTCTAAAAGCCGTGAAGATCATGAACAACACTTGAGGCTGACACTCCAAAAGCTTTGTGAATACAAGCTTTATGTCAAGTTGAAGAAATGCAAATTCTGGCTTGATGAAGTAGCATTCCTTGGGTACGTAGTATCAAGTCATGGAATATCTATTGATCCAGCAAAGATTGAAGCAATTCAAAGCTGAGAGCAACCTAAATCAGTGGCCGAAGTACATAGCTTTCTCGGCTTAGCTGGTTATTATCGGAGATTCGTGGATGGATTTTCTCGAATTGCTACTCCATTAACTCAGCTGACTCAAAAAAATACAAAGTTCAGTTGGAGCGAAGAATGTGAGAAGAGTTTTCAAGAACTCAAGAGGAGACTCATTTTAGTACATGTTCTGACAATACCATCTGGCTCGGAGGGATTTGTCATCTATAGTGATGCTTCGGACAAAGGGTTGGGATGTGTTCTCATGCAATATGGGAAAGTCATAGCCTATGCCTCAAGACAACTCAAAGAATATGAGAGGAATTATCCTACTCATGATCTAGAGTTGGCACCTGTTGTCTTTGCACTTAAAATTTGGAGGCATTACTTGTATGGGGAGAAGGTGGAGATCTTTACGGATCATAAAAGCCTTAAATATTTCTTTACTCAAAAGGAACTCAGCATGCGACAACGACGTTGGCTTGAACTGTTGAAAGATTATGATCATACCATCCAATACCATCCTGGAAAAGCGAACGTGGTAGCTGGCGCATTAAGTAAAAGATCATATGCAAGTACGAGTGCGATATTGTCAACGCAAAGGCCCTTTTAGTGTGACTTGCAAAGGATGGAGATAGAGTTAAAGACTCCAGGGACCCATGTGATGATGGTGAATATACGAGTAGAACCGACTTTAATCGATAAAGTTAAAGCTGCTCAAGTTACAGACCTGGAGCTGATGCGTATGAGGAAGAAAGTGCAAGAAGGTGCTATGCCGGAAGCAAGAATCGATGAAGAAGGAATACTTCGAGTCAACTCCAGACTTTGTGTTCCTAATGACCCTGATTTAAAGTATAAAATCATGATGGAGGCGCACAACACACCGTTTGCAATCCATCATGGGAGTTTAAAAATGTATAATGATATTCGTCATACATTTTGGTGGAGCAATATGAAGAGAGAGATAGCGTTGTTTATCTCAAGGTGTCTAACTTGTCAACGAGTTAAAGCGGAGCATCAAGTACTAAAAGGTCCATTGCAATGACTTGAAATTCCAGAATGGAAGTGGGAGCACATTACCATGGATTTCTTAACCGGTCTTCCTAAGGCTTCTTAAGGCATAGATGCGATTTGGGTCATTGTTGATAGATTGACCAAGTCTACTCATTTCTTATCGATACGAGAAACTTATACACTTGAACGTCTTGCTCGTATGTACATAAACGAGATTGTAAGACTGCATGGTATGCCGGTATCCATAGTTTCTGATCAAGATCCAAGATTCACTTCACGATTTTGGGTTAGTTTGCAAAAAGCTATGGGCACAGACTTACAATTTAGCTTGGCATATCATCCTTAGACGGACGGACAGTCGGAGAGGACTATTCAAACTCTTGAAGATCTATTAAGACTATGTGTCCTTGATTTCAAGGAAAGTTGGGACAAGTTCTTACCATTGGTGAAATTTTCCTACAACAACAGTTATCAAGCAAGTATTGGCATGGCTCCATTCGAAGCGTTGTATGGAAGAAAGTGTCGTTCTCTAGTATGCTGGGATGAGGTGGGTAAAACAACATTGCTGGGACCGAAGTTGGTACGTATGACTACGGAAAAGATTCAAACGATCCGACAACGTATAAAAACCTCACAAGATCGACAAAAGAGTTATGCTGATCTTCATTGAAAGGACGTGGAATTCGATATACGAGATCATGTGTTTTTGCGTGTTACTCCATGGAAAGGAATTACGAGATTTAGAAAGAGAGGAAAACTCAATCCTCGATTCATCGACCCATTTTTAATCCTCGATCGAGTAGGAACTGTAGCCTATAGACTCGCTTTACCGCCAAGTATGTCTCGTGTTCATAACATTTTTTACATATCCATGTTACGTAAATATGTGAAAGACCCGAACCACATTATTGAGTTAGAACCAGAAGAAATAGCGGAAGATTTGACGTATGAAGAGGTTCCTATTCAAATCTTGGTTAAGAAGGAACATATTCTACGGTTCAAGGTTATACCTCAAGTTAAAGTTTTGTGGAGAAACCACGATGTTGAGGAAATGACTTGGGAGTTAGAATCTGAAATGAAATCAAGATATCCTAACCTCTTCGACATACCAGGTACGTACCCTAATTTCGAGAGCGAAATTTCATAAGAAGGGGAGGTTGTAAGACCCCAACTTTTATAAATAAAGATGAATTTTATATAAATATTATTTTTGAATATTATGGAGTAAATTTGATATAATGTTATAATTGTGGGTAATATTTATAAATTTTTCAAAGTAAGCAAGTTGTTATAAAATATTCGTTTGGTCGGGGAATATTCTTTTTGTAGGGGAATATTAGTCCGACGGCACAATCATTGGTGGACTCCACAACGGAAGTATTGTCGTAGTTAGAAAACGATAAAATTATCTTTCTATAAAAATAACGGCGGAGGTGTTACCGTTAAAACTGTTGAACTACCCGATAGTAAAAGTACAGTAATACGTGTGGTTGCATAGTAGCACACTGTATTGATTATTGATGCTTACGTGAGAAGTCACTCAGCTATACTCAATTATTGCTACAGTAATTGCTGCATCATATCTCTTATATTATTGATTCAATTATTGTCACAGTATCATCTGTATAATATGTTATATTATTAAATCAATAATTGAGACGACAAGTTATAAATGATTAATAATTGTTGAAAGATTAAATATGTGTTGATTAAAAATAAAATGATTTGTGTAATATTTATTCAATCCTTGATGTATATAAAGAGTCTATTATGAGATGTTTGTGGTAAGTTTGGTTATTTTATGGGGACCCATATGTCATCATCTAAGAGTCTTTTCGTCAATAATAATTACCTTCGTCAATAGTAATTACCTTCGTCAATAATAATTACATTTACCAGACGTCAAACCACTTGCCGTTTCATATTACAGGTGTTAAACCAATTGTCGTTTCACATTACAGGCGTCAAACCATTTTTCTTTTTAAATCACCAGCCGTCAAGCCACTTGCCTTTTCACATTGCAAGTGCTAAGCTAGAAATCTTCTATAAATAGAGGCCTAGTTCTTCATTATTTTTCACGAATTCATTCAAGCTATAGAGAGAGAAAGTATAGAGAGAATAAGAGAGAAAGAAAAAGAGTATTCTGTTACTACACTACTACAGTATTCAATCTCCTACTAATGTAAGGGGTGTTATTTCTTTTGTATTCATGAAGAGAACTTATGTTATTCCATTATTTATTATTCTGTTGGAATAACCTATATACGCGGGCTACCCTATACATGGTGAAATTCTTCTGTTATTCTATTCTTTATTATTCTGTTGGAACATCCTGTCTATGCATTACGCATGACCTGGTTCCAGTCTTTATTATTTTGTTGGAGCATCCCGTCTGTGCTTTATGCATGACCTGGTTCCAGTCTTTATTATTCTGTTAGAATATCCTGTTTGTACATTTTACGCCGGACCTGGTTCCATTCTTTACTATTCTGTTGGAATATCCTGTCTGTGCATTTTACGCCGGACCTGGTTCCGTTATTTATTATTCTGTTGGAATAACCTGCCTGTGCGGTCTATCGCATGCATGGTGATTTCTTTTGTTATTCCATTCTTTATTATACTTAGTTGGTTAAAACTTTGACTTCTATACTCCATGAAATTAGTGGAATATCTTTGATATTTGCGCTTCATCTAATATCTTTTCATGGAAATATTCTTCTGAGCATTCTTGAATTTTACTCTACAAAGCAGTATCATGTTGACAATTTGGACGTTATTAGTTCCTAGATAAATTAATTCTTGAACTTGTTTTATTGAATTCTTATATCATTGTCATCATCCTCATGTTTATATTATGTTGAAAGTCATCTGTGGCCTGTAGTTCATAGATGGACTTGGTATGATTATGACTAGGGATTATTCTGTGTAATCATGACCGTAATATTACAAATGATGTGGTAAAAGTTATCATTGGCCCGTAGTGCATTGATGGACAGTTGTTGGCATGATTATGACCATTAATGAATACACGAATGTCCTTGGCTGTAGTGCATGGATAATTTGTGGTCGTGATATTAAAGAATATCCTTGGCCACAGTGTAGGGGTGATTCGATGATGTGGATTATTTATTACGCTGAGTCTTAGCGATAAAAGTCATGAAAAACCTTTTAAACCATAGAAGATAGTAGATTTTATTCTCTACTTGTCTCTTCTAATGGATTGCTTGTTCCGTTGCAGTTAAACTTGATGTTTATTATACTTTATCAGTTTAACACCGTTGAAGGCTAATGATAATTTATTCTGCATTATCTTAGTCATAATATTTCTTACTGGACTAGTTGAGCTCACCCTTTCTTTCACTGTTCTCTTCAGGAAATGAGAATATAGCTGGGACGAGTCGGGTAATGGAGTGATGGACCAGATGATAGTATTAGTAGTCCTCACTATTCTGTTAAATAGTGTGACAATAATTGTAATGGGGACTCCTTTTGAGTTTGTATACTCTCTAGTAGACAATATTTGTATTCAAACTCACATTTTATGTTTTGTCGTATAGTACACGACAATTGTATTATTAAGTTGTATTTGAATTCTGTACGATGTATTTGGAGACTCAAGATGAGTGATGTATACCTAATTTTTGGGGCGTCATATTTTGCGTTTTCCATACTTAGATTATTATTACATAATCTATCTCACCTCGATATTATAACGTTACGTATTTCTCGGAAGTTCAAAAATAATTTCCGAGCGGAAAGCGATGAATAGTGTTTTTGTAAAATTTCTCGAAAAGCTTTTTTTTGTCTTAAAAATTCAAACACTTTAATTCCTTCATGTAGTTAAGATACTACGATGCTCCCACGTTTCTAGGTTATAAAATGACATACATCTTATTAACATATAATAATAAAAATAATATTATTTTATTCATTATTTAATTCCTTCAAATAGTTTACAAAGGATCCGAATTTCTCGGTCGTTACATTCTTCCCCCTTATAAAGATTCTGTCTCCAGAATCTCGCCTTACATTACGCAAACAACTGAGGGTAATCCTTCTTTATCTTTTCTTCTAATTCCAATGTTGCTTCTTTGGCATCGTTGTTCTTCCATAAAACCTTTACCGATGATATGACCTTGTTTGCAGAACTTGCTCTTTTCTATCGATGATTTGAATCAACATCTCTTCGTATGTTAAGTCCTTCTTGATTTGAACAGGCTCAAATTCTATTACGTATTTATAATCCGGTTTGTAAGGACGCAACACAGATATGTGAAATACGTTATGTATTTGTTCTAAGTCTGGAGGTAACGCTACCATATAAGCTACCGCACCTACCCATTTTAACACTTCTAAAGGTCCTATAAACCTTGGGCTTAGTTTCCCCTTCTTTCCAAAGCGTATCTTTCCTTTTTAGGGAGATACCTTTGGAAATACGTATGAGCCTACCTCAAACTCCCTATTTTCTCGATGTAAGTCTGCATACTTCTTCTATCTGTCTTGAGCTGCTACGAGATGCATTCGTATAAATCTCACCACTTTTGCTCTTTGCTACACCAATTCTGGTCCTAGAATTCGTCGTTCTCCCACTTCATCCCAACACAACGGTGTTCGGCACTTCCTTCCATATAAAGCTTCATAAGGCGACATACCTATGCTTGCATGATAACTGTTGTTATACACAAACTCTACTAATGGTATATGATCATCCCAACTACCCTTGAAATCCATGACGCAAGATCTCAACATATCTTCTAACGTCTGAATTGTCCTCTCGCTCTGTCCATCAGTTTGTGGATGATATGCCGTACTCAACTTTAATTGTGTCCCCAACTGCTCTTGCAGACTTCTCCAAAAGTTCGACGTGAATCGTGGGTCACGATCTGACACAATCGAAACTGGTACTCAATTCCTGGAAATAATTTCCTTAATATAAATTTTCGCTAATTGATCTAAGTTATACTTGACCCGAATTGACAAGAAGTAAGCCAACTTTGTCAACCAGTCCACTATTACCCAAATCGCATCATATCCCTTCTGAGTAGTCGGAAGTCCCACCATAAATTCCATCGTGATATGCTCCCATTTCCACTCCAGAATCTCTAATGACTGTAACAAGCCACTTGGTAATTGATGTTCGGCGTTAACTTTCGGACAAGTCAAGCACCTACTCACATACTCAGCTATTTCTCTCTTCATGTTCGGCCACCAAAAACTCTATCGAAGGTCTTGATACATCTTAGTGCTACAAGGATGAATCGAGTACCTTGAACTGTGAGCCTCTTGTAACACTTGCTCCTTTAATTCCGTCTCATTTGGAACCCAAATTATTCCTTCAAATCTTAATAATCCCTCTTTATCAAGACTAATTTGTATGTCTTTTTCAGTGGTTAACCGCTTCTTCATCTGGTCATACTCATTAGTTTTGAGCTGCACCTCCTTGACTCTCTCTACAATGGTAGATTGCATCTCTGTCGTAAATAGTCTTCATCCTGCCTCACTTGGCAACTTCACCTCTATCTCTATCCTAGCTATCTCTGATATTAACTCAGTTTGAGCTGTTAACATAGACAATGTTCCCGACCTTTTCTACTTAAGGCATCGGCAACTACATTGGCTTTTCCAGGGTGATACAGGATTTCACAGTCGTAATCCTTTATCAACTCCAGCCATCTCTTCTGTCTCATATTCAACTCCTTTTGTGTGAAGATATATTTTAGACTCTTGTGGTCCGTGTATATCTCACATTTTTCCCCGTAAAGATAATGTCGCCATATCTTTAAGGCAAAAACTACCGCAGCTAGTTCCAGATCATGAGTAGGGTAAACCTTCTCATAATCCTTCAACTCCCTAGATGCATACACAATGACCTTGTTATGCTGCATAAGCACGCAACCAAGTCCTCTATGCGAAGCATCGCTATAAAGTACGAAATTTCCTGTGTCATCGGGTAATGACAAAATAGGCGCTTCACTTAACCTTTTCTTCAGTTCTTGAAAACTGTCTTCTCATTTCTCGGTCCACGCGTATTTCACCGTATTTTTTTTTATCAAATTAGTCAACGGAATAGCTATCTTCGAAAAATCCTGGATGAATCTCCGATTGTAACCCGCTAACCCTAGGAAACTCCGTACCTCAATCGGAGTTTTTGGTTGTTCCCAATTCATCACGGCTTCCACTTTTGCTGGATCTACTGAAATTCCCTCATGGTCAATGACATGACCTAAAAATTGTGATCTCTCTAACCAAAATTCACACTTAGCGAACTTCGCATATAACTTCTCCTTCCTTAGTGTCTCTAGTACTATTTTTAGGTGTTCAACATGATCTTCTGGCGTCTTAGAATAGACTAGAATATCATCGATAAACACCACTACAAACTTGTCCAAATATTGTTTGAACACTCGGTTCATCATATCCATAAATGCAGCTGGTGCATTAGTCAACCCAAATGACATCACCAGAAACTCATAATGACCATAACGAGTCCTGAATACTGTCTTTGGTACATCTTCATTCCTAACCTTCAGCTGATGATACCTCGTTCTTAAATCTATTTTAAAAAAATACTTGGCCCCTTTTAACTGATTTTAAAAGATCATCGATCCTGGGCAATGGGTACTTATTCTTTATAGTTAACTTGTTCAACTCTCGGTAGTTGATGCAAAGTCTTAACGATCCGTCCTTCTTCTTGACGAACAGTACTGGTGCTCCCCACAGTGAAATACTAGGCTGTATGTACTTCCTGTCCAACAGTTCTTGTAACTGCACCATCAACTCCTTCATCTCCACTGGCGCCATACGATACGGTGCCCTGGAAACTGGTGCCGCTCCTGGCACAATGTCTATTATGAACTCGGTCTCCCTATCCGGCGGAAGACCCGATAATTCACTCGAAAATACATCCATGAATTCGCTCACTATAGGTATTTGTTCCATGCTCGCTCCCACTCTCTGGGTATCAACAACATGGAATAAATAACCTACACACCCCTTCCTTAATAGTTTCCTAGTTTTTGTCATGGTAAGACAACACGAACGTCCCGGTGATTTATTACCGTAAAATACTATCTAAGGTTGAGCTCACCCTTTTGCTTTCATTGTTCTATTCAGGAAATGAGAACGTAGCCGGGACTAGTCGGAGAATGGAGTGACGGTTCGAGATGGTCATTTTAGCAGTTCTCACTATCTAGTATTATAATAAATGTAATGAGGATTGAATTTGAGTTTGGATACTGTCTAGAAGATAATATTCCTGTTAAAACTCTCATCTCATGTTGTATAATTAAGTTTGTATTTGTATTCAGTACCATGTATTTGGCGACTCAAAATGGGTGATGTATACCTATTTTGGGGGCGTCACAGTTGGTTTCAAAGCTTAGGGATATGATCCATGGCGAAGATGTGAGACTAGAATTAGTGGGGAAAGATGGGGAAATCCTTCGCTAGTATGACCTACTTAAGTTTATTTGTTATTTAATTGGTCGGTCAGAATATAGAGATAATATGTGGCATGTCAATTAACCCTTGTTTTGTGGCAGTGTTTGAAAATGACATCCGAGAATATTGAGATAAACAATAGAGCATGTGACAACCCGATAATTTGGATATTTACTAAAATCTTAAAATATTGAAATAAATTTAAATAATAAACCTAGACATAAAATAAGTGAATGAATTTGACATTTATGGGAAGAAATTTAATGGATTTAAAATTTTTGTGGTGAATTATTCAAGATTAAGGGTATAAGTGTATATGTTCTGTGTATGTGGATTTATGTGTACAGTTTGTGGTTAAGGATCAAGGGTTGACTAGATAAATTATATTTTTGACAAACCCTAATCATATATTAAGAATATCGACGTTCAGTTAGAAAATTCTCACGTTTGATAAGAAACCCTAATATCGGTTTTAGAAACCCTAATTTAAGTTCCGGGAATCCGAAACCCTAATTCAGATCACGAAAAACCTAACTTGGGATCTCAGAGACTTAAGTTTATTGATTATAAGATTAATTAGGGTAAAGCCTAACGAATTGGTTAGAAAACTCTAATTTGTAAATTTGAAACCCTAATTGTTCCGTTTGAAACCCTAATGTACGATTATGAACCTAATTGCTAAATTAGCAATTTTAATTAGGAAATATTAATCCTAATTAGCAATGTCATAAATCATATATCACGATTACAAAATAATCTTGTACTCTAATTTGGGTTTCAAATTAGGGTTTAACAGAGTAAAACTAGGTTTTCTACTATCACACTATAATTGACCAATTATTAACAGTTTACACATACAGTACATATTTATAGTACTGAAATATACTTAATATAATATTATTATTCTCTTTCCTTATTCCAAACCCAGAATTAGGTTTTGGATTCCATATCTGATTTATCTTTCATATATAACATTATTAATTAAGTTAAAAATAATTAACTTAACTAATCTGAAATAAATTCATATAATAAAATAATTATTATAATAATTCTATAATCATATCATATATTATTTAAATAATATAATAATCATATTTTCATGGAAAATAAATAATAAAATTATTTATATTATAAAATTAATTATTATAAGAATATAATGTATAATGATCAGTAATTCTAAAATAAAATTATTTGTAATAATTAATGTAATAAATAAATTTTATTTATCACACACACACACACACACACACACACACACACATATATATATATATATATATATATATATATATATATATATATATATATACACACACACACACACATTACCTGTCACATATTTCCACCTTTATATAAAAAAAATTATACGCAAAATTTCTGATTTAATTATATAAAAATATCGGGTTATTACATTCACCCTCCCTCATAAAGATTCCGTCCCCGGAATCACCGTTTTAAAACTTATACATACAAGGGTACATAGCATACACAACCATTGCAAGTAGATTTCAATCATAATTGATCGAACCGATCTTTAACTATTCAGCATAAAGTTTATCTATCTGATTAAACAGAAATTTGATTTCTAAAAGAACTCAAATTCCTCCTTCAAAATTTCTTTGTAAAATAATTTACTATATATATAAGAAAATCATATATAAGAAAATAAATTTTATTCGAATAATACCTGGAGTTGCATCCCCATCTGTGACGATATCTTGAACGGTCATGTTGAAGACTCTTGCGATTGATTTTGTTGGTTTGTTTGTTGAAGTTGGTCCCGTTGTCGCCAGCGTCCCGCTACTTTTCCCCGTATTTACGCTTCCTGCCTCCATTCTCCATTTCGGACAGTCCTTCACCTTATGATCCGTTGATCCACACCTTTAAGACACTCTCCTGAGTGATTTTTTCCGTAATTCCCACACTGCACAACCTTTTTCTTTCCACCTCCTGGTCTATTTCTGGTATTCCCAAAATTTTCTCCTTTTCTTTTTCCAGTCCTACTACCACTACTCCCTTCTCCGGCTCTAGCTTGATTTGCCTCCCACCAAAAATTCGTCTCCCCTTTCAACATGTAGGTGGCAAAAGCTGTCTTTTGCCCCTCTGTTATCCTAACTATCTCAAATGTGTCTATAGGGTTAGTTGATCTTCTAAATCATGTCAGTCCGACTGCCTTGAAGTTTTTGAAGTTCGCAAATTGATTATCTGGCTGATTTCTCGCGGCTGGTATTCCGTTCTACATAGTTTGAGCGATCATAATCGTAAAATTCTGTATCAGGTCTGGTTGTCCTCCAGCTTTGTTGACAGGTTCTTCTGTCCTTTGGTTTTGTTTTCGTCTTGGCGGCATTATTTGATTAATTAAAATCATAATTTATCTTTCATCGACTTACCTTCTATGTTTTAGGGTATACACCTAACGCGAAATTTTCTACTCAAATAATCATGTATTCAAAATATTAGATTTTGAAAATTTGGTTTACTGTATTAACCAATGTTTTGATAAATAATTACTATCTTTATACACAACTTATTTCATCAATCCAACATAAATTCATATTCATACCACTTTTCATACCATTGCACATACTGCTTTAAACATCCGCTATCCCTTTGTGACACAGAAGTCGGGATTCGCTGCCACAACTAATACGAAAGTTGAGAATATTACATTACACAGTCATACCTATCATATACACATTATAGAATCATACATAATTAAGTAATACTAATACTACTTATTTCTTACGACTTCACTAAGGATCAATTGCTTAGTATTATATATATTCCCATTATCCTCAATAGTTCATTCACACATAACTATACCAAGTTCGTCAAACTTATCACACATTATGAGTTTAAGAACTCGAGCTTGACCTTATATTCTTTAACTATACACTACCTATCAATTATACTATCGTTTCTAGGTCCGGTACTACATTATCCAGTATAATCACCTCAATAGGGTTACTTTCAAAGTGAGCCTCTATTTCAGCTATATTGGCTTTGACATTGGGTCGGTCATGGATGTTAACTCCTTCTTTATGATCTAAGGGTATCCTAATCCCTTTCTATCTGACATCTACGCACAAGCTATCTTGATTAGCACATAATATATACATACAACAAATAATAGTTTTATATAAGTTATCTTTTATTTTTTTTACGATGAATTTATCCAATTCATCTCCTTTTTAAACTCTATATGATTTATTTGTATTTTCAACGTTTCCCTCTGTTCTAAGGTTATAGTCTAAGGTATATCCCACCTAAGATTTCTAACCCTAAAGCTCTGATACCATGTTGTAAGGCCCCCAAATTCAGGTACTTGAAACCTAAACTCGGTGCTTTACGATACCATTTCTATGACCAGAAATAATACTAATAATAATAACAATAATATAAATACCAAACTTAATTTACATATATCAGAGTCTAATCCCAAGTACGCAACCTTTACTACATTCATTACAATACATGATAATAATAAATATCATGGTCTAAATAAAGTCATACTATTACATAAAATACCATAACACTTATTCTGTTTGCTTTCCCTTTCCCTTGTTCTTGGCCGAACCTTCTGGTTGTTCCAACTTAGCTGAAAACATTTAAATTAAGCAAGGATGATCATTTGAGTGCACAACAAGTAATAACAACAATAAACATTAACTGAAAGGATTAAATATTTTCTCTGAAAAGACACTTCTACAATGAATCAACAGTTGTGAAGTAAGCTAAACCAATAATCAACAACATATCAATTCTATATCAAAATTTTGAAACTACGTACTGACTATAAAGGAAGATCAGTTGATAGACTATGAACATTATTTTTAATTTTCGCTAAGGTTTAGCAGAACTTCATCTGCAAACCGTCATAACTTACAGGCACGAGGGTGATATGCCCAATGTGCCATGTATTGATCAATACTACACGCAAGAACGATATTATCTTTCATCTTATCCGCCTTTGGCGCACAAAAGTTTTCCCAGATTAGGGATGTTCATACTTAGTCGGGAATCCGAACCAAAGCAATTTGATTGGATACAATAAAGTTCTATCATGTGAAACGATATTTCTAAATTTGTGTCTAGCTGGGTTAAATACCTTAGACGGCTTTTAATTAAGGTATACATACCAGAAATCAATGGGTATATGTCAACATGTGATTAAATACAATGATTATCCAAGTGAGGACACTTGTCTAACTATATTTAGAAATTAACGAAAATAATAAATATCTGGATTGTACAATAGTATTGTATTGATAAATAATGATCGGATAATTTAAGAACTTGTATGAATACCAAAGATTGGATACATAATCGATAATAATAGAGTTAATAATCTGGCACAATAATAATATAATTCTGAAACTTTCTTACTCATGTCCATTGTATAAAGGAAATACAAAGTTAGAATACTTGTTTGGTCTTCTTCTTATAGTTACACAACTTAGCTTTATCTTTTATATCGAGACCTATCATTAATAAGATCATTCTATCGATTAGAAATACATATCATAACACATAGTACTATTAATTACAGTCATCACATAACCTAATCACATTATCATATATGTTTAACAGTCATTTGATCATAAACAAATACGTATCTTGTCAAATTATATAAGTCCAGATCAATTTCTAAAACATGTCGGTGTACCGATGGCTTTATCGGGTAATTATCGAGTCTAAGACTCTATCGTGTAGTTCAATATTCGTTTAGATATTTTAAATATCAGTTATATTATTTTTCATAGCCTTATAATAATTTTTAAATAATTATTATAATTTATCATGATTTTTCAAACACTGAAATCATTATTAAATGATTTAAATATTAAATAATTCTATTATCATTAATATTTAATTAATATTAAACTATTAATGAAACTATTGCCAAAATATTAAAGTTATTTATAATAGCTCAAAATATTTTTAAAGTATTAATATTACCCTTAAATGAGTTTTTTAAAACATTAATATTACCCTTAAATGATTTTAAAACATTTAAAATCATTTTTAATTAATTACCATTAATATTAGAATATTAATTTATTATCTATCAAAATATTAAAAGTCATTTATTATAACTTAAAAATATTTTTAAACCATTTATATCCTTTTAAATAATTTTTAAATTAATAAAATCATTTTAAAACTATTTATTTAATATTATTATTAAATAAATTTAATATCATTTAATATTAAATTATTAATAAAATTTACCTTTAAATATTAAAAGTTATATTTTATAACTTAAAATATTTTTAAACTATTTATTTTCATTTAAAATGATTTTTATAATATTAAAATCATTTTTAATTAATTAATTTAATATAATTAATATTAAATAATTAATGAAATTTGTCTTAAAATATTAAAATTTATATTTTATAACTTCAAATATTTTTAAATACTTTATTATCATTTAAAATAATTTTTAATATAATAAAATAATTTTTAATCAATTTATTTAATACATTTATTAAATAAATTAAATATTAATATTTATGATAAATATTTCAAATTATTAAAAGTTAATTTTTATAACTTAAAATAATTTTTAAAACTATTTTTGGAATTTTTAATAATTAATTTCTATTTCTAAATGATTTTTTTGAAAACAAATTAATTAAAATTAATAAGTCTGTCGCTAAAGCCTTTGGCGACAGAAAGCGTCGCCTTAAGTGTTCTTGAGCAACCCAGACATTCATAAGAAGTTAACGAGGGGGCATGTTTGACCAAGTTTAATTCTTAACACAAAGTGTTTCTGGGCAAACTAAGACTCAGATCTTGTAGTGTTTATGTAACACTACAATTAACACCAATAATCTAGGTCATACAACAACATATTTGCAAGATATAATGTCCCAAACTAGCTGTCAGAGCGTTTCTGGGCTGTCCAGAAACTTAAGTCAAGGTCGGTCAACGCTTTTGTTGACCTTATATCTATCAGTCTGATCATGTATTAGGTAGTTTACACGTCAGGATGTGTAGAGTATCTAGCAGGGTACAAGTTGTAAACAACGTTCAAGTCTAAACATTCAATAAGAGAGATCTAAGACCTGGAATAAGCTATCAGAGCTTTTCCTCATTCCTAGGTTACCCATAAATGAAGAATAGTTTCGAGTGACCACATTTGGGCTTCCACAACTTGCAACACATGTAATGGTTTGGTGATTTAAGGGTTCTAGTGTGTAGACAACATGCAAGACAACAGATCTTTTACATAAAACAAGTCTAACAACATCACAACAAGCAGATCCATGCTGGTCAAAGCATGTCAGGAACCGTGTTCATAGGTTTTCTGGGTTACCCAGAAAACTGCTTACATGCTTGACCATGATACTTTGATCGGCCACTAGATTAAATCTACACGTTATTTATATGATATAAAAGTTTTAAACTGTAGTCCATATACCATATTACGATTCTATTACAACAACAACAACAACAAAACAACAAACATCGGCAAGATAAAGGCTCACGAAAATCTTGTCAGACCCTTTCTGGGCAGTTTCTGGGTTACCCAGAAATGCCAGTCATGGCCAGTCAACGTGGTTTGACCACAAATATCTTACAATATATGATAGATCTGACCCTGATTTAAGTTGTAGATCATAGACCACATAACATACTACAAGTATCAACCTTCAAAACACAAATACCATAAACAGAAAGAGATCTAAATGACCTGACATTTGGTTGTCAGACAACAAAAAAAAAATTCCCAGATTTTTGAAAACTACAATTTCGAGTATCTAGATGTTATGGATCCACTATGTACAACCCAAATCATCGATATACACTACATAGAACATATTACAACACATAAACACCAGATTTAACACAACATTAATGGTCAGATTTTAGGTTTAGGGTTAAACCTTTCTTGATCAAATCCTTGATTCTAGGCTTTTGATTTGTTATGGGTGATAGAGTGGCTGAGTTTTGGGACTGAAATACTAAGAGAATTCGTAGGTCAGAGAGAGAGGGACTTGGTAGAGAGTTGTGATAAAATGAGCATGAAAATAGTTTTTCTCTCTCCAATTCTATATATATATATATAAGTCTTAGATGCAATGTATTGGCTGGGCTATTGACTGATTGCTGGAGATATAAGTCACATAGGCAATCTTGTTTGGTCACCCACTCCATATATGGATAGATCTACAAGTTAGCTAATAAAATATGCAAGAAGGGTAATTTGGTCATTAGCCTTATGATTTTAAGGGCAAACATGGCAAACCCTTAGGGTTTAACCCTAAGGTTTGGCACAATAATTTTGTAGGATTTCTATTTAGGGTTTGTACAAAAATTTAGTTTCTTAAAATTATAAATTAGGGGTTTCTAAAATATTTTAGGTTTTCTAAGTACTTAGACCCACAAAATAGGTTTAATAACTTACTAATTAGCATTAGGGCTTATCATTAACAATTAGGGTTAGCCATTTAGCAGTTAGGGTTACTAACTTGACAATTAGGGTTATAATGGCAAAACATTAGTTTCCAAAATGAAAATTAGTGTTTCCTTAATTAATATAGGTTATCTAATTTCATAGACTTGAAAATTAGGTTTAAGTTTTACTAATTATCATTAAGATTACTAATTTAGCAATTAGGGCTCCAATTGGATAAATAGGGTTACTAATTAACAAATAAGGTTTCTAATTTTAGAAATTAGGATTTCTAACAATTAGGGTTTTTCCTAATTAAGATTAATATCTATAATATATGTTATAAATCACATATCACGACTACAAAATAATCTTGTACTCTAATTTGGATTTCAAATTAGGGTTTAGCACAATAAAACTAGGTTTTCTACTTTCACACTATAATTGACCAATTATTAACAGTTTACACATACAATACATATTTATAGTACGGAAATATACTTAATATAATATTATTATTCTCTTTCCTTATTCCAAACCCATAATTAGGTTTTGGATTTCATATCTAATTTATCTTCCATATATAACATTATTAATTAAGTTAAAAATAAATAACTTAACTAATATGAAATAAATTCATATAATAAAATAATTATTATAATAATTCTATAATCATATCATATATTATTTAAATAATATAATAATCATATTTTCATGGAAAATAAATAATAAAATCATTTCTACTATAAAATTAATTATTATAAGAATATACTTTATAATGATCAATAATTCTAAAATAAAATTATTTGTAATAATTAATGTTTTTATTTATCACACACACATATGTATATATATACACACACACACATTACCTGTCACATATTTCCACCTTTATATATATATATATATATATATATATATATATATATATAAAATTATACGCAAAATTTCTGAGTTAATTATATAGAAAATATCGGATTATTACAACTATGATATTTAAGTTTAATTATGTTTATGGTGTGAGTACTTGAGTGAATCATTTGGGCTGGATAGCCCCAGACTACTTATTAACTATGGTTTATTTATGTGATTATTATTGTGGTTTAAATTTTTGTTTATGGTGAATGATTTATTTTGGATGCATGTTTTGCATAGTAGTATTTTTATTTATTTATGTATGTATGCATGCTTTTGGTTGTATATCTTTTGGGTTTATGTAGTTGCTAGGTGAAATTTAGGGATATCTTCATTAAGTTAGATATTATTTTGTGGATAGCCATACTTTTTAGGTTTTACACTGATTATTGGTATACTTAATGCCTTGTGTGATGGCTTTGCCCTATTTTGACAGGGGTACTTTATATTTTATATTATTTTTCCTATTACATTTTGATTAACTCTATCCCCCAGTCTGTAATTGTTTATATGCTGGGTTAGGGTGTTATAACACTTAAGTTTTGATTATGGCCTATGACAAGCGTCAAGTAATTATATCATTTTCTTAGAGTAGTGTCAAATTTATGTGAACTAGGGGCATGTTAATTAGATAAGGTGAGACTGTTTTGAATCCATCCGTTTAGCGAGCATTGACCAATTGTTTTCTCTAGTTATGTGTCCAGATTTAGGTTGTCTGTTTATTGTGTTGAAAATTTGTACGCTGTTAAAACTCTGCTGATTTTAAGATAATAAAATACTTAGAGGCTTTTACACTTTTAGGTCTATAGTTCATATTTATTTAAAAAATCTATTATAATAACAGTCCTACGGTGGGTTAAGATGGAGTGTAGAAACGCACTCGCCCATAAACGCAGGTTGGTAAAATTTATTGTGGACTGATGTTGATTACGTGGCCTTTGTGCTTGAGTTATTAGATTCTTAGGGGTATTCTACACCTAGTGCCCTAAAGTCATCTGACTTAGGAGTTATTGATCGAAAACTTGCTAATGGGTGCTCTGTTTAGCCTAAAAGTAATCAAGTACTATCTGAGTCGAAATTTACATCATATTATTAGAACCTTTTGATCCTTTCTTGTTTTTGCGTCTTGTTCTTAATGCTTGTTAATTATGTGGGTTGCATAGTAAGCTTATTGGTTATACAATCTAATGTGTGATCTTTATTTGGGTTATGACTAGTTAAGATGTTTGGTCTGCACACACACATAGAATGGATCGATTATAGTCTCATATTTATTAATAGACATTAAGCCCTCGTTCGTATTCGTGTTTGTCTTATTCTCAGAGGGTATTTATGATTGTGCTTAGAGGCCGTGGTATTAGTCTATATGATTAGTTTTCATTCGTATCTTGTAGTAATGGGGGTATAGATGTCTGATAGTTTGCTTGAGGACAAACAAAAGCTTAAGTTTGGGGGTATTTGATGAGTGGGATTTATACCTACGAATCAGATCCTTTATGGTTTAAGTTTTGCCTGTTTTTAGTTATTTAATTAGCTTTTATTTATATTTTATTATTATTATTATGTTTAATGTCTATGATGCAGGGCTTTTTATATCTTTTTCAGCTTCCAGTTGGAATTTTTGCTACACTGGCATCGCAACGCCAAGGATAGTTCATTTCCCGCACCGCAGCATCAATGGTAGGCATACTCCCTGTTAATTGGCGCTGCTGTACACCTACCTATGGCGCCCCAGTGCCAAAGTCAGTGCCATATCCCGCGCCGCAGCGCCGCTTCCTGTCTTGGGCTGATGACATCCTCGTGCCGCAGCACCAAAGGTTCTATATGGAGTCGCGTTGCAGCGCGACCTCCGGTGTTTTTAAGCCTACATGGCGCCGCAGCGCCACTTGCTAGTTTAATGCTCACAGCGCAGCGCGAGATCCGGTGTCCAGACAGTAAGAGTTCTTTTAAAGACCTAAAGAGAGGGGGATAAAGACACTTATCAGACACGGCCGCCAACATTATTTATCAGACAGAAAATAGTTTAGACTAGGATTTTCATTACAGTATTTATTTCTCAGAAGAGAAAGAAGTTGTGAAAATGAGAAAACGTTATTACATTCGATAAATCTCAGAAGCTAGACAGTGAAGAGAAGATTTGGAGGAAGAACACTTCAAAATAGGGGTTTTCTTATTCCAAATCTCCCATTTATTTGTGTATTACTGAGAATGTGGAATGTATTGAAAATGAGTATTAGTACCATGCTAATAAACTAATTCCATTATTAGGATTGCAATGTAATCTTTTGTTTAGCTTAATTAACTTTCTCTCCTATTTTATATAATGAATCATTTTGGAATGGGTTGTTGTATTTCTTGCTTATGGACTAATTTCTTGATAGAGTTATTGGTATTGATATTAATGGATATTATTATCTAACCTTTAAATACAACAACACCTGTTATGACTATGCCTATGGAATGTATGCATAAACTGCTAATAGGATAGACATTTCTATATTTTCCTTGTGTAGCCTTGAGACTTATCTTAATTACCTTAGCCTAGTTATTTTCACCAATGGACATATTGTGATTTATCTGGCTAGGGATGTGCATTTGACCTTCGACAGAAGCTTATGCGTATTTACTGTTCTCGATTGACCATTCCTTGATTCGTTTGTAATGTGGAGAGTTAGGAGATTAGGCGACGTATTAGGGGAATTGTAATCCTATTTTGACTTCCTAGTACAACTACTTCTATTATTCTTACAGTTTTAATCACATAGCTTAACCAATCATCTTAATTCACTTGTTTAGATAAGGTAGTAAAGACTTTACCTTAGTATTTGATTATCTTTTAAGACTTTTTCCTCATGGGTTCGACACTTAACTTATCATATATTAATTGTGGACCGCGTATGCTTGCGTGCGATTTAGCAATAGCGAAATCGACCAACACACAGGCTATCTTAGCCATTTTTATCATGTACATGACACATTGTATATATCAAACAGTATTATATAGAAATAAAATATATTTTGATTCACTTTCCTTTTAGTTATGCCTTGTTACTTGCTTGATAGTTGTCTATTCTCCAGGGCTTGTGATCTTGATGTATTCTGAACTCCCCCTTGATGGATTAACATTGAGATGTCTCAAGATCTTTCAGAATGGATCGTTGATTTATGTATTTCCTACCCTTTGGTGTCTTGAGACTGGTTTCTGTATGTAGTTATGGAGAGGATTGTGGCTTTCCTCTCTGAGGTTGACCGCCCCACAGATGGTCTCCGATACTCATTTGTATTAGGGAGCCCAGGTAGTTCCATCTCTTATAAATTGGTGTTTCTCTTCGAGGACTCAACCACAACTTAGATGGACGCCAGTTATCCCATTTATGTGGGGAGACCAGGTAGTTCCATCCCTTTGGTCTAAGCCGATAAGGTGTGGTTTGAAAGGTTTGAAGTATGATCCCAGTACCATTGACAAGTTTTTGTGTTTTGGTAGGGGGTGAGACCGCACCATGAATGGCTACATACGTACTCCCATTGATGAAGGGAGATCAGGTCTGCATAGTTCTAACCTAGCGTGAAAAGGTTGAAAGTTGTATGTGAAAAAGATGGTGTAGAGATTTTTTTTGTTTTTTCTGTGGTTACACCAGCCCATAAAAATGGCTGCCTACGTACTCCCGTGTATTAAGGAGATCAGGTATGCGTAGTTCACCCCTGGTGGGACAAACTAAAATTATGATGAAGTGTTTTATCCCTAGTGGGACAAACTGAAGTTGTGAAAAGTTTTATCCCTAATGGGACAAACTGAAGGTTTGAAATGCTTGATCCCTAGTGGGACAATCAAAATTTGTGAAATGCTTGATCCCGAGTGGGACAAACTGAAGTGGTGGGGATTGTATGTAGTGAGAAAAGTTTTGAAAACTTGAATAAACTCGGGATCTGGTGATCCAAAACCAGGATGCTGGTTTACAGGTAACTTCAGACATAGTACCGTTTCACGGTGTCCGAGTTAATGAGTTGGGGAAATTCCTCGCCATCCATCTCTTGTAATATGAGGGCTTTTCATGTCAATACCTCCTTGACAACAAACGGTCCTTCCCAGTTTGGATTGATCTAGGTGGTCAAGAACCTTCTTCAAGACCAAGTTATGTTCTTTGAATTGTTGTAACCAAACTTTCTTGTTGTAGGATCGAGCAATCCTCTGTTGGTATAACTGACCATAGAAGATGGCTGCGTCCCGCCTTTCATCTATTAGAGACAATTGGTGGTATCGATATTGTAACCATTGGTCTTCATCCGACTGAGCGTCTATAACACTTGGAGGGATTCCATTTCCACCTCTATGGGGAGCACTGCTTCCATGCCATAGGTTAAGGAATAGGGGGTTGCCCCAATGGAAGTGCGCATTGACGTTATGTAGGTTAATAGAGTTAGAGGCAACAAGTCAGGCCATCCTTTGTGATTGGCGGACATCTTTTGCACGATCTTTTTGATATTCTTATTAGCCTCTTCAACAACACCATTCATCTTTGGACGATAGATGACGGAGTTGAGTTGTTTGATGTGGAATTTACTGCATAACTCCTCCATCACTTGGTTGCTGAGGCTTTTGGCATTGTCTGATACAATCACCTCTATTTTTCTATATCGACAAATGACGTTATTTTTGATAAAACCAATGATCACCTCTTTAGTAACCCTGGGGGAAGAGGATGCTTCTACCCACTTGGTGAAGTAGTCGATCATGGTGAATATACAGATGACCATTGCTGGCTCTGGGCTCGATCATGTCCATTCCCCATATTGAGTAGGACCAGGATGAAATCATGTTGTGGAGCTCCCTTGGAGGGGTGGATAACATTCCCATGAATTTGGCATTGATAACATCTCTTGACGTCATCATTACAGTCAGCCTTGAGAGAGAGAGAGAGCCAGAAATGCCCCGTTCTTAGGATTTTCTTGACAAGTAGAGGGCTGCTCATGTGTAGGTCGCATACTCCACCATGGATTTCATCCATGAGCCTTTGAGCTTGATCTTTGTCTAGGCATCTGAGAAGGCCTAGTCCTGATCTCTTTTGTAGAGTGCATCTCTGCTTAGGTAGAATTTTGTAGCCATTCGATGGATCCACTTTCTTTCAGCTTGACTCACCTCAGCGGGTGTAGATCCATCTCGCAAGAACTCCTTGATATGCTGATACCAAGGGTGTTGTATGGGAGGCAGTTCACCTGATACTTCTCCAATGTAGTTCCTATAGGCTGAAGCCTTCTGCAGGGCAAATGTGGTATTGGGCATGTCTTCCTTATCACGTATGTTGATTAAGGAGGCCAAAGTTGCTAGTACATCCGCAAAGTCATTCCTATTCCGAGGAATGTGGAGGAAGGATATTTATTCAAACCCCAAAGCCCTATGGGTCACCTGAGGGGCCAACAGCTGAGCTGGAAGGATCAAAAGTATCCGCCTCTGAAAGATCTCGGCCCAAATGCCGGATAAAAAAATGTGCCCGGTCCAACTGCAGGGTCAAATTGTCAATCTGTGTGAAATGAGTTGGATCTCAGACACAGGCCATCCAATACGTTATCATCACGGATCCAAGAACCATATCCCCCATGAAAGGAGTGGCGCGGGTTTGGGCTCCGATGGTACGAGGGGACTAGTAGTGGTATAATGCCTCCTAGGTATATGAACCCTCTGACAGAGTGTAGCCGTCAATTCCCAACAATGGGATATCATCAACAGGCGACTGCAACACAGGCTATTAACGCCTGGAAGGAGGCAAGATCGGTACACGAATCTCTCCTGTGGTGCTTCTAATAGCATGCTCTGCTAAATAGAGTTCCCATTCTCCATCTCTGAAGAGAGGAATCCTACGTGTGGATATCACGTGCTCGACACCAGTCACGAATCCATCCTCAAATCAAGTGGTCAAATGTTCCCCAGGATAGGGAACCCAAGTGATGACATCAGTTGTCAACAACTCCAACTATAAGCGATAATGGATGAAACCCTCAGCTACAGGAACCTCCGCCAATTGGGAGTGATGCCATCACCGTCCTCATGGATAGGTCTCTAAACCTAACACACTCATAGGACGCAAACATGGGAGCCTCTCATAGGCCCAAAACTGCCAACAAAAATGCAAACATCTGCTGTCAGTGAACACTCTTAACCTATACATGGGAAATTAAAAGAGAATACTCACTAGCAGAAATGGGTAAAATCCCAATCAAGCTTCTGTCAAGCCCTGCGAACGCATGCGCATTCCTCTGAGGAAATAGGCAAAGGTGTAGGAGACCTAATTATACTCTCCAATACATTCCATCTCTCGCATGGTGCTGATCAAAGAGAATAACACCGTGGAAGAGTTGTCTGCTATGAAACAACCCTTGATAATAACCAGGAACAATAGCCGAAGAATGCGATCCTTGATTCTCACATCAGCGGGCATGGGCTCACTCAACAACCCACTTATAGCATCTACGCTCAAAGGACCCATACGGACGGTCTTTCCCTTGAGTGCCTCAGTCGGAACTCCTAAAAAGGAACTAACGACAGTCGGGGTAATGTTCATCGTACATGGCACTGGTGCCCCTCCAAATTCCATATCGGTGATAAATCGCCAATCCATCAGCGTCATCATTACCTCACAATCCAAAAAATGGAGAGACTAAGTCTGGTGAAACCAGCGCTTAGACAATGCCCTGAGGTAACCCCAGGGACAACGGCGGGGAAGAATGGAGAAGAACGCCCCAAACCCCAATCATGCACAGTGCCTCGGTAATCTGGATGCAGAGCCTGATATAGGGAGTGTATGCTTAACCAGTTCCGTCGAGCCTGCATAAAGCCGGGAACCTACATCAAATACAAATCAACATCAGAATTCTTGATCCTCATCAATAGGAAAAAGGAAGATTCAAACACAGCTTGTACCTTATTTTCTTGCAAGTAAATCGAGGGGTGGCGACTCAAATCACCCAGAAGATCTGGAATAGCCACCTGAATGCCCGGAAGATCCATGTGGGGAGCATTATCAATAGGAGCTGCTACCGGTACATCCTTCTCCTCATCCTCAACATCCGATACATCAACCCGGACATGACGAATCACCGACTCCACCAAACGATGAGGCTGTCTAACTGAACGAGGTCGAGGCACTTCAGAAGCCCACATCCACACACCTGAAGTGGACTTACAGGAACTACTCAGCTGATCTGGATCCATAATAACTGGACACAAGTCTCCAAATCACCTCAGAAAGGGTGTGGTAAATTCTAATATGGAGCTTTTCAAATGCATTTTATGACTACGTGCATGCATGCATTACTTTAACATATGCCTATAGTAGAGTTAAAAATGCATGTCTACCCAATGCCTAGACTTTTGGAAATTTTTTGCCAGAGTCTCCTTTGTAAATAGGATTATCCACATGCACATAGGCATGATTAGGTGGCCATTCAGTAGCACACCTACCCACAGTCATAAACATCCTATAATGCTTGAACATGTCAAAGTTATAATCCGTAAGAGTAGCCTAATTACCATGATTACTTTGTTTTCTTACCTTTTGCTCATTTGTCCTCAAATAGGATAAGAAATAGTAGAAAAAGTTACCAATTTGATTGTTTGAAAAGTTAAATTTTTTTTCACATCATTGTGTTCAGCACAGTTTAATACTAACATTTACTATGTTGAATATTTTTTATCAAGACATATAAACATGCATATTCACTACTATGTGTTTAGACGCATTTCATGTGAGACCCCGAATTTTATGAAATGAAACTATTCAATTTTCTTATAATTATTCTATTTAGTAAATGGTTAAATTGATAAAAGGTTAAAGTTAAGGGTGATATGTGAAATTTTTTCAAAGTAAACTAGTTTTCATAAAATAATCGGTGATAAAAGTATAGTAATATGTATGGTTGCATAGTAGCACACGGTATTGTACAGTATCTTTGATTATTGATGCTTACGTGAGAAGTCACTCAGTTTTATTCAATTATTGCTACAGTAATTACTGCATAGTGTCTCACATTATTTGATTCAATTATTGTCAATATTTTATATTATTAAATCAATAATTAAGATAACGAGTGTCGACGTCGGGATTTTTGGATGTCCCTTTTCGTTACTTGTTCTTTGGCGTTCTCATTTTAGGTGAGATTTGTTTGAAAAAATAAGTGAAAAAGGTCTGACATGTATGATGTCGACGATGGGACTGTTAAGAGTCGCCAGTTGGTTTTTTAATGGTTTTACCAACACAACCGAAAAAAGGTTTGCACATTAACCCAGTGATGTGACACTGATATACGGGTCGGTGAAACCGAGATTCGTTTAGGGTCCGGAGACTTGGTTATGCGGGGGAAGGTGTTAGGCACCCCCCGACATCTGTGTTACCACGGTGACCACCTCTTTTCAATAAACTATTATCTGAGTGTGTGTGTGTGTGGGTAAATGTGATGTTATATGGAAGTTGTGCAAGGCCTCGTTCGAACCTATATACACAAGGTTTGAATTTATCTAAAAATTCAATTTTTAGTAAGATATGGCAGTGATGTTTTATAAAAGAGGTTTTTTCAAACCCTGATGCTCAATAGGAATTGAGACCTTTTACACTCCCATTTTTATTAAGTGATCGGCTGAATTGATTTTATTTGACGGATGCGAGGCATCCGTATGAAAAATAATGTACAAAAATAATGCCGACTTTTTCGTGGGTATGGAAACCATCTGAGGAAATTCAGACATCGCAGGATAATTTACAAGCTGCTTACAGCTGAAAATGTCCATCACGGGAACCGAATCTAGATCCAATGGGATGAATCTGTGATCACATGATTCCTAGGCACAAAGAATATTGCAATTTGTATAAAAGAAGTAAGCAGGTATATATATAAAAGCTGTAAATATATATATACAGACATGATCACCAACCACGAAGCACCTCCATGGGGGATCAGAAATGTAAATAAAGCTGTAGATACGGTCAACCACCACGAAGGAAACTCCAGGCGGGACAGAATGTAAATAAAGCTGTAAATGCAGTCAACTTCCACGAAGTAAACTCCAGGCAAGACGAAATGTAAAGAAAGCTGTAAAAGCGATCAACTGCCACGAAGAGAACTCCAGACAGGACAAAATATATATATATATATATATGTATATAAAAGCAATAAACGCACCGAATATAAAATCCAGGCTCATCGAACATAGTTCGACCACAGTTCATATATATAAGTGTATATATATATATATATATATATATATATATATATATATATATATATATATATAAAAGCGAGTAAACGCACCAGACCGAAGTCTAGGCTCATCGAACAAAGTTTGACACACAGTTGATATATATAAGTGAATAAATGCACCAGACCGAAGTCTAGGCTCATCGAACAAAGTCCGACAGACAGTTAATATATGTAAGTATATATATATATATATATATATATATATATATATATATATATTAAAGTAGTAAACGCTCCAGACCGAAGTCTAGGCTCAATCGAGGCATAACTCGTTAATGTTAGTCAATATATATATATATATATATATATATATATATATATATATATATATATATAATATACAGACTGGAATGAAACCACGGACCGAAGTCCGGGCAAAAGCAAGCAACATGACTCTCAACGTGTAGAAGGGTGTGTGCAAAGATGAAGAGAAAGACTCTAAAGTGTGTGAGAAGGCTTACAACTAACTGATAAAGAAGGCTTCTATATCTTTAGAGTGGGTAAACACAGGCTTTTGTGGGTACAAAAGAGGCTATATATGAGCTCACATGTGTTTAAAAGTGGGAAAATACACTGTATGGGCGAGTGCAGAGCGAATTGTGCAGGGTTTCCCATCTATTTCTCTTAAAAATCAGCACCCCAAGACCTCTATTTATAGGCAATATGTGCCGCAGGTGTACCTGCGGTTGAGCCGTAGGTGTACCAGAGGCGGGTCGGGTCGAATCGGACCGGTTCTGTCGGGTCGGGACGTCTTGAAATACGTACACGCTGTTCGCTCGGTCACTCATAACTTTCAATCCTGGAGTCCGATGGAAGCATGCCATATCATTCCGGAAAGCTCTTTTTGAGAGATACACAATGATATATGATTTGAACTTTTTTGATCCCAGGAAGATGGGTCCATGACCAAAATGGCATTCCCGGGTTTCCGTCAGGCAGTCCGTTGAGCCGTTTTGCGTAGTCTGCGCTTGGAAGTTAAGATACGGTTCTTGTGGGACTTCTTTTAAAGCATTTTGAGTTGAAATGAGTGTATTTGATTTGAAGTGACGTTGAATTGGCAAAATAAACATTTTGCCCCTACTCCGGTTTTTGCGCAGTTGTAGCAGTCATTTCTCAGGGTTATCTCTGAGGTTGACTTGATGTTGACTTTGACTGTCCTCAGGGTTATCTCTGAGGTTGGCTTGAACTTCTGGGGCTATCTTCAAGCTTTGATCTTGAACCTTTGGGGTCATCTCAGAGGTTGAAACTGACTTTCCCGGGATTATCTCCAGGGTTGAAACATGATTTCCCGGGGCTATCTCCGGGGTTGGATTTGGTTACACCCAAATTGCGATCCGGGGTTTGATGATGAACTTTCGGTAGTATCCGGTATGGATTTGGACTGTCTTTCAGGGTTCTTTCTTAAAAGATGAATCTGTCCTCCTGCATTGTTAGTAACAGTAGAAGAAAATTTTGAGTGTCTACAGATGCCCCTCTTTATCATGTTCATGAAATGCAATGGAATGGAAATGATAAAGATTAGTAGACACTTGAAACATGACAAGGTATTTTTAATGATGTAAATCGCAATGTAGTGACTGTTTATGATGAATGTGACAATGTTTTCGCAAATTGCAGTTCGTAAATCGCACATCGTATTTCGCACATCGCACATCGCTTTTTGTATTTGGCTAAATCGCACTTCGCAACTCGCACATCGCATTTCGTATATCATATTTCGCATATTGCATCGCAAATCGCATATCGCAAACCGCATATCGCATATCGCAAATCAAAATGTAATGAATATTATGATGAATGTTAAAATGTATTCGCAAATCGCTTTATCTTTTACCGATCATTGCTGCAAATGCTGGTGTTGACTCCAATGGTTTGGCATTTTAATCGCTGATGCTTGTTTGATGAAGATAATTTGAGATGTTTTCCACATCTCTGATGGGGATGACGTTCTGAAATCACCAGACCCTCCCGATGTATTCGCTGGTAGTTGTAACGGTGACTATCCTGCTGATCGCCAAACTTTTCTAGTTCCCACTTGAACGGTGGTAAACGAAGCTTTCATCCCTGAACTGTGTTGATATCGCGTTGTATTGATGGCAATGGTTTAGGATACTAGATCTTCCGATACATTCACTGAAGTAATATTCCATAGATTACTTCACTAGACTTCGCCTGATGTTACGTTAGATTGATGACAACCACCCGACTTCTCACCCTTCTTGAGGTGATTTGGAGTTTCCCTTCACTATTGGGTGCTTGTGCCCCATTTCCTTAAGTGTTTGATTTGCAACCCAGATGAACTGATGACTTGAATGTCTCTGAAATCCCCGGGGGGGGGGGGGGGTGTGTGTGTGTGTGTGTAATTCATTCTTTCGCTGCCCCGATTTGAACGTCGATGTAGAGGTCTCAATTTGTGAGAATTTGGCACCGGTTGAAAAATTTGATGATGAGGATTTCATTCACAAGACTTTTTGTTATTGGGCTCCTGCTTTTACTGAGAGACTTGAACCCGCCTTAAGATCATTGCATTTCTTGGAATTGGACAAATGCCCCAGTCCTTTCGTATGTTGATTTCGAGGGTTCATATGAGAACTCTCCTTGTTGATCAAATCGCGAGTGAATAATTCTGAATCGCTATTGAGATGATGATAGACCATGCTGATGGTGCTGACTGGTGAATTTTCCACTTTTGGATGGTTGATAAATGCCCCAGTGTTGAGTTGTTGCTGCTTCCGAGATTGCTCCCAATCTTGTTGTAAGGGATCCACTATCTGGTTGTCGCTAATTTTGAAATTGCCCTAGCCTCGCTTGTTGTCTAGGATAGTTGCTTTGATAGATGAGCTGATAAGACGCTGAGATCGCAAGAGGCTTTTACATCTGTACCATCCGGTGAAGAGGTAGTGGATGTGGGCATTGATGTTGACATCACTTTCTGGTAAAGATGTCGCTTTGTTAGAGAGATGATTCTCTAACTCATAGGGATATCGTTGTTGCTGAGCGGGATGACATTATATCCACCCTAGATATCACATGTAGTTGGTAGTGGATCTGTTGGCTCGTGTAGAAACCCTTGGGTAGGAGATCACAGTGTTACCTCCTTCTTCTGAGAGGGAATCCATGTTGGACTTGATAGCCCGCATACACACTGATTTGTAGATGGGCTTGTATTTTCCTGCACAGACTAGCTTAGCCATTTTTTCATGTACAATACACATTGTATATATCAAACAACATTATATATGGCAGGGAAATATACGTTGATTCACTTCCTTTTTAGTTGTGCCTTGCTACTTGCTTGATATTCACTTATTTCTCCAGGACTTTAAGATCTGGATGTATTCTGAACTCTTCCTTGATGGATGGACAATGAGATGTCTCAAGATTTTCAGAATGGATCGTCGATCTTCGTGTATTCCTACCATCTTTGGTGTCCTGGGACTTGTTTTTGTATGTGGTTATGGATAGGAGTATGTTTGTTTTTGTTTTTCTGTGGTGAGACCGGACCATATAACATGGCTGCCTACGTACTCCCGTGTATTGGGGAGATCAGGTCGACGTAGTTCGCCCTTCAAGGCGAGTTGAAAAACGTGATCCCATGAGCAGGTCAGACTGCGGGGAAGAGAAAATTTGATCCTAGGTTGAGGATAAACTAAAAGTGTGAAATGTTTGATACCATGTATGGGCAGTCAAACTACAAACTTAAGAGGTTCAATTCGTGGTGAGATGACCTAAGTGGTATGATTGTAGTGAAGCCAGGCTGATGGCTTGAAAGGATGTTTCCCTGAGGGGCAAATTGTGGAAGATTTGTATGTGGTAAAGGGTTAAAGAATCGGAATGACGGGTAATCTGATGATCCAAAACCAGGATGTTCGCTTGATGGTAACCTTAGATATAGTACCGTTTCACGGTGTTCGATTTGATAAGCTGTGTAAATTCATCGTCGTCCATTTCCTGTAATCTGAAAATGCATCCTGTCAATACTTCCTTGACAACAAACGAGCCTTCCCAGTTCGGGGAGAATTTTCCTTTAGACTGAGCTCGGTTGTCAATGATCTTCTTCAAAACCAAGTTGTGTCATTTTGAACTGCCGTAGTTGGACTTCTTTATTGTAGGATCTTATTTACAAGTAGAGGGCCACTCATGTCTGGGCCACATACTACACCATGGATCTCATCCATGAGTCTATGAGCTTGGTCTCGGTCCAGACATCTGAGGAGACCTAGTCCTGCATCTTTTTTGTAGAGTGCATCTCCGCTTAGTTAGAATTTCATAGCGAGTCGATGGATCTGCCTTTTCTCAGTCAGGCTTGCCTCAACGGGTGTAGATCTATCTTGTGAGTGTTCATTGATATGCTGATATCAAGGGTGCTGGATGGGAGGTAGTTCATCCGATACTTTTCTAATATAATTTGTGACACCCCCAAAACAGGTATACATCACCCATTATGAGTTGTCAAATACATGGTACAGAAATAACTACAACTTTATTATTACAACATATAAACTGAGAGTTTAAATATAGATATTGCCATCTAGACAATATCCACATACAAATAAATCCTCATTATAATTATTGATACATTATTTTATAAAAATGGTGAGGACTACTAAACAACTCTCACTAGAACCATCATTACATCCCCCGACTCGTACTCGCTACATTCTCGCCTCCTGAGAAGAAAAATAGAACAAAAAGGAAAAGGGTGAGCTCAACTAGCCCAGTAAAGAATATTATGACTAAGATAATATACAACAAATTATCGTTAGTCTTCAACAGGGAAAAATCTGAGAGAATACACTAAACAACAAGTTTTAGATCAATATTCACAGCGGAAAATAATAATTCATAGAAGAGTTACGTAGAGGATGAAATCTACTAATATCTATGAATTTAAAAGTCCATCATCATTATTTTATCCCTGTAACATCAATCAATATATATCTAGAATCAAATCTTCATCTTTGCACTACAGGCCAAAGATATTCATCAGTTGGTCATGTTCATCTAAATACATGTTCATCTTTGCACTACAGGCCAAAGATATTTATCAGAAATCATTCATCTTTGCACTAAAGACCAAAGATATTCAATTATATCATCATTTAGGACTGAGGATGATGAAAAATATTTTAAAGAAAACGAATCCAGTGAAACAAAAGAACAAATATTAAGGATTCGTACTTTAAACAATTCAACTTCAAAAATACTTCATAAATAATCAGAGTGGAGTAAAATTCAAGAATGATCAAAACATGGATACAATCAAAGCTAGTATCCATAATAGATATTTTGGACGAAAAATAAAAATTTAATTTTTCTGTGAATAATGTCGTATTCATGAATAGTGCCGTATACGTGAATAGTGTCGTATACGTGAATAGTAACTCCGACACCAAAAGATAGAAATTTCACAGAAAAACATCATCATGCTTCGTGAATAGTACTCATGAATAGTAACTCATGAATAGTAACCCGTGAATAGTAACTCATGAATAGTAATCCCGACATGAAAAAAATTCCAAATTTGATAAAAAGTTCCAACCAATATTTCGGCATAATGATATTGAAGAAATAATATCACTTACGAAGAAAATAACATCCCATACCTCGAAAGATTAGTACTTCTAGCTGGAATACTGGGTATAGAGAAATATAGAGAAAATTTCAGTTTCTGGTGTGATTTTCAATTCTAACCTAAGCACCCTATTTATAAGAAAATGCTTAGAACACCAAAGTAGAAAATTTAATTTAATATTAATATAATAATTAAATTTTTCTACGCCAACCTTCCAAGAACTGAATTCAGCTCATTCAACACACATGTGTAACACACCATAATGAAAAAAACGTTTTTGTTATTTAAAATATTTTAAACTTCCAAAAATTAATTATTTCGAAACTTCAGAATTTTAATAATTCATAATAAATAGCCCTTTTGTTAGAAAAATTCAAAACTCGCAACTTTCCATAGGTAATTCCATTATCTACAACTGTGCAGAAGGAAGTTTTTCCAAATTCCAAACAGAAATTGACCGAAATCCATAAACAGCCGATTTTACAGGCTATAATCAAATTTCAGTCAAGAAATGGGTCCACCAACATGTTTAACATGTTTTAAATAATTTTTGCAACAAAAATACTCTTCCTCCTCATATACTCATATATCTCACATTCATTATAAAAATATCACCATTATTATATTATTAAAATATAATAATATATTTAAATGAATTATTTTATCAGAAAAAGATAAAATTTTAATTTTCAACAATTGTCACATTAAAAATTTTCTCCATCTATATCCACATAAAATCAATATTTTCCTCATCATATAAATCAATAATTAATTATTCACGAATAATATTACAGAATTACAATACTGACAACCAGACAGTTCTCAAGAAAGAGGGGGCTTTCCAATAAGAATTTCTCCTTACTGGCGCGCAATTAGGTGACCAAACCTCTCCTTAGACAGAACTTTCTAGACATTACCAATAATGTTTTCTAATAATATTATTCAGAATAATATGAATTATTACTTCGACAATTGAAAATACTGTGTAGTGACAATTATTGAAACAACAGTAATATAAAATATCAACACAGCGATTATTGAATAAATAAAATAAAATACTGAACAGTAATTACTGTAACAATTATTGAGTAGTGCATTCTTACATAAGAATCAATAATTGGTGCAATACCATGTGCTACTGTGCAACAACGCGTATTACTGTGTTTTAACCACCGGGTATTCCAACAGTATTAACGGTAACAACTTCGCCGTTATTTATAAACAACTTATACTTGTCGTTTTCTTCATCCAATCGCTTTACGTTATGGGGCCCACAAAAGACTGTGCTGTCGTACGAATATTCCCCGATCGCAAGAATATTTAACGACCAAACGAATATTTCCCGATAACAATGAATATTTTATAACCACCTGCTTATTTGAAATATTTGCGCGTTTTACCCATAACTAACCACATTAATCAAATCAACCCTTACTATTTCAAAATGATAAATAGAGGAAATTAAATTTCAATTATTATTAATTTGGGGTCTTACAACCTCCTCTCCTTATGAAATTTCGTCCTCGAAATTGACGTACGTACCTGGTGTTTCAAAAAGTTGAGGATACCTCGCTTTCATTTCTGTTTCCAACTCCCAGATCATTTCCTCAATATCATGGTTTCTCCACAAAACTTTAACTTGTGGTATGACCTTCGTGCGTAGGATATGCTCTTTCCTATCCAAGATCTTAACAGGTACCTCTTCATACGTTAAGTCTTCGGCTATCTCGTCCGGTTCTAACTCAATAACGTGGTTCGGGTCTTTCACATATTTACGAAGTACAGATATGTGAAACACATTATGAACACAAGACATACTCGGAGGTAACGCGAGTCTATAGACTACATTTCCTACTCGGTCAAGAATTTGAAATGGACCAATAAATCGTGGATTGAGCTTTCCTCGTTTCCCAAATCTTGTAACTCCCTTCCATGGAGCTACACGCAATAATACGTGATCCCCAATACTAAATTCCACGTCTTTTCGATGAAGATCTGCATAACTCTTTTGCCGATCCTGTGCCGTTTGTATACGTTGTCGAATCATTTGGATCTTTTTCGTAGTCATACGTACCAACTTGGGTCCCAACAATGTTGCTTCACCCACCTAGTCCCAACATATTGGAGAGCGACACTTTCGTCCATATAATGCTTCAAATGGAGCCACACCTATACTTGCCTGATAACTGTTGTTGTAGGAGAACTCCACCAATGGTAAATACTTATCCCAACTGACCTTGAAGTCTAGGAGACAGAGTCTTAATAAATCTTCAAGAGTTTGAATAGTCCTCTCTGATTATCCGTCCGTTTGAGGATGGTATGCCGAACTGAATCGTAAATCCGTGCCCATAGCTTTTTGCAAGCTAACCCAAAATCTTGAAGTGAATCTTGGGTCACGATTCGAAACTATGGATACTGGCATGCAATGCAATCTCACAATCTCATTTACGTACATTTGAGCAAGACGTTCAAGGGAATAAGTCTCCCGTATCGGTAAGAAATGAGCAGACTTGGTTAATCTATCAACAATAACCCAAATAACATTGATGCCTTGAGAAACCGTAGGAAGACCCGTAACGAAATCCATAGTAATGTGTTCCCACTTCCATTTTAGAATCTCAAGTGGTTGCAACGAACCATTAGGTACTAGATGCTCCGCCTTTACACGTTGAAAAGTTAAACACATCGAGATAAACTTTGCAATTTCTCTCTTCATATTGTTCCACCAAAATGTATGTCGAAGATCATGATACATTTTAGTACTTCTAGGATGGATTGCAAATGGTGTATTGTGTGCCTCCATCATAATCTTGTACTTCAAATCAGAGTCGTTAGGAACACAAAGTTTGGAGTGGACTCGAAGTATTCCTTCTTCATCAATTCTCGCTTTCGGAATAGCACCTTCTTGTACTTTCTTCTTCATATACATCAGCTCCGGGTCGGTGGCTTGAGCAACTTTAACCTTTTTGATTAAAGTCGGTTCTATGCGTATATTTGAAATCATCGCACTCTTTCCTGTATATGATCTTCTACTCAATGAGTCAGCTACCACGTTTGCTTTTCCAGGATGGTATTGAATAGTGTGGTCGTAATCTTTCAACAACTAGAGCCAACGTCGTTGCCGCATATTGAGTTCTTTTTGAGTGAAGAAATATTTGAGGCTTTTATGGTCTGAATATATCTCCACTTTCTCCCCATAAAGATAGTGCCTCCAGACCTTTAGTGCGAAAACGACTGCTACCAACTCTAGATCATGAGTAGGATAATTCCTCTCATATTCTTTAAGTTGTCGGGAGGCATAGGCTATGACTTTCCCACGTTGCATGAGAACATATCCTAACCCTTTGCCCGAAGCATCACTGTAGATAACAAATCCATCCGAACCAGATGGTATTATTAGAACAGGTGCCGAAATAAGTCTCCTCTTAAGCTCTTGGAAACTCTTCTCGCATTCCTCGCTCCAAACGAATTTTGTATCCTTCCGAGTTAGCTGAGTTAATGGAGTAGCGATTCGAGAAAACCCTTCCACAAATCTCCGATAATAACCAGCTAGACCCAGAAAGCAACGTACTTCAGTCACCGTCTTCGGTTGTTCCCAACTTTGTATTGTTTCAATCTTCGCCGGGTCAACAGACACTCCATGTTTTGACACCATGTGCCCAAGGAATGCTACCTCCTCAAGCCAGAACTCGCATTTCTTCAGTTTGGCATATAGCTTGTTATCACGAAGCCTTTGCAGTACCATCTTCAAATGCCGCTCATGATATTCACGGCTTTTGGAATATATGAGGATGTCATCAATAAAGACAACAACGAACTGATCCAAATATTTCTTGAATACTCGGTTCATCATATCCATGAAAGTAACAGGAGCATTAGTCAATCCAAAAGATATTACTAAGAATTCATAATGCCCGTACCGAGTTCTGAAAGCAGTCTTTGGAATATCCTCAGTTTTAACCTTCAGCTGATGATATCCAGAACGAAGATCGATTTTTAAAAAGAATTGTGCTCCTTGCAACTGGTCAAACAGGTCATCAATACGAGGTAGTGGATACCTATTCTTGATAGTGACATGATTTAATTCCCGGTAGTCGATACAAAGTCGCATACTACCGTCTTTCTTATTTACGAATAAAACAGGAGCACCCCAAGGAGATGTACTAGGACGAATGAAACCGATGTCCAACAACTCATGTAGTTGGGCCTTTAACTCCTGAAGTTCAATAGGAGCCATTCGATATGGGGTTTTAAAAATGGGCTTTGTACCAGGTTCAAGGTCAATAAAGAATTCAACTTCACGTTCTGGGGGTAGACCAGGAAGTTCTTCAGGAAATACGTCAGGAAAGTCACTAACAACAGGAATATTATTCAAAGCTGACATGTCTTTATTCAAATCCATAACATGGGCTAAGAAAGCTTGACATCCGTTTTTCAATAAACGAATAGCTTTATGACTTGATATGACAGTGATTGATTTTAATGGTTTAGTAGCTTGAATTCGCACAACATGTTGATTAGGAATATGAAAACTAACAACCTTATGAAAACAATCAATTTTGGCATGATGAATAGTTAACCAATAAATCCCTAAAATCACATCAAAAACAAGTATCTTTAAAGAGATAAGGTCAATGGGTAATGTGTTGGTGCCAACTTGGATCAAACAAGATTTATAAACAGTGAATGTGATGAAAGTTTCTCCTAACGGAGTTTCCACAGATAGGTCAAAGTCTAATTTCTCCGGAGTCAAGTTTAAACGCTGAGCACAAGCAGGAGAGATAAATGAATTGGTAGAACAGGTATCAAGTAAGGTATAAACTTCACAAAAATTTATGATTAGCTTACCCGTGATCACCTCGTTTGGGTTCCTCGCATTTTGACCAGTCACGACAAACGCTCTTCCAGGAATCGTTGACTTTGACTTTTTTGGGACAGTCTTTTGAGTCACCATCCCCGCTGGACTTGGTTTCGCTACAGTGCAATCTCGAGAGACATGTCATTCCTTTCCGCAGTTATAACATACCTTAAACTGTTGTGGGAAGTTTGGGCTGATATGTCCTTCTTTTCCGCACTTATAGCATATGACCGGTGGTCGTTCTCCTCCCTTGGAACCAGTTGCTACTGGTGATGACGTCTTCACATTATCATTATTGAATCTCCTCTTTTTAAAATCCCCCCCCCCCCGAGTCCCTACTTCTATTTTCATGGCCATGACTACCACCAGAATGGTTACCATTTTTGTCCATCTTTTTCTTTCTTCGCTGGTTATTGTTATTCTGTTGACTGCTATCTCCGGTATGATCCTGGTTATGGTCCCTCGGTTGAACGTACTCGTTATCTCGTTCTAACAACTAAGCTATGTTGACAACATCTGAATAGAGAGAAAATTTATGAGAAATGAGATACTGACGTATGCCGGGTTTCAAACCTCTCAAAAACATCTGCGTCATATTTTCCTCATTCTCCACCAAATGAGGTGCAAACCTGGATAACTCCGCGAACTTCGCCTCATACTGGGACACCGTCATGTTATTCTGCTCCAGTCTAATAAAATCCACTTCCTTCATATGACGAACACTTTCAGGAAAGTATTTGTCATTAAATAGTTTCTAAAATGTCTCCCAAGACATGCTGAGCACGGCTGGATGGGTATGCTTCACAGACTCCCACCAGTAATCTGCCTCATTAGGGAACATAAAGGTGGCGAATGGCACCTTCTGCTCCTTCGTGCATCCCAAGACATCGAATATCTTGGTGATTTATTTGACCCACGTCTCCACCTTAATCGGATCCGGCTTTCCCCAGAATTCTGGTGGTCCCAACTCTTTAAACTGCTTGGTTGTGATAACCCGTGAATTGCTATCATTTTCTCCTGTATTTTGAACACGAGTCTCCCTCGTCTGATTTTCCATGAACTGCAAAAAGCTTCTAAACATCCCCTCGTTCATCATCTGCTCAGTGGTGTTGTTCACAGGAGGAACATTGCCAGCCTGTTGCACGTTCTCCTCGTTGGTGAGTACATGCGTCTCCACGGTCTCATTTACTCCACTATTAATATTCTCAGTCGACATTCTCAAATACTGTCATAAAACAAGGGTTAATTAAGGAAATCAATATATCATATAATATCCCTATATACTGACCAACTAACAAATAAGCTTAGGTAGGACACACTAGCGAAGGATTTACTCGTCTCTCCCCTCCTAGTTCTATTCCCTGATCTCCACCAGATATCATATCCCTATGCTCTGATACCAACTGTGACACCCCCAAAACAGGTATACATCACCCATTTTGAGTTGTCAAATACATGGTACAGTAATAACTACAACTTTATTATTACAACATATAAACTAAGAGTTTAAATATAGATATTGCCATCTAGACAATATCCACATACAAATAAATCCTCATCATAATTATTGATACATTATTTTACAAAAATGGTGAGGACTACTAAACAACTCTTAGTAGAACCATCATTACATCCCCCGACTCATACTCGCTACATTCTCGTCTCCTGAGAAGAAAAATAGAACAAAAAGGAAAAGGGTGAGCTCAACTAGCCCAGTAAAGAATATTATGACTAAGATAATATACAACAAATTATCGTTAGTCTTCAACAGGGAAAAATCTGAGAGAATACACTAAACAACAAGTTTTAGATCAATATTCGCAGTGGAAAATAATAATTCATAGAAGAGTTACGTAGAGGATGAAATCTACTAATATCTATGAATTTAAAAGTCCATCATCATTATTTTATCCCTGTAACATCAATCAATATATATCTAGAATCAAATCTTCATCTTTGCACTACAGGCCAAAGATATTCATCAGTTGGTCATATTCATCTAAACACCTGTTCATCTTTGCACTACAGGCCAAAGATATTCATCAGAAATCATTCATCTTTGTACTACAGGCCAAAGATATTCAATTATATTATCATTTAGGACTGAGGATGATGAAAAATATTTTAAAGAAAACGAATCCAGTGAAACAAAAGAACAAATATTAAGGATTCGTACTTTAAACAATTCAAGTTCAAAAATACTTCATAAATAACCAGAGTGGAGTAAAATTCAAGAATGATCAAAACATGGATACAATCAAAGCTAGTATCCATAATAGATATTTTGGACGAAAAATAAAAATTTAATTTTGCTGTGAATAGTGTCGTATTCATGAATAGTGCCGTATACATGAATAGTGTCGTATACGTGAATAGTAACTCCGACACCAAAAGATAGAAATTTCATAAAAAATATCATCATGCTTCGGGAATAGTACTCGTGAATAGTAACTCGTGAATTGTAACTCGTGAATTGTAACTCGTGAATAGTAACCTCGACATGAAAAAATTCCAAATTTGATAAAAAGTTCCAAGCAATATTTCGGCATAATGATATTGAAGAAATAATATCACTTACGAAGAAAATAACATCCCTTACCTCGAAAGAATAGTACTTCTAGCTAGAATACTGGGTATAGTGCTGAAGGAAACTCGCACCGTATAACAATACTCAAAGTATCAGAATCCTCACAAGAATACGCTCAATATATAGATAGAGAAATATAGAGAAAAATTTAGTTTCTGGTGTGATTTTTAATTCTAACCTAAGCACCCTATTTATAAGAAAATGCTTAGAACACCAAAGTAGAAAATTTAATTTAATATTAATATAATAATTAAATTTTCCTACGCCAACCTTCTAAGAACTGAATTCAGCTCATTCAACACACATGTGTAACACACCATAATGAAAAAAACGTTTTTGTTATTTAAAATATTTTAAAATTCCAAAAATTAATTATTTAAAAGCTTCGGAACTTCAATAATTCATAATAAATAGCCCTTTTGTCAAAAAAATTCGAAACTCGATATTTTTCATAGGAAATTCCATTATCTACAACTTTGCAGAAGGAAGTTTTTCTAAATTCCAAACAGAAATTGATCGAAATCCATAAACGGGCGATTTTACAAGCTATAATCAAATTTCAGTCAAGAAATGGGTCAACCAACATGTTTAACATGTTTTAAAGAACTTTTGCAATAAAAATACTCTTCCTCCTCATATACTCATATATCCCACATTCATTATAAAAATATCACCATTATTATATTATTAAAATATAATAATATATTTAAATGAATTATTTTATCAGAAAAAGATAAAATTTTAATTTTCAACAATTGTCACATTAAAAATTTTCTCCATCTATATCCACATAAAATCAATATTTTCCTCATCATATAAATCAATAATTAATTATTCACGAATAATATTATAGAATTACAATACTGACAACCAAGTAGTTCCCAGAAAAGAGGGGGCTTTCCAATAAGAATTTCTCCATACTGGCGCACAATTAGGTGACCAAACCTCTCCTTAGACAGAACTTTCTAGACATTGCCAATAATGTTTTCTAATAATATTATTTAGATAATATGAATTATTGCTTCGATAATGGAAAATACTGTGTAGTGACAATTATTGAAACAACAGTAATATAAAGTATCAACGCATCAATTATTGAATTAATAAAATAAAATATTGAACAGTAATTACTGTAACAATTATTAAGTAGTGCCTTCTTACGTAAGAATCAATAATTGGTGCAATACCGTGTGCTACTGTGCAACAACGCGTATTACTGTGTTTTAACCACCGGGTATTCCAACAGTATTAACGGTGATAACTGCGCCGTTATTTATAAACAACTTATACTTGTCGTTTTCTTCATCCAATCGCTTTACGTTATGGGGCCCACAAAAGACTGCGCCGTCGTATGAATATTCCCTGATCGCAAGAATATTTAACGACCAAACGAATATTCCCCGATAACAATGAATATTTTATAACCACCTGCTTATTTGAAATATTTACGCGTTTTACCCATAACTAACCACATTAATCAAATCAACCCTTACTATTTCAAAATGATAAATAGAGGAAATTAAATTTTAATTATTATTAATTTGGGGTCTTATATAATTCCCATTGGCTGGGGCCTTGTGCAGGGAGATCGCGACGCTCGGCAAGTGTTCCTTGTCTGATATACTAATCAAGGAGGCCAAAGTTGCTAATGAGTCCGCAAATTCATTCCTATTACGAGGAATGTGGAGGAAGGATTTTTCTTCGAACTCTGAAGCCATTTGTAGGACCTGCAGATGGTTAGGCAGCAACTGTAGAACCCGTTGAAGAGGTTTTTTCTTTTTCTTTTTTTTCTTTTTTTTCTTTTTTTTTTCTCTTTTTATTTTATTTTTTCTTTTTTTATTAGATCGTGGAAAAGAGCCACACGGCTCACTGATAGTTAGCTCCGGCATTGATGAGGCCAAATGACAATCATTTGTAGTAAAGGGCTCCCCAAGGCGTGATGAATGAAGTTTTCTCATGATCATCTTCAGCAACCATGATTTGATGGTACCCCGCGGAGCAATCAGCAAAGGGGTACAAGTCGTATCGAGCTGTATTATCAATGAGTATGCGGATGAACGACACGTGAAAGCTATCTTTGAGGCAAGCTTTATTTAAATCTCTACAATCCACACAAACTCGCACTTCCCTTCCCAGTTTCGGTACGGGGACTATGTTGGATAGCCATTCAGGTTAATTTGACACCATGATGATGCCGTCTTGAACTTGTTTCACAATTTCTTCTTTAACTTTTAACTCCCACTCAGGTTTTAATCACTTGAGCTTATGCCTGAGTGGCTTGAATCCCCCTTTGATGGGAAGGCGATGAATGATAATGTCCGTGTATAAACTTATCATGTCTTCGTGAGACCATGAAAACACATCCTGGAATAGGGTCAATAGAGTAACCATGTCATTCCTTTGGTTTTGAGTGAGGTCTGTACCAATTTGGATTTGTTTGGGGATTTCTAAGGTTCTGAGGTTTGAAAGAGGTGGTTTGATCAAGATTTGTCTTGGGTTTGTCTTCAACCCATTCTTTGATCTCCTGAGGTATCTCATAGTCCTCTTGTATTTCCATCAAGTCTGAGTCCAACATACATCAAAGTTACAGTCCTTGTGGAGAATAGGCACCTCATCAGCAAGTACATGCACATCTAAATTCAGAGTCCTGAAACAAAATATGCTTTCACTTAGTATATAACACTGTTCAATCACACAAAGTGTTAGCCTGTAATGACAAAAGTAACTGCTAATACTGTTAAGAAAAAGTAAGCAGTTATTTCTATCTATAAGGTAGAGAGAGTTTCTTCCCTGTTTACCCTCGTCGGCAAATGCAAGGAGTGCTGCTTCAATTATCGAGGGCAAAGTATTGGTGAACTGCAGTGATGGAGGGGCTATAATCAACCTCCTTCTCCCGAATGATGACCATTACGTCTGAGCAATCATCGTCTGGGGTGTATCTGTTTGAGAAGTGTTTATTTGGGTTTTTGTTTGGTTTAACCGCACCATTGATGGTTGCCTACGTACTCCTATTGAAGAGGAGATTAGGTCTTTCATAGTTCAGGCTCGTTCCAACACTTTCTGGAACTCGCACATTTATTCCCTGGATCTACATCTTCTCGACTAGTTGAGGCCTGATAGTCCAGTTGTCAGTGGTTATGTTGCCTTCAGGGCTCGTGATAGAGGTTACCGCTTGATTATGAATGTCTTCGCTTGTGTCCATAACTTGATCGCTTCCTGATTCAGTACATTCCTCAAGGACGTTTACAATGGACGTATCGCAAAAAGGGATGAACTCTGGATTCTCTAATGGGTTGGATTCCCCGATAATCTCACCACCTTTCCCTTCATCTATTCCTTCGCCTTCTTCATGGGTTTCAAAGGATTCAACCATGAAATCTCCCTCGAACGGTTGTGTCATTTCTTGAAAAGAACTTTTCTTTTTGGTTTTTTCTTCCTTGGAAAGGATTAGTATTTCCTCCGCATCATCTAAGGTGATAAGATCAGGAACGTGGTTGATATCTGGGAACCATGGGACGTTTGATGTTGTCGGGGGAATCCCCTTTGGGGATGCCTTTGTCTCTTCTGTCACTTCTTGCATCAGGATCAGTCCACCTTGTGCTCTGGTAGAATTGTCGCTCATAGCCTTCACCTCATTTTAATTGCCTGTCTCGAATGGACATCTTAAGCTTTTTATTTCCTTTTCACCTTTTTTGGTCATGGGAAATTCTATATCCAGCTCTCCATTTTCAATGAGATCCTGAATTTTATGTCGCAAAGACCATAATTCTTTAGCCGTATGCCCAAGTGTGTTAGAATGGTAGTGACATATCTTGGTGGAATCATAACTCTTTATCTTGGGCTTTATAGGAGGCAGCAACTCAGTAATCCTTCCTACGCTTATCAGAAAATGTAGCATTTCTTCATGGGATTTTCTCAGAGGGGTGAATTTTCGGACTCTTTTGGAGGTTGTTTGATCTTTCATCTTTGAGAATTCGCATTCCCTCGATTGGTTCTTCCGCTGGCGAGATCCTCTAATAATTTTATCATCCCCCTTTTCTTGTACTTTCAGCCTAGTTTGATCTTCTTCATTTAGCTGGCTCATCATGGAGAGATATGGTCTTATATTATGGTTAACCTCATTTTTCTCTTGGCTTTCTGATAGTTGAGTGAAAAATTGCCTTGTTTCCTGATGGTGGCGCACTATCAGCTTAGCCAGCAGATTTACTTGATTTTGGATCGCCTCTAATTTTTGTATTACTGGTATACCCTCCTCCGAGTTTTCCCACCCTAGGACATTTGTTATGTGCTTTTGGGGGTATTCCTCCATCTTTCGTATGTACTTAGGAATTAGATACATTTCAGCGCTTCCTGACCCGATCATGTTTACATCTTCTGTATCATGTCGCAACGGAAGGTTGGTGTTGATATTTTGTTGGTCAAGTTGTTCGACCACAATACTGCCACTTTCGATCAGATTTTGAATCTTATGTTTTAAGGACCAACAATCCTGTGTATCGTGTCCTAGAGACCCTGAGTGGTAAGCACATCTTTGGCTTGGATTGTATCTTTTGCTCCCTGGTTCCAGAGGTGGAGCTAGTTCGATAATTTTCTTATGATCCATTAATATCGCCAATACATGTTCAAGGGAATCACCCAGTGGAGTGAATACCCGATTTTTGTACTTTCAAATTTTCTTTTCCTGTCTGGGTATTGGTTGAATACAGTCTGTTGTTGAGATGGCAGATTGTCTTGCATTTTCCAAATGGGGGGACTGCAGTTTGGCCTCCTAGCTTGCCCCTGTACAACAAGGGATACATCTTCATTGCCTTTATCGGGTACCCTCTTGGGATCGCTCGCATACTTGCCAGTTTGTATATGCTTAGCGACTGCTTCCAAGGCAGTGAAGTCTTTAATCTTGCCTGCCTTCAGGTCAATCTCTGCCATTTCGCCATGTTTGATTATTTCCACAAATGGCTTTCCTATGCCTGCTAGGATCCTCTCATAGTAAGGAGCCTCTTGGATATCAATAAATGTCATTACCATCTCAGTTTCTGTCATTGATGGAATGACTTGCGCTGCTAGATGTCTCCACCTTTATTCTCGGAAAGATTCAGTACCTTGCTTTTTCACTTTAGTCACTTAATATTGATCTGGTGCCATTTGTGACTGAAAACTTTACTGATTTAGGAAGGCATGGGCCAATTCTTCCCAGTTGTGGATTTTGGCATTGACAAGTCGAACATACCAGGCTTTAGCTTCTCCAGTGAGACTCTTTTGAAAAGTTTGCATTCTGAGGCTTTCATTTTCAGCATAAGACCCCAGTTCGCCAATGTACACTTTTAGGTGCGTATAGGGATCGCCTGCCCCATTGTACTTTTGAAACTCTGGGATTTTGAATTTGGTAGGATATTGAGCCCCTGGGAATATACAAAGATCTGAATAGGTGACACTCCCATAACTTCCAGTCCCTTTAATTGATCGGATGGTATCTTCCATTTTTTGGACTTTTTTTCTTATATCCCCAGTTTCTCGATCATCCTTGAGATTTGTGAATTCTTTATTGGAATGAGGTTTAGGTATCTGGGTTTCCATCTTTTTACCAATGCCCTGACTGCCCCTGGTGTGAAGGACTCTAGTTCAGTAGGCATTGTCTGGCCCTGCGTATTTTTACTTTGTTCTTTTAGAAAGACAACCAATTCTACTATCTGATTCCTTAATCCTTCAAACTCCTCTCGGGAAACAGGAGTAGGATCAGGTTGGCCCGGTGTAGCCATGCCTAACGGTGGGATAAGTGCCTTCTTGGACTTTAAACGGGTAACGGGACCGAATGCTTCCCCGTGAAAGACTTACATAGTTTAGTCTTTAGGGAATGTATATAATAACATGCTATGTGACGTGTTCATTTTAGGAATTTTATCCTGCAAAACTGATGTCAGCTGTTTGTAGCATGTTAAATATGTATGTGTACACATTTCTTCATATTTCTCATTACATGGAGATAAATATGGAATAAAATTACAAGTAATTGTGTTTACAAGTAATTGAAATGAGAGCATGAAGAGACTTTCCTCCGTTTTGGGTTTATTAGAGGCTGACCTATCTTAGGTTACTCTCGCGGATTTTTGGCATGAAGATTCCCAAATCATCGCAATCTACTAGACGGGAAGTTAATCCGGTCCTTGAACTGGAGCGAATTTGGGTGGTGCCTTTCGTGAGCCTCGGAGAATTAGACTTCTCACGAGTCCAGTAATCAAACACCGACGGGATAGCCTCCTGGTGGAGGGAACACACAACATTCATTCACATACATCGTGTCTCACTGTATGAAATGATGACATGTGTGAAAGACTAATATCACAAGCAGATATGGTGCGAAGCACTAATATTATCTGAGTGTGTGTGTGTGTGGGTTAATGTGCTGTTATATGAAAGTTGTGCAAGGCCTCGTTCGAACCTATACACACAGGGTTTGAATTTATGTAAAAATTCAATTTTTAGCAAGATATGGCAGTGATGTTTTATAAAAGAGGTTTTTTCAAACCCTGATGCTCAATAGGAATTGAGACCTTTTACACTCCCATTTTTATTAAGTGATCGGCTGAATTGATTTTATTTGATGGATGCGAGGCATCCGTATGAAAAATAATGTACAAAAATAATGCTGACTTCCTCGTGGGTATGGAAACCATCTGCAAAAATTAAGACATCGCAGGATAATTTACAAGCTGCTTACAGCTAAAAATGTCCATCACGGGAATTGAATCTAGATCCAATGGGATGAATCTGTGATCACATGATTACTAGGCACACAGAATATTGTAATTTGTATAAAAGAAATAAGCAGGTATATATATATATATATATATATATATATATATATATATATATATATATATATATATATATATATATAAAAGCTGTAAATATATATATATGCAGACATGATCACCAACCACGAAGCACCTCCATGGGGATCAGAAATGTAAATATAGCTATAGATATGGTCAACCACCACGAAGGAAACTCCAGGCGGGACAGAATGTAAATAAATCTGTAAATGTGGTCAACTGCCACGAAGTAAACTCCAGGCAGGACGAAATGTAAAGAAAGCTGTAAAAGCGATCAACTGCCATGAAGGGAACTCCAGGCATGAAAAAAAATATATATATATATATATATATATATATATATATATATATATATATATATATATATATAAGCGAGTAAACGCACTTGACCGAAGTCTAGGCTCATCAAACAAAGTCCGACACACAGTTGATATATATATATATAAGCGAATAAACACACCAGACCGAAGTCTAGGCTCATCGAACAAAGTCCGACAGACAGTTAATATATGTAAGTATATATATATATATATATATATATATATATATATATATATATATATATATATATATATATATATATATATATATATATATATATATAGACTGGAATGAAACCACGGACCGAATTTCGGGCAAAAGCAAGCAACACGACTCTCAACGTGTAGAAGGGTGTGTGCAAAGATGAAGAGAAAGACTCTAAAGTGTGTGAGAAGGCTTACAGCTAACTGATAAAGAAGGCTTTTATATCTTTAGAGTGGATAAACACAGGCTTTTGTGGGTACAAAAGAGGCTATATATGAGCTCACAAGTGTTTAAAAGTGGGAAAATACACTGTATGGGTGAGTGCAGAGCGAATTATGCAGGGTTTCCCCGTCTTTTTCTCTTAAAAATCAGCACCCAAGCCCTCTATTTATAAGCAATATGCGCCATAGGTGTACCTGCGACTGAGACACAGGTGTACCAGAGGTGGGTCGGGTCGACTCGATTCTGTCGGGTCGGGTCGTCTCGAAGTACGTACGCGCTGTTCGCTCGGTCGCTCATAACTTTCAATCCTGGAGTCCGATGGAAGCGTGCCATATCATTCCAGAAATCTCTTTTCGAGAGCTATACAATGATATATGATTTGAACTTTTTTGATTCTAGGAAGATGGGTCTATGACCAAAATGGCATTCCCGAGTTTCCGTCAGGCAGTCCGTTGAGCCGTTTTGCGTAGTCTGCGATCGGAAGTTAAGATATGGTTCTTGTGGGACTTCCTTTGAAGCATTTTGAGTTAAAATGAGGGTATTTGATTTGAAGTGACGTTGAGTTGGCAAAATGACCATTTTGCCCCTCCCGGGGTTATCTCTGATTTTCGCGCAGTTGTAACAGTCGTTTCTCAGGGTTATCTCTGAGGTTGACTTGATGTTGACTTTGACTTTCCTCAGAGTTATCTATGAGGTTGACTTGACCTCCTGGGGCTATCTCCAGGCTTTGATCTTGAACCTTCGGGGTCATCTCCGAGGTTGAAACTGATTTTCCCTGGATTATCTCTGGGGTTGGAACATGATTTCCTGGGGCTATCTCCGGGGTTGGATTTGGTTACTCCCAGATTTCAATCCGGGGTTTGATGATGAACTTCCGGTAGTATCCGGTATGGATTTGGATTGTCTTTCAGGGTTCCCTCTTAAAAGACGAATCTGTCCTCCTGCAATGTTAGTAATAGTAGAAGAAAATTTCGAGTGTCTACAACGAGTTATTCATATTATTATATACATAATTAACAATTTCTAGAAAGTTCTGTCGAGGAGAGGTCTGGTCACCTAATTACGCGCTAATAGGGAGAAATCCTTATCGGAAAGCCCCCTCTTTCCTGGAAACGATCTGGTTGTTAATATTGCGAGCTATAATAATAATAATCAATAAATGTTGTTAAAAATAGAATTTGAGTTCAGAGTTGAATTTGGAGATGCGGATGTGATATTTGAGTCCGGAATGATGAAATTAGTAAAAATAGACTATAAACCCAAAATTTGTCGGGGTTGACTTTTTGGTCAAAAAGTCAGCAGTTGACATTTTCGAAAAAAAGTCAAACTTCAAAAATTCATAAATGAAAATATTGTTAAAAATATTGAGGAGATTTTTATGAAGTATTTGATGTAAATTTTACTTATTTTATGGACCCCCATTTACCTATTTTTCAAAATAATCGATAAAAAAATTATTTAATATAATAAAGGTGGGAGCCACGTGTGGGGCCCTCGTGTGACTTTGGAATCTGAAATTGGGGGGAGGTAGTTGCCGTATTTGTAAGGTATGTTACATATATATATATATATATATATATATTATAATGGTAATTGGGGGGGTAATTGCCCGGGGAGGAAGACAAGTATTATTATTATTATTATTATTATTATTATTATTATAATTATATTATAATAAGTTTTGTTTTATTTGATTATAAATAGAATATATTATATTTTATTTAAAGTTTTCGTTTTATTAGAATATTTTATTGCAGAGTGCAGCATAGTAAAATCAAAATTTTTAGAATTCAGCCGATTGAATTGCGACCGTGATAGTTTATTGTTCACCCATAATTTCTAAATTCAAATAATATCATTTTTATTCTCCTATAAATAGGATGCTTAGTTGGAATTGAAAATCACACTAGAATCAGAGAATTCTTCTTTTATAATATTGAGCGTATTTTTTTCGAGTTTTAGGAAGCTTTGAGTGTAGAAAATAGTGAAAGTTTTCTTCAAGAATATATCCGCTATACTAGTTGGAATACTCTTCTTTTTGAGGTAAGGGTTATTATGTTTTTCATATTATGAAGAGATATTATTTTCGTTAAATATTCGTAAGGGGTATTATTTCTTTCATATTCATGAAGAGAGTTATTTTTTTTTCAATACTCATAAGGGTTATTATGTTTTTCATATTCTGAAGAGATATTATTTTTCGTGTTCGTATGAATATTATTTTTGTTCAACCGTTGTAAGTAAGGGGTTTCTGCTAGGGGCAGTTTTGTAATTTTTTCGACCCTAAAAAATTATGAAAAAATTTGAAATGATAATTTGATGAGTTTTCTAGATTGTGTCCAAAAATGGTGATTTTTGGATGTATAGATTAGGAGTTATGAATTTTATAGGAAAAAACTATTTTTAAAATAAACCCTTATAACTCCTTGTGGTTAACTCCAAAATTGGTGAAATTTTTATTGGGTGTAAATCTATATAACACTAGTATACCCTGTAAATTTCAGAATTTTTGTACAAAAGTACAGTTTATGATAAATGTCTAAATATTTGGTAGTTTTGGCTATATGAAAAATAGTAAATGAATTTTAAAAATTCAGAGAAAAATATATGTTCAATATGAGACTATATTCTGCTAAATCCCAGAAAAGAAAATTTGTTTGTACTGCTTTGGTATTTTTCATGAAAATGGACTAGTTATAAGTAAATGAATTAAATATGTTATGTGAAGTAAAAAAAAATTAGAAAATAGGATTTTATGGTTAAGAATCCTATATAAGGTATATATAGATTTTTTATGAGGGTTTTTGTTATTGGTAATTTAATCTTATGAGTTTGACATTTTAGGATGATTAAATGCATTAATTAGTAAAGTGTAAAAAAAATAAATAAATTGTTTATAAGTTTAAGAAATGATTAAAATATTATTATAATATTAATAATATTAGATTATGAGATTATTAAGTGATTGATAACATTTGGATTAAGGTGTTATGAAATCATTGATTTAAAATATTATTTAATGATTAATAATATTAGTAAATGAATTTAATGTTATTATATAATGAATAAAATTAAATGGAGTTTATAATATAATGGATAATGTTATTATCTTCGTTAAATATTCGTTGAAATATTATTTTCTGTTTAAATCATTTTTGATACAATATTATTCTTAAATTTTACTCCACAAAGCAGTATCATGTTGATAATCTGGATATTATTGAATTCTGAATAAATTAAATTGTTAAAGTCTTCAATATTTATCCATTACTTTTATTTGATTAAATTATTATATCATTGTCATCATCCTCATGATTATATTATGATGAAAGTCATCTGTGACCGTAGTGCATAGATGGACTTGGTATGATTATGACCAAGGATTATTCGGTATAATCATAACCGTAATGTTACAAATAATGTGGTAAAAGTCCTCATTGGCCGTAGTGCTTTGATAGACAGTTTTTGGTATGATCATAACCATGGGTTCTCTTCGGCCAAGGGTGCAAAGATGAATTATTTTATGGCGTGATCATGACCGTTGATGAAAACACGAATATCCTTGGTCCGTAGTGCATGGATAATTCGTGGTTGTGATACTAATAAATATCCTTGGCCTGTAGTGCAGGGATGATTCGATGAAGTGGATTAATTATTGAGCTGAGTCTCAGTGATGAAATATTAATTCATGGATGTGGTAATAATGAATATCCTTGGATCGTAGTGCATGAATAATTCATGGATGTGATACTAACGAATATCCTTGGTCGTAGTGCATGGATAATTCAGTGATGTGGATTATTTATTAAGCTGAGTCTCAGAGATAAAATATTGATAATAAACTTTTAATTTGTAGAAGATAGTAGATATCATGCTCTACTTGACTCTTCTAAAATACAATTGTATGTCTGTGGCCTGTAGTGCAAAGATGAACTGTTAATGAATATCTTTGGCCATAGTGCAAAGATGAATTTATTATTATGATTATGAACAGGAATTGTGATTTGGTATAACCATGATCTTTGATGTTTCAGGTAAAGACAAGTGATGAAAATTATCTACGTCCTGGGTGCGAAGAGGAATTTAGAACCACAATTATGATTATGAGTTTTTCACATAATTGTGGACATGAACTGTTGATTGATGTTACAGGGATAAAATATTATTGGTGGAATTTTAACATGGAGAAGATAATACACTTTATGGTCTATTTGTCTCTTCTAATGGATTGCTCGTTCCACTGTAACTATGGTTGAAAAGTTTTATCATCTACCATATGTTCTAAATCTCTGATTTATCACTGACGAAGGCTATTGATAATTTAATTATCTTTAGTCATGATATTCTTTACTAGGTTAGTTGTGCTCACCATTTTGATTCACAATTCCTTTCAGGTAATAAAAGTGTAGCTGGGTCGAGCGGGGTAACAAGGGGATAAAACGATGGTCTATAGCTATTGAGGTTTCCCCTAAAACAGTATGGAAATAATTTGATTGAGAATTATAGATAAGTGTGTCATTTTTTATACGTCATTTTAATCGTTGATTTTGGTGAACCAAATAGGGTGAGGTGAACCCAACTTTAGAAGGGTGTTTTGCCACTATCATATAAGATGTCTAATGACAAATGAGTTCGTGTTATCATAACACAGGGTTGTGCACATGCACTTGCTGAGTATATCTACTAGCACTACCTATATAATCTTGGAGTTTGGTTGAAATATAATTCTTAATTGGAGACAATGAAGATAATTATATGTCAAGAGAAGACTCACCATTAGAAATGTGACACCCCCAAATTCAGGTACTTGAAACCCAAACTCGGTGCTTCACGATACCATTTCTATGAGCGAAATAATACTAATAATAATAACAATTATATAAAAATCAAACTTAATTTACATATATCAGAGTCTAATCTAAATTACGCAACCTTTACTATATTCTTTACATGATATATAATACATATCATTATCTTAATACAGTCTAACTATTACAAAAGATACCATTAAACATATTCTATTTGCTTTCCTTTTCAGTTGTTCTTGTCTGAACCTTCGGGTTGATTATGCCTAGCTGAAAACATTTAAATTTAAAGCAAGAATGAGCATTTGGGTGCCCAGCAAATAATAACAAATATAAATATTATTAGCTGAAAGAAATAAATGTTTTCTTTGTACATCACTTCTACAACGAATTTATAGGTGTGAAGTAAACTGAACCAATAATAATAACATAACAATTCTATCTCAAATTTTTGAAACTATGTATTGACTATATATATAGAGTAGTCGACATACTATGAACATTGTTTTCTATTTTCAAAAAGGCTAGACAGAACTTCATCTGCAAATCGTCATAAATTACGGGCACGAGGGTGTACATCCCATGGACCTTGTATTGATCAATACTACATTGCAAGAATGATATGATCGTTCACTCTGTCCGCCTTAGGCGCATAAAAGTTTTCTCTTGATCGGGATGCTCATACTTAGTCTAGAATCTGAACTAAAATAATTTGAATGGATACAAAAAGGTTTTTTTTTATCTTATTCAACGATATTTTGAAATTTGTGTCTAGCTGGTCAATTAGCTTGGACGTGTATATATATATATATATATATATATATATATATATATATATATATATATATATATATATATCAACATGTGATTAAATACAATGATTATTCAAGTGAGGACAATGGTATAACCATATTTTGAAATTAACGAACAGAATATATATATGAGTTATATATATAATATAATATCATGTTGATAAACAATGATCAGATATAATATATACGACCATAAAATTAATAATCTAGTACAATAATAATATAATTCTGAAACTTCTTACTCATGTCCATTGCATAAAGGAAATGCAAAGGTAAGATACTTGCCTGATCTGCTGCTTACAATACGCAACTTAGTTTTATCTCTTATATCACAACCTATCATTCATAAGATCATTTTACTGATTAGAACAACATACTATAACAAATAGCACTGCTTATTACAGTTAGCACATAACCTAAATACATTGTCACACATGTTTCACAATCATTAGATCACAAACAAACACATATACATACAAATTATACAAGTCCAAATCAATTTCTGAAATATATCGGTCTATCAACGGCTTTATCGGGTATTTGTCGAGTCTAAGACTCTAACCTGAAGTTCAATATCTGTAAGTATCAGTCATATTATTTTTAAATGACTTATAATAAATTTTAAACATTTATTATAATTTATCATAAATTTTCAAACATCGGAATCATTATTAAATGATTTAAATATTAAACAATTCTATTATCATTATTATTTAATTAATACTAAACCATTAATGAACCCGTTGCCAAAATATTAAAGTTATTTATAATAACTCAAAGTATTTTTAAAGTACCAATATTACCCTTAAATGATTTTTAAAATAATTAAAATCATTTTTAAATAATTATCATTAATATTAAAATATTACTGCACTATCTATCAAAATATTAAAAGTCATTAATTATAACTTAAAATATTTTTAATTCATTAATATCCTTTTTAAATGATTTTTAAATAAATAAAACTATTTTTAAACTATTTATTTAATATAATTATTAAATAAACTTAAAATCATTAATATTAAATTAAAATCATTAATATTAAATTAATATCATTAATATTAAATTATTAATGAAATTATCCTTTAAATATTCAAAGTTATATTTTATAACTTAAAATACCTTTAAACAATTTATTATCATTTAAAATGATTTTTATAATATTAAAATCATTTTAAAACTAATTTGTTTACTATAATTATTAAATAACTTTAACATTGTTAATATTAAATAATTAATGAGATTTTCCTTTAAATATTTAATGTTATATTTTATAACTTAAAATATTTTTAAAATCTTTATTTTCATTTAAAATGTTTTTTCTAATATTATAATCATTTTTAAACTAATTTATTTAATATAAGTAATAAAAAAATCTAATATCATTAATATTAAAATATTAGTATTTTTCATGACTAAATATTAAAAATTATATTTTATAACTTAAAATATTTTTATAACCTTTAAATCATTTTTCAATAATTTTTTAAATCTTTAATTCTATTTTCCATAATTTATTTAATATATTCAATAAATAACTTAATTATCATTAATACTAATTAATTAATAAAATTTATCACAAAATATTAAAAGTCATTAAAAATAACTTAAAATGTTTTCTTATATCATAATATAATTTTAAATGATTTTTCAAGTATTAAAACCATTTTAAATAATTTATTTAATAATATAATTAAATAAATTAAATACCTTTAATACTCCAAAAATATTAAATATTTATGAAACATATTCAAAATAATTAAAAACTAATTTTCAAACATTAAAATATTTTTTGTTTTTAATAATTAAAAACTAATTTTTCTATTTATTTAATAAAAATAATTAATTTTAGAAAATAAGTGTCGCTATAGGTGCTTTAGGCGACAAAACTGTCGCTGAATGTGTTCTTGGGCCAAACCCAGAACTTCATGTCAGGTAGCAAGTGTGCTACTTTAACCAATAACATCAAATAGATTATAAAGCTTCTGGATCATTTTAGACATTGATCATGTAGTATTGATGTAATACTACATGATCCAACCTTTATCTAGGCCATACTATCAATCCAATGCATGATCTAAACTGCAGAAGTTATTGTCAGACATGTTCATGAGTTTCTGGGTTACGCAGAAACTCAAGGGTCCTACTTTGATGCTTTATGTGATCTAACACTTAAGTGTGTAGATGACATGTAATTGAAGAAATATAATACCTAAAACACATATAACATCATCAGAAATTCAAGATACAGGCCAGTCAAAGTACCCTTCCGGAATTGTTCTTGAACATTTCTGGGTTTTCCAGAAATGTTCTTGAGTAGTTTCGGATACCTAAGTTTGACCATTATTAAGTTTGATTCTGTTAAGGATCTAGGTGGTATAAAAGCTTTATAAGGTAGTCTTCATGTCAGTCTACAAACACCAAACAACAACATGATCAAAACACTTAACAAAAGTAAGATCAAGCGCTTGTAAAATCATTGTCAAACGTTCTGGGCAATTCTAGGCTGCCCAGAAACAGCCGGTCAATGCCGGTCACCCCACTTTGACTGCCTATAACTTTTAATCCATAACAGATATGGACCTTATTCAAGTTCCATTGTAAAGATCTCATATCTGACTACCATTTCAAACATTTAAACAACAAAAATACACAACATAATGAGATCTACAGCCTCTGACATTCGTTGTCAGAACATAAAAATGAAATTTTTCCAGATTTGCAAAAACACTAGATATGAGTTTATAGATGTTATGGATCCAACATTTATCAACCCAGATCACTTAATAACACTATAAACAACATATTCTAACACAAAAACACAACATCTAACACATTGATCAAGATCAGATTTCAAGCTAGGGTTTATACCTTTAAATGAGCAAATCTGATTTCTAGGCTACTGATTTGTGATGTGTGTTAGTGGGGCTTGAATATGGGACTGATATACATTAAGATTTCGTGATTTAGAGATAGAGAGAGAGAGAGAGGGTCTAAGAATGATTGTTGTGATAAAATGGGACAAATAATGAGACTTTTCTTTCTCATAATCTATATATATATGTTAGATACATTGTATTGCTAGCAAGAATTGGCTGAGGTATTGATAATAAATCACTTTGTCAACCATAGAAGGTCACCAATTAAAGTTTTGTCCAACAATACAAGTTAGCTTCAAATAATGCAAAAGGGTATAATTGTCATTTGGATTATGTATTTAATGGCAATTTAGTCATTGGTCTAACCCTTAGGGTTTGACCCTAAGGTTTAGCACAAAATTAAAGCATTTCTAGTTTAGGGTTTGAAAAATAAAAATAATAAAATTTAGTTTCCAAAAATATAAATCAGAGTTTACTAAATATAATTAGTTTTCTAATTCGATTACTTAAACATTTGGGTTTAAAATTTACTAATTATAATTAACCTTGATAGTTAAATAATTAGGGTTTATAATTAGTAATTAGATTTTTTTTAAAATTACTAATTAGGGTTTGCAAAAAAATAAAATAATGTTAATTTTTAATTTTTGCAAATTAGGGTTTCTTAATCGTGTTTAATTTTCTAATTACATTATACATGAACATTAGGATTTTAATGTCCACTAATTAGCATTTAGCTTGCAATTAACAATTAGGGTTACCAATTTAGCAAATTAGGGTTTTAAATTAGAAATTAGGGTTTTTAATTTATAATTAGAGTTTCCCATAATTAGGGTTTCTAGTAAATTATGATTTTACTGAATTAAGTATAATACCTATAATCAATTTACATTAACACGATTACCAAACAACTCACACAATTCTTAAAGCCGAAATTTACCTTTTGAATTAGGGTTAACAAATTAATAAAATAGGGTTTTAATATGCTACACTATCATTTACCAACCATTTTCCATACACACATACAGTACATAAGTATAGCACTTAAAAATCAAAATATAATTTTATTATATTATTATTCTCATTCTTTGATAAAAATCTAAAATTAGGGTTTGGATTCCATATCTAATTTATCTTTCATATTTAACATTAGTAATTAAGTTAAAATAATTAACTTAATTAATCTAGCATAAATTCATATAAAAAAATAAATAATTATTATAATAATTCTAAAAATCATTTCATATATTATTTAAATAATATATAATTATATTTTCATGGAAAATAATTAATAAAAACTTTTCTACTATAAAATTAATTATTATAAGAATATACTTTATAATAATTAATAATTCTAAAATAAAATTATTTATAATTATTCATCTAATAAATATATTTTTATTTATCACATAAATACTTACGCTTGGTCTTGTACAAATCCTCATCTTTAAAATAAAAAAATTATACGTAAAATTTCTAATTTAATTATTTAGAAAATATCGGGTTATTACATTCACCCTCCCTTTATAAAGATTACGTCCCCGGAATCACCGTTTTAAAACCTATACATACCAGGGTACATAGCATACATAATCATTGCAAGTAGATCTTGATCAAAATTGATCGAACTGATCTTTAACTATTCAGCATAAAGCTTATCTATCTGCTTATACGGAAAATTGATTTCTAATAGAACTCAATTTCCTCCTTCAAAATAATTTATAAAATAATTTACTATATATAAAAAATATAATATATAAGAAAATAAAATATGTTCGAATATACCTGAAGTTGCATCTCCGGCTGCTACTGTTTCTTGAACGGTTATGTTGAAGATGCTTGCAGTTGATTTCGTTGGTTTGAATATTGATGTTGGTCCCGTTGTCGCCAATGTTCTCCTGCCTTTCCTCGTATTCGCATTCCTTGCCTCCCTTCTCCTTCTTGAACGGTCTTCCACCTTGTACTCCATTAATTCACAAATAAAACACCCAATATAAAATCTTGGATTGGGGCAGTTGGGAGAGATACGTCCCTTCTGCCCACACTTATAACACACAAACTTTCATTTTTCTCATTTCCTTTTATCGTATAGTTAATAAAGTTGTCTTTTGCCCCTCCGTTATCCTAGCTATCACAAACGTTGCTACATGGTCAGTTGATCCTCTAAATCCTGGAAGTATGAACGCCATGAAGTCTTTGACGTTCGTCGATCTATTATCTGGCTAATCTTTCCGCGACTGGTATTCCGTTCTGCATAGCTTGATCGTCCATATTCGCAAAATTCTGTATCGAGTCTGGTTGTCCTCCAGCTTTGTTGAAAGGTTCTTCTGCCCTTTAATTTCGTTTTCGTCTTGGCGACATTATCATAAATTATTCTTATTAAATTACATTCTAAACCTTATCGTATACGCTTAACATATAACGCGAAATTTTCTACTCAAATAATCATGTATTCAAAATATTAGGTTTTGCAAACTCGGTTTACTGTAATAACCAGTGTTCAGATAAAAAAAAATTACTATCTTTATACCAACTTATTTCATTAATCCATCATAGATTAATATTCATAAAACTTGACATACCTTAGCACATATTGCTTTAAACATCCGTTATTCCTTTGTGACTCAAAAGTCGGGAATCGCAGCCGTAACTATACCTAGTTCGTCCAACTTACCATACATTATGAATTTAAGAACTCACCACAAACATTTGAGTTTAAGAACTCGACATTGACCACATATTCTTTAACTATACTTTACCTATCAGTTATACTATCGTTTCAGGGTCCGGTACTACACTTTTCAAATTAACCACCTCATTGAGGTAGCTTTCAATGTGAGCCTCTATTTCAGCTATTGGCTTTGACATTGGCTCGGTTATGGAGATCGGCTCATTCTTTACAATCTGAGGGTATTCTAATTCTTTTCTATCTGACATCTACACACCTAAGTTATCCTGATTATCAACTAATATATACACACAACAAATAATAGTTTTATACAATTTATCTTTTATTTTGTTTGATAATGAATTTATTCAATTCATCGTCTTTAAAACTCTATTTAAGTTATTTGTATTTTCAACGTTTCCCTCTGTTCTAAGGTTATAGCCTAAGGTCTAACCCACCTAAGGTTTTTAACCCTAAAGCTCTGATACTATGTTGTGACGCACCCAAATTCAGGTACTTGAAACCCGAACTTGGTGCTTCACGATACCATTTCTGTGAGCAGAATAATACTTTTGCGCCATGATACTTTTTGTATTGGGCCAGACCAGTTGGGCTCCTCCCTTGGGTTGTATTTATTGTGTCTTGAATGGTTGGGCCGAATCTTTGGGCTGACCCATTGGACAAATAATATCTACTTTTTGGGTTTTGACCAGTGATGATGAAAGAATATGACAGTTGACTGTCTTATCTACAAATCATTAATGTGGATGGGATGATAGTCGACCGGCGGTAGAAAACAGTGGTCAAAGGTAGTGGGTGGGCTGTATGTAGTCGGCTGAGATCATCAGAGATAAGGGGCTGTGTCAGACGGTAGTGGGTGGCACGGTAAACCGAGCTTGGAGTATATGGGGCGAGGATCATATAATCTAAAGGTAACAACACTTAACCAAATTATTATCTCTCTCTAGATACTAGATATTTTCCCTCCATTGTTAACCTTATGATCGCCTGTACTGACTCTCACACCGGAGCTATCCCCAGACGGTCAAGCCGTCAAGCTTTGGGTGTTGACTTGTTGAACTGTACAGGATTTGGACGAGCTTTAAGTGATTGGAGTTCGGGGAAAGATCTTGGCGTTAACATTGGCGCTAGAAGGAGGGTTGTTTTTCTAGTGTCTTTGAATATTTTCAATCACAAATTTCAGTTGTTCTACGTCAGAATCCATGGGGAAGAGTAGAACACCTATACCTGAAGGACAGCCGATGGATGTTAGTTCGAATACACCATGAGTATCTGCCAAGGACCGGTTGGGTCCTGCTAATAGTGCTCATGCCAGAACGGCTTCCAAACATGTATCCGAAGGATCTCACCTAAAGGTCGTTGGCAATGTTAAGAGAAGATTAGTTTTCACTGCGGAAAAAGGACCGGATCATGGTCGAAAATGGGTAGAAGGCACACCGCCTAGAACCCGACATCGAGATGATCAAGATGATAAAGCCTCCAAGTTGGCCAAGATGGCAGACGAAGTAGACAAGGCCATGGAGGTACTTCTGAAACAAAGACAGGACATAGCCGAACAAATGCTTCGAATGAAAAAGTTGAAGGATGTTGCGTCCAGCTATGTTCAGTCCGAAGAGCTCGGGCACAGGAGGGGAAAGGAGCCTGCCTATTCATGTCGTGATACTCGGAGCCAACCTCGGGAACAAACAAGATCCAGAAGCCCTACTCCTCAAGGATCGAAGAGGGCACACCACCCTATCGGTTCTAAGGAGTAGGGTCAAAGCAGACAAAGGGGCAGATCTAGAGAGTACACACACGAGAATACAAAGAAGGCACCCCTCCTTGAGTATTCTCGCCACAGAGAGTCCACTGAGGGTACACCACTCTGTGGACGCTCGTCATCATAAAAGTCCCTCGAAGGTTGGGGGTTCTATTGTTAAAGGTCGGTCTACTCAGAAGAAGGGAGAGTCACCGGAAAAGGAGGCCTCATCTCAGCCAAAAGGAGTGGAATATCTGGTCAAAGAACTGAAGGAACTTCAGAAGCACCTTGCCGAAGTCCAACAAGTAAAGGATACTTCGGGAAAGAAGGCATCTCCTTTTTCCACGGGGATTCTTAAAGAGAAAGCTGACCCCACCAAGAAGTTGCCCCACATGAAAAGCTATGATGGATCTGGGGATCCTTATGACCACAGTCAGGCGTTCGACCGACTGATGGATTATTATGACTTTAGCGATGCCGCTAAGTGTCATACCTTTGTTACAACGCTCCAAAAAAATGCCAGACAGTGGATGGGGACGTTGCCTTCAGATTCAGTTTCATCCTAGACAAATTTGTGCAATAAATTCCATGCTCGTTTTGGGAGCAATAAGAGGAGGGGAAAACCAACCGGCTCATTGGCTCAGGTTCGACAATATTCAAACAAGTCTTTGAGCCAATATGTGAAATGATTCCGGGAAGTTGTAGGCCAAGTGACTGACCTGAATGATCTTCAAGCTGTTGGATTGTTTCAGAACGGTTTGGACCTGGTGAAGTCAGAGAAATTGGTGAAGAAGTTGATGTTTCACCACCCGAAGAGTCTTGCTGAAGCCTTCGATAAGGCAGAGGAGGGCTACATCGTAGTAGAGGAGGCCATGAATAGCCTTAAGCGTCTTTTTTAGACCGGATCAAGGAGACAAATAGGGACAAAACTGACGAGGGCCAGATGAAAAATGAAGGGAATAACGACCGTTACGATGGAGGGTCGAAGAAGTACAACAACAACTGGAGACAGGGAGGAGGTCGTTCGTCCGCTCCGACCCAGAAAGTGAATAGGACGTACACTCAACTGAATACTGATAAAGCTGTCATCTTGGATCAAATCAAAAATCAACCTATCTATGAACCACCTCGAGACAACCTTAAGCCCAAAGCAGGTAATTCTCGTAAATATTATGACTATCATCAGGCTTCGGGTCATGATACAAATGACTGTGCTAGTTTGAAGGACTTCATCAAAAGGAAGGTTCAAGGCGGAGCCTTGGTTCAGTACGTTGCTGCAAGAACGACTCAACAAGCTCAGCAAAGAGACAGAGAACCTGTTCAGGTTACTCAGCTAGCTCAGCCTGCAATGACAGCTCCTGGACAGCCTGTGAAGCATGCGGTAGATGTCATCACTGGGGGCACTTCTGGCAAATTGGTTAGAAAGAAGCATCGAAGTTATCTGGATTCGGTCATGTCGGTGGCGGGTACCCTCCCAAAGATTGACAGACCTTATCCAGGTACGGTAATCTCCTTTACTGATGAGGATTACCATTCGGAAACCATTGAACCGCATAAGGGATCACTGGTGGTAACGGCACAAGTGGGCTCAGTGGATATGAAGAGAATGATGATCGACAACGGGTCTTCTGTAGATATTCTGTAAGCCCACGTTTATTAGAGGATGCATCTGGATTGGCAGAAGATGGAGATCGGGCATGAGGCTCCTTTGTACGGCTTTAGCAACGATCCAGTCAAGGTGGTTGGAACTATTAAGCTGTCGATCATCTTCGGAACGGCCCCCCAACAGGTAGAAATAACTTGCAAATTTTATGTTGTATATGTAGATTATGCCTATAATGCCATTCTGGGGAGGCCTACTTTGACTGCTTTACAAGCTGTGACCTCGATCCCTCATTTCAAAATTAAATTCCCTATGACTCATGGAGTTGGAGAGGTGAAAGGGGATTTGGATTTGGCCAGACGGTGTTATAGAAATGTTGTGATAACTTCGGGAGTAGGGGTGTCGAAGCAGAAATAGACCATGGAAATAGAGATCGAGCCCTTCATCGAGAGCAGTTCAGAACCATTAGTCATGCCAGCTGGGGAAATAGAAGAGATCGAGATTATTCCTGGTAAGAGTTACAAGACAGTAAAGATAGGTTCGGGTCTGCCGGAACCTCTCTGGACAAACCTTATGGAACTTTTACGCTACTATGCGTACATCTTTTTAAATAATTATTACTATTTATCTTGATTTTTAAATCATTAATATCGTATTTAAATAATATAAATACCACTTAATTCTAATATCATTAATATTTATTTAATATCAAACATTAATGAAAAACATATCATAATATTATAATATATTTTATAATATCATAAAGTATTTTTAATACTTCAAAATCACCTTTATATGATTTTTAAACAATTAAATTCATTATCCGATAATTGCTATTAATATTAAAATATTAATATTTTCATGGCAAAATATCAAAATTTACAATTTATAACTTCAAATATTTTTATATCACTTAAATCATTTCTATATGATTTATAAATCATTAATTCTATTTTTCCATAATTTATTTAATATATTTATTAAATAAACTAATTATCATTAATATTGATTAATTAATGAAATTCATCCCAAAATATTAAAAGTCACTAAAAATATCTTTAAATATTTTCTTATACCATAATATTATTTTTCATGATTTTTCATGTATTTAAATTATTTATTTAATATTATAATTAAATAAATTAAATACAATTTATTTTTCAAAAATATTAAATATTTATGAAATTTACTCTAAATAATTTAAAACTATTTTTCAGAATTTAAAATAATTTTTTGGAATTTATTATGTATTTTTAATAATTAAAAACCATGTTTTTCTATTTTTAAATAATTTCTGGAAAATAATTAATTAAAAAGGGGCCCTATAGCGACAGAATCGTCACTATAGGTGTTCTTGGTGTTCTTGATCTGTTCGTCAGACCTTCATGTCAGTGGACAAGCTAGATGGTTTGACTGACAATAAATCTTGTTGTAATTCGTTTCTGGGCTTGCTTAAGCATCGATATTGTAGTACCTATGTAGTACTACAATAACAAACCTAGTTCATTACCATAACACATCCTATCCGTGAGATACAAGGCATACAAAATGTGTCAGACACTATTCTTCATTTTCTTGGTTTCCCAGAAATGAAGAACAGTCGATGTACATACTTTCCAGCCTTTGAATCTTAGCATTCTGGGTTCGGTTTATGTGAGATAATGGTTCGATCGTGTAGACAACATGTCAGTCTACAATTACATAACATCAGGTACTAACAACAACATCACAAATGTCAGATTTAGCATGGTCAAAGTTCTGACAGAAATCTTGTTCTTAAGAAATCTGGGTTTTCCAGATTTCTACATAAGCTGGTGGTCAACGTAGGTTTGACCGACAAATTCTATGATTCTGTTCATGATATGTGAGTTCTATAAGCATGAGCATGAAGCCTAAATGTCATTCTACAGTTATATAACACAAACATGGTCAGATCACTTCACAGACGGAAGATCAGAGACCATCAAAATGTTGTCAGACGCTTCTGGAATTCTGGGTTTGCCCAGAAACAAACTTTCGTGACCGGTCAACGATGTTTGACCACGTATAACTCCTAATATACACATGATATGAACCTGTTTCCAAGTCCAGATCATATACAACATACAATACTACATATCTATAACATAAAACACAACAGATCATTAACACACAGAGATTTATGGGCCCTGACATATGGCTGTCAGGCCAAAATTTTCTAGTTTTCCAGATTTGAGAAATCCTTAAATTCGAGTATCTAAATGATATGGATCTAGATTTTGGCATCCCAGATCATCAAGTGACACCCTCTAACACATATCTAAACAAGAAAACATATCATCTAACATAAAATCTAAAGATTTCAAATTTTGAAGGTTTATACCTCTTAAGCTTTGATCTCTTGATTCTGACTTTTTGATTCTGTTCTTAAGTTGCTAGGAACTGATCTTGCTTCATCTTTTCTTTCTCTCTCACTCTAGATCTCGAAAATGAAGAGAGAGAATGGCTAGGGAGAAAAATGAAATGAAAGTGTGTGGATATCTCTTTCTAAATCTATATAAATGTTAAGGCAATGCATGTGGCTGATAATTTCGGTTGGATTGCTGTGATTTAAGGCACATGGAGTAGGCTAGGTTTTGGTCACCAACTCACATAGGGCAACAATTACAAGCAACCTTCAATTATTCAACAAAGTGCATAATTGTCATTTCTATTTAATTTTTAATGGCATTTTGGACAATGGACAAACCCTTAGGGTTTAGGGTTTGGTTAGGGTTTAGGGTTTGAAAAATCCTTAAGGTTTGCAATTTAATTTCCAAAATTTTCGAATTTCGATTTTCAAAATATAAAATTAATATTTCTAAATTATAATTAGGATTTTCTAATTATATTAAAATTTCTTAATCATAATTTAAATCTTGCTAATTAGGATTAGTATTTCCTAATTAAAATTGCTAATTAAGAAATTAGGGTCAAAATGGTCATTAGGGTTTTCAACCCACAAATTAGGGATTCTAAATAGAATTTTTTTTCCTAAATTAGAAATTTAATTTCGTAATTAGATTAGGGTTTTCTAATTACTTAACTTTAAAATTAGGATTAAAATATCCTAATTAACATTAAAAGTATTAAATTAACACTTAGGTTTTTCCCTATTTACAAATTAGGGTTTCAAATCCGTAATTAGGGTTTCAAATTTGGAATTAGGGTTTTGTAACCAATTTTTTAAGATTAACCCTAACTAATCCTATAATTATTTACACTTACACCATTAAGTTCCCGATCTAGGGTTTTATACATCGAATTAGGGTTTCGAATTCCAGGAACTGAAATTAGGGTTTCCAGAACCGGTTTCTAGGGTTTCTTATTAATCGCTAGGGTTTTCTAACCGAACGTTGAAGTTCTTAATATATAATTAGGGTTTGTTACAGATATCGTTTATCTGGTCAACTCTTGACCCTTAACCACATATTGTACAAATATACACAGAACATATTCACTTATTCCTTAATCCTGAATAATTCACCTAAATCCTTCACAGAATTTTGAAATCCTCAAAATTCTATCTTAAAAATATCAAACGCATACACTAATTTTCTATCTAGGTTCTAATTTTGAACCTTAAATAAATTAATAAATTTTTTTTAAAAAAATTCAAAATTCTCGGGTTGTCACAGAAGTGACCAACAGAACGCTGCTGAATGGTATCAAGCGTAGACTGGATGAAGCTAAATGAAGATGGCCAGAGGAGCTGCTCAGCGTGTTATGGGCTTATCGGACTACACCGAGGACTACAATAGGAGATTCACCTTTCAGACTGGCCTATGGTACTGATGCCTTAGTCCCAGTTGAAATTGGTTCTCCAAGTCTTCGAGTCAGTCAATTCAAAGAGATTTACAACGAAGAAGGGTTGAAGTTTAATCTGGATTTGCTCGAAGAGGTCAGGGAAACAGCTTTGATCAGATTAACGGCCTATCAGCGCAGAGTGGCTAAGCATTACAATAAGGGGGTAAAGCTTCGCAGATTTGAAGTTGGAGATTTTGTTCTCAGGGAAGTCGAAGCATCTACGCCTCAGAACTTGGGAAAGCTAATGCCGAACTAGGAAGGACCGTATGAAGTTATTGAAGTGCCAAAGCCAGAGAATTATCAGTTGAGGGCATTAGACGGATCAGAAATCAAGAATACTTGGCATGCTGTCAGGCTTCGGAAGTACTTTCAGTAGATACAGTATCAGTATACCGAAAGTCTGTAAATGTTTGAAACATCATCAATAAAAGATCATTTTTTTCTCAACAAGTCTTTTGTTCGTTGTTGTTCACTTCATTGGTGCAAGGAGGTTCGGGTGAACTCGCTGACCATTCGATGGTAGTCTTATCGGCAGGTGGTCCTTATGAATTTGTCAGACCCTTCGTGGTAGGCAAATGTCATCGGTGTAAGGAGGTTCAGGTGGACTCGCTGACCATTCTATGGTAGCCTTATCAGCAGGTGGTCCTTATGAATTTGGCAGGCCCTTCGTGGTAGGCAAATGTCATCGGTGTAAGGAGGTTAGGGTGGACTCGCTGACCATTCGATGGTAGCCTTATCGACATGTGGCCCTTATAAATTTGTCAGGCCCTTCGTGGTAGGCAAACTTCATCGGTGTAAGGAGGTTCGGGTGGACTCGCTGACCATTCGATGGTAGCCAATCTGGTCGGTGGAATCCTGTGGGTTTGTTAGGCCCTTCGTGGTAAACGAATTCCCTATGAAGCAGATCTACCTCACACTTCGGTAACAAATAAGTATTCCTTTACTTTATTACCAAATTTCTTCTAAGTGTTGAGTTCTGATTACTTCGTTACTTTACTTAATCTTATCTGTTATATGACTTGCCTAAATCGTTAATTAAAAGTTTAAATTAAGTTCATAAAGAGCTTGTACATTTTTTAAGTTGATTGATATTGAAGTATTGACATAAAGTAACTGTAAGGGAGTAATAAGGAAAACGAAGCTGATATTTCATTAACATAATACTTATTACAAAAAAGATAGAAATTTTTACAGAAGTCCTATGAACTAAGGAAGAGGAGGCTCGTCTTCAGGCATCAGCTTCAACTTCAGAAGAATCGAGTATGGCTGAATCAACCTTAGTCGCGACAAGTTTTGCCTTATCCTTGCTTCGTCATTCATAATAAACAACAGAGAACATCTGAACCACCTTCTCATTCAACTCAGATGATTGCCGATACTCTTCCTGGATTTATTTGCGAATATCTTCGGTTAGAGGAGGACCTAGATCTCTCACGGCGCGAAGCTCCCAAAGCTCCTCTTTGAACTTCGCCCAATCCTTAGCTCGTTTCTTCTGTATTCGAGACTCCTTGACTTCAAGATCATTTACTTGCAATGCCAAGCTCTTGTTGGTCTTTACAAGTGTATCGTTCTTTTGAATAAGGGTGTAATTCCTCAGCATCAAGTCTATATTTAGGTTGGTGGTGGCCTGGTGATTGGCCTCAGCTATTTGGTGAGTGGCTTCAGCTGCCTCCATCCTCTCCTTCAATTAATTTATATCTTTTTGGAGGCATTCGATGTTGTAGAGAGCGGTACCATGGCCACTTCTTTCCTTAGTCAATGCTGACTTCTGAATAATGTTCTCTCTTCGGGCGGCGTCTTCTTCGGCCTCTACTTCTTTATATCTGGGAAGAAGCCTCCCGAAGACAGCATTCGCCTGCAGATATTCAAAGATAATCAGTTATTGTCAAGAGATGTACATAATTTCAAATATCCATATTAAACAACTAACTCACCTTAGCATGGTAGCTCATGCCTTCCTCGATTAAATCCCTAAACGAGCTATTTCTGAACCGATGGTTATCAGTCTCCCGAATAAAGGAGTTGAACAGTTGGAAGGGAAAGTGATAAGTGATATTTTTACTCACTTATTGTATATTAATCCATGCGAATTGTGCCCACCTCGAGTACATTTCATTTTGTTTTAGTTGTATTTCACATTATTTTGCATTGCATATACTTAAAACACTTTTTGGTGAACAAGTGCAGGAATCGGCTTCATTTTGGTGGAATTCGAGGTATCGGTGAGTGGATGCGTGAAAGCCAGTTGAAAGGCCAGGATGTGCATGGCATGGAGGTACAACTAGGCATGGAAATCAAGATAGCATGAGGATTAAAGCAAGTAGCAGCAGCAGCAAGCAGGAAACCAAACTAAGAATTGTGGACTCGCGCTCCCGTGCGAGTACAGAGATTTACATGGGAACCTTTTGCAAGTCAAGTGCCCGCGAGGTAAGGGACGCGCCACCACGAGAGACTCAGCTCGCGCCCGCGAGGCATGAGTGCACGACCGCACGAGAGGATGTCTGGTTTGGTCTGAACCTATTGCAAGTCTCGCGGCCGCGAGCCAGAAACACTAGGGGCCGCGTGCGATGCTGATGCTGTAATTTGTTTTATTTTTATTTCTCAACTTAATGATGTGTAATGTGGTATAAAACGATTCTGACGTGTGTCAGAGAAGGGGACCAGACTTTTATTATGTACTTTCATAGTAGAAACTAGGGTTTACACCTTGGGAGAGATTCCAACGTAGGAGAAAACCATAACATCTATTTTTTTGTACTTCTTCTTGGAGATCTCTGTCATCGTGGATATTAATTATTATTTATGGGAATTCTTTGTGGATTCAATAGTTAATCATTGGTTTCTATTCAACGATTGTGTTTGATCATTCTAACTTTCTTCCATTCGTTTGTTTATTGATCATGTTTAGCCTTGATCCCATAATGGTTTTGGGTTCCGCCATGAACTAAACTCCATTATGGGATCCTAACAGATTTTAATATGTAATTGGTTGCACATCTAAGTGTTAGATTTGTTTTGCATATCATTGGGTTATCTATCATGGTTGGTTTGTATGTATGAATGACTGATAATCTTCATGTTAGTATTTCTATGGAATTGGAAATGAACATATGAATATGGATGAAATTATGATAGCATGCAAATATGGGGATTGCATATTTTGTGAAACAGATAGGAATATACTGTTTTGCCGTATGAGCTAGAATAAGGGTTGTGCTTAAAATCAATAGGATTACAATTGCACATAGGAATATGATAATTGTGATGGTATTGATGATTACATAGATTCTAACATCTGTAGATGATATGTGAGTTGGTTATAGTGCATTGGAAAATGGTTATAACTCGCTTTTATGCCCTTGGCTATTATCCTGTGATATGTGAACACTTCTTGCATGACATATGGCGATTGAATGAAATATTGAATGAAGTTAGGATCCCATTGTTTCCACATTATATTTAGTCCATTTATACTCTTATTTTTAGTTGGTAATCATAATTAGTTTAAATCAACAATCAAGTCCATAGTCTTAGCATATAAATATAGTGAGTTAATTAATGCATAGTAGTCTAAAGTTAACACTTTCTCTGTGGGATCGATACTTTACTTACTCTGTATTACTTGTTGACCCGTGTATACTTGCATGAGTTAGAGCTCTTTTATAAAAACTATAAAAGAGGCAACAAGTTTTTGGCGTCGTTGCCGGGGAAGGGCGTTAATTTAGATAATTATCATTAGTTTAAAACTGTATTGTATGACTTAGACAATTCTGTTCATTTCTCATTTCTATTTTTATTTTGTTTTTGGTTACAGGTGCTTGTAGAATTTTTATGCACACACGATCCTCCAACTCAGAGTTAACACCAACATAAGCTATTATAAATGGAAAAGGTTGGAAAGCGAGTGTGCGGATAAATCTACAAGAGCAGCTAGAAAGCATTACAGTCAATATGGCAGAAGAACAAAGGATTGATCCAAGAGAAGAGCATCGGGCTCTAATGGAATATTCCATGCCGAACATAAATGAATTACAGTCTAGCATAGTAAAACCGGCGATAGCAGCAAACACCTTCGAAATAAAAATGGGCACTATTCAGATGGTGCAGAATTCAGTACAGTTTGGGGGTGCTGCTACAGATGATCCGAATGAACACTTATTAAGCTTCATCGAGATTTGTGACACATTAAGATATAATGGTGTGACGGAAGATGCCATTAGACTACGGTTATTCCCATTTTCATTGAGGGATAAAGCAAGGAGTTGGTTACATTCTTTGCCGGCTGGATCGATTACTACATGGGAGGATTTAGCACAAAAATATTTAGCCAAGTTTTTCCAAATGGCTAAAACTACAAAGATGAGGACATCCATATCTCAGTTTGAACAACAACAGGGTGAATCCTTATATGAAGCATGGGAAAGGTATAAGGAGATGCTTAGGAAGTGTCCACATCATGGTTTACCAGACTGGCTGGTAATTAATTCATTTTATAGTGGCTTGGGATGGCAGTCTAAACTGATTGTAGATGCAGCCGCAGGAGAGGCATTATGGGCAAAAAGCTATGATGAGGCCTATACGCTTATCGAGACAATGGCCGCGAATGACTATCAGAATCCTACAACTCGGATGTCTTAACCCAAAGTTACAAGTATGTTGGAGGTGGATGCGAATACACAGCTATCGGCACAAATGGCAGCCATGGCGAAGAAAATAGAGACGTTGGCAGAGAGTAAAGTGAAGACGGTTGCTTTTGTTTGTGAGATTTGTACGGGGTCACACTCCACAGACCAATGTGCTATCAGTTCAGAAGCAGTTCAGTATGTAAACTCCTACAGAAAGGACCAAGGCCAATTCCAGAACACATACAACCCCAACAACCGCAATCATCCAAACTTTAGCTGGTCTAACAACCAAGGACAACAACAAAATCAGTTCCAGTCGAGTCAACAGTTTCAACAATAGTCAGCACAACCACAGTTTATACCGAAACCACCATTTCCATCGGGATTTACTCAACAGCAACAACATCACACTCTAGTTGCATCACATCCAGAGAAAAAATCAGAAGTGGAGGAGATGATGTTGAAATACATGGCAAACACCGAGGTCATGATCAAAAGCCAAGCAGTGGCTATCAAGAATTTAGAGACGCAAATGGGGAAAATGGTGACCATGCTTACTAATAGGCCCCAAGGTGTTCTGCCAAGTAACACAGAGGCAAATCCTAGAAGAGACGGGAAGGAGCATTGTCAAGAAATGATATTGCAATCTGGGAAAGACTTGACAGTACTTGCAAGTCGCGCGCCCGCGCATGATACCACTAAGGAGGCCATGCGGTCGCTCGATGCAGAGAAAGAAACCGAGGAGGATAAAATTTTGGAAAATTATGAGGTTCAGCAAAATGAAACGAATAAAGCAGGTTCAGAAGAGAAGGTCCAGAGTCCACTACAACCACTGCACCCTCGAATACCATATCCACAAAGGTTATCAAAGCAGAAAGATGACAAACAGTTCAGCAAGTTTTTAGAGGTCTTCAAAAAGCTACAAATCAATATACCTTTTGCCGAAGCATTGGAACAAATTCCAAGCTACGCAAAGTTTATGAAAGGTATACTGTCAAGAAAGAGGAAATTAGATGAGTTTGAAACGGTATCTTTGATAGAAGAATGCAGTGCAGTGCTTCAACGTAATTTACCTCCAAAGCTGAAAGATCCGGGTAGCTTCACAATTCTGTGCACTATTGGGAAGATGGAGTTTAACAAGTGTTTATGTGATTTGGGAGCAAGTATAAATTTGATGCCACTGTCAATATTCAACCAGTTGGGATTACCGGCTCCATAACCAATGAACATATCACTACAATTAGCAGACCGGTCCGTCAAACATCCACGGGGAATTGTTGAAGATGTATTGGTTAAAGTGGATAAGTTCATCTTTCCAGTTGATTTTATCATTTTAGATTTCGAAGAGGACAAGAATATTCCGATCATACTAGGAAGACCATTCTTGGCCACGGGCAGGACTTCCATAGATGTTCCGAAAAAGGAATTAACTATGCGTGTACAAGATCAGGAGGTTACATTCAACGTCTTCAATGCAATAAAGCTCCTAGCTGACGAAGAAGAGTGTTTTCTAGTTGATCTGGTATATGAAAACCGCAAGGATTGGATACGCAACCCGAGAATAGATGACTCTCAAAGATATGTAACGGATGAAAATGCAGAGTTAAAGGTGGAGCCGTTGATGAAAGTCGAAGTGATCAAATTTCAGGGTGCCAAGGACAGCAAGGAAGGCACCACACTTATTGATATGACGTGAGAAGTTCGAGACAATCAAGCTAATTGACTATAACTTAGAGTTGGATGGGAGGCAACCCATCAATTCTTCACCCCAGAATTCAATTATTGTCGTTATTTCCTTTTGTTTATTTTTGTTAGTAGTTCAAATTCAGTGATAACTAGTTATGGGATGAACGAGTGTAATATTAGTTAGTATACACATTCTGTGCAGGTACAATGATTAAAGCGCATCATCGATGAAAGAGTAAATCAAAGCAGACTGGCTGTATTTGGAGTCTCGTGGCCGTGCATCCCAAACATTATCAACTCGCGCGCCCGCGTGTTCAGCCCGTTAATCCACGAGTCTTTCTGTAAGTCTCGCACCCACAGCCCAAAGAAGCTTATCATCGCGCGACCGCGTGCGGCGTCGGGTCCAGCTGGATAAAAACAGCTCAAAATAGAAATTGGAAGCAGTTGGACTCTTATGTGCGATACTAACAGAAGTGGAAATCTCTCACTCTCCCAAACTCACATCATTATCTTTATATCAGTTACAGATTGAGGCGTATTTCTCTCCCACAAATCTCCACAATTTCCTCCACGAGTCCAGGCTCATCCCCATCTCCTTCATGATATAAAGCTAGGGATCTCTTTTGGGATAGTACAAGCAAGAGTGAATTTCATCAGTTTGCAAATACATTCGTTCCTTCAGTATATTCATTTGCGATCTCTATCTCCAATGGTTCCAAAGAGAATAAGGGCAGCTTCATCCTCTTCATCTTCCTCCGACGATCATGAGGAGGATATTGTCGATCATAGCAAGTTTCTGTGTTTGGAGGCCCAGCAGGAGTATTATCGCATTGTCGCGAAGACATTCATCAAGGAAAGAGGATTTAGGCTAGAAGGTCAGGATGGGGAACTATGTGCCATGATTCGCGAACGAGGTTGGGCTGGATTGACTGCTGCACCCACGCCGATTCCCATGATCAAAGTTCGAGAGTTCTATGCTAATGCCAAAGCCACCATGAACGATACCTCTATGGTTAATTGTACAGAGGTAAACTACCAACCCTCCGCCATTAAAAATGTGATGAGGCTCCCCGCTAGACCACCAGCAGTGGCGGCCAATTGGATCATGGGAGCTCATCAGGAAATAAACTTGGAGCAGGTCATCACAGAATTATGCATTCCCGGATCCCGATGGACTTAAAAAAATGCAGTACGACTCAACCTCGCATTTTTCTAGCAGCCGCACTGAATCGGTACGCCAAGGCATGGAATCTGTTCATCTGCACTAAATTATTGCCCTCATCGCATCAACATGAAATCACAGCAGAGAGAGCCATAATTCTATGGGGCATCATCAATGGCGAATATATTGACGCCGGGTATTTGATCCATCAAAACATTGTCAAGTATCTAAATGGAATTACCACTGGCAGCATCCCACACGCTTCAGTGATAGCCATGTTATGTGCACAACAAGGGGTTAATTAGGGCAATGAGCAAATGCAGTATCCAAGCCAAGATATCACGCACTCCACAATTACTAAATTTGAGGACTGGACAGGTGGCGAGCCACATCCACGCGGACGTGGATTCATTCTCCGACCCATCGTTTCCACGCCAACCCAGCCACCCCCACAGCCCAATGAAGCAGGTCCATCTACCCATGAGCAGCTTGTCTCTAGCGATCGACACCTCCGAAGATTAGAGCGCAAAGTCGACGTATTGTATGACAATCTTGGAACTTTTGCTATGGGACTCACCGGGGCTTTGGCCGAAGCATTCATGAAGTAAGGAACCATGCTTAAATGGCCCCAGTTTGGGACCGTCGTGCCATATCCACCACCAGATTTACCACCCGAGGAGGGTGGTCAAGCCGATACTTAGGGGAGTTTTTCTCGTACCCTTTACCTTCATTCAATGCGGACATTGAACATTTTAAGTTTGGGGGTATTGGTGTACTTGCATTAGTAGATTAGTTGCATTTTATTTTAGCATGTTTAGTTTAATTTTGCATGAATATGTGTTAGTTAAATTTTAGCATAAAATTTTTATTTTTTTTATTCATTGATAGTATGTTTAGTTTAATGTCTCACATAAATTCTTGCGTATAAATAGAAATTTTTACCTAAGCCAATGATAATAGTGAATTGTGAACGATTTCAGAATATATTGCATAACACAACTTGGATATAATGTTTTACATAATGCGATTCATGTTGCTGTTTATATGCTTTCGGTTTGCACAATTGTGTTCACATTCACTTATAAGTCTAAGATGTGTGTCTTGCATTGATCAATAGAACATGTAGTTTTAAAAAGAGAAACATGAGGAAAATTTTGTAGAATGTAAGTCATTGAAGTGCAAATTTTGGGGAAACATGGGCATGCTATGTATAAAAAAAAGAATAACAATAACGTGACTAGTCTTAATTCGGGGTCCTAGCTACTTGAGTAAGTACACCCGAGGGAATTGTCTCTACACCTAGCGCCCTAAGGTCTTTCATGGTCTGGGAGTCGTTGGTTGAAAGCTCGCTAAGGGGTAGCAGTGTATCTAGTGGATTAAGACATTGCACAGTCATATAAAAAAATATAATAGCAATAAACACTGCGGGAAAGTGTGAAATCGCCCTCGTGAGTAGTAATAAAGCAATAAACCCATTGTTGAGCCTTAGTTTGCGGTGATATGTTTAAACAGTCTATGTTGCATGAATATACATGAATCTTGATTTAGACTATAATTTGCTGTTTAGAGCAGTGTAGGATATATAATCTTTGCTTGAATCAAGTTTCTGTGAACAACACACACACACATCATCTCTATGGCAGTCATGAATTATCTGAGTGTATGATGTTATGTTTATGGTTTGGTTTGAAACTATGTTTTGGAATCTGGATAGTTCACTGAGGTAATTTGGATTGAAATTCTGTTATGGCTAAGATTATGTGAGACTAGTTTGTATCATAGAGTAGTTGCATAGTTTAGTAGTTGCATTTTCAGTGTTCATTTATATGCATTGCTTGAGGGCAAGCAACAGTTCAAGTTTGGGGGTATTTGATAAGTGATATTTTTACTACTTATTGTATATTAATCCATGCGAATTGTGCCCACCTCGAGTACATTTCATTTTGTTTTAGTTGTATTTCACGTTATTTTGCATTGCATATACTTAAAACTCGTTTTGGTGAACAAGTGCAGGAATCGGCTTCATTTTGGTGGAATTCGAGGTATCGGTGAGCGGATGCGTGAAGTCCAGTTGAAAGGCGAGGATGTGCATGGCATGGAGGTACAATGAGGCATGAAAATCAAGCTAGCATGAGGATTAAAGCAAGTAGCAGCAACAGCAAGCAGGAAACCAAACTCAGAATTGCAGGACACAGGCCGCGCGGCCGCACCACAGTACAAAGGCAGACTCGCACGCCCGCGCGAGTACAGAGCTTTACATGGGAACCTTCTGCAAGTCAAGCGCCCGCGAGGCAAGGGACGCGCGACCGCTAGAGACTCAGCTCGCGCCAGCGAGGCATGAGTACACGACCGCGCGAGAGGACGTCTGGTTTGGTTAGAACCTACTGCAAGTTTCGCTGCCGCGAGCCAGAAACACTAGGGCCGCGCGTGATGTTGATGTTGTAATTTGTTTTATTTTTATTTCTCAACTTAATGATGTGTAATGTGGTATAAAACGATTCTGACGTGTGTCAGAGAAGGGGACCAGACTTTTATTATGTACTTTCATAGTAGAAACTAGGGTTTACACCCTGGGAGAAATTCCAACGTAGGAGAAAACCATTACGTCTATTTTTCTCTACTTCTTCTTGGAGATCTCTGTCATCGTGGATATTAATTATTATTTATGGGAATTCTTTGTGGATTCAATAGTTAATCATTGGTTTCTATTCAAGGATTAGGTTTGATCATTCTAACTTTCTTCCATTCGTTTGTTTATTGATCATGTTTAGCCTTGATCCCATAATGATTTTTGGTTCCACCATGAACTAAACTCCATTATGGGATCCTAACGGATTTTAATATGTAATTTGGTTGTATATCTAAGTGTTAGATTTGTTTTGCATATCATTGGGTTATCTATCATGGTTGGGTTGCATGTATGAATGACTGATAATCTTCATGTTAGTATTTCTATGGAATTGGAAATGAACATATTAATATGGATGAAATCATGATAGCATGCGAATATGGGGATTGCATATTTTGTGAAACAGATAGGAATATACTATTTTGCCGTATAAGCGAGAATAAGGGTTGTGCTTAAAATCAATAGGATTACAATTGTGCATAGGAATATGGTAATTGTGATGGTATTGGTGATTACATAGATTGTAACATCTGTAGATGATATGTGAGTTGGTTATAGTGCATTGGAAAATGGTTATAACTCGCTTTTATGCCCTTGGCTATTATCCTGTGATATGTGAACACTTCTTGTATGACATATGGCGATTGAATGAAGTTAGGATCTCATTGTTTCAACATTATATTTAGTCCATTTATACTCTTATTTTTAGTTGGTAATCATAATTAGTTTAAATCAACAATCAAGTCTATAGTCTTAGCATATAAATATAGTGAGTTAATTAATGCATAGTAGTCTAAAGTTAACACTTTCTCTATGGGATCGATACTTTACTTACTCTGTATTACTTGTTGACCCGTGTCTACTTGCATGAGTTAGAGCTCTTTTATAAGAACTATAAAAGAGGCAACAGAAAGTTCGCATTGAACTCAGTCCATACAATGGGTGAGGACATGGCTTCACGCTGTAAGGCAGTGGGGGATGATTGTGGTGGAGAAGGCATGTGAAACTTGTTGTAGATAGGAGATTGAGCGGACGAATCTGCAGGAGGTGGAGGTTGAACAGGAGTAGACCCCGTAGGCAGTGGTGGCTGATCATCCGAGGGCTATTTTCTTTTCCGAGATGGAGCTGAATTCCCAGGTTGTTCTTCAAACTATTCTTCGAAAACAATGATTTCCACAGGAGAGGGGACCTGAAGGTTATTAGCAGACAAAGGGGTTACCTTGATTCACCTTTACTTGATGCGAAGGGCCTGCATCCGTTCGTTTACGGGCATATCAATCAAGCTGGAGGTAGAAATTGGTTGAGATTCTTGAGATATCGATCTTGGTTTTCGAATAGCCCTCTTCTTCTTACGAGGTTAGAGGTCTTCTGTAACTTCTGGTTCTACAGGAGGATCCTCGACATCTTGGGCATCAGAAGCCGGAACCTCTTCCTGAGGAGTTTTAGTGGTAGGTAATGGAGGTTTGCCCGAAAGGAATTTTTCTAAATCCCTTCGGTCGATCGATGTTGGCTTAATCAAAGATACTGCAATAGTGAAATACATTCTGTTAAGATTCTTTTACAACAATAAAGTTCAGTAAGTTATATTTCGATAGGAATTAGGAACTTACATTTGTCTTCGTACAACCAGGCTTACTTGGTGAGAAGGCCATGACTCCATTCCTTCTTCGGGAAATTATCGAGGAGTTCAATCATTTCTTTTACACGTTCTTCGGCTATATCACCGAAGTCAACAGAAACTTTATCCAATGTTGTCCAGTCTGGAAGAGAGGCGATCTCAGGCCCTTTGACAAAGAGCCACTCCTTGTGCCATCCTCTGTTACTGGAAGAAGTATTGATCAGAAAGCGTCTTTCGAAGTTCTCTCACGGTTTTGCAGCTATTTTACCCAGAACCTTGAACCCCTTCTCTCTGGACTTTGGTGATGGTGTATATAGAGAAGAAGAAGTCGAGGGTGGGAGCGACGCCTACCTCGTGGCAGAAGGCGATGAATGCCAATATGTGTATGTAAGAATTTGGGACCAGTTGGGGGAATCCGACGCCAACGAACCCCAGAAGGGAAACCAGAAAGGCGTACAGAGGGAATCGAACCCCTTTTTCTAAAAGTGTTAGGGTCATGACGGTTTAGCCATCCGGACACTGATACATCCTCTCGGTGGATGTGGGGCATCGTAGTTGGTGAGTTGTTAGTATTTGGTACCGTTCAAAGGTATTTTGAACGTCCTTTTCAGACAAGGATGAGGGAGTGTTAGCGTGGGGGAATTGTTCTTCGCTCTGAAAGAATACAAAAGGGTTAGGAAGAGGCTTTTTTGGTGTGCTCTTGCTTGGGGTACCAGATGGGTTAGAATTTGACCCCGAAGCGGCCTTAGTGGGATTGGGTATAGGAGGAACAGTGGTAAGGGGGATGGCGACAATAGGAATAGGGTTTTTGAAACCTTGGGATGCCATTGTTGAGAATTTATAGAGAAAATGAAGAAACTTGAGAAAGAGAGAAGTCTAGAGCTCGAAAGGGCATCCGAAATTCAAATTGATAGGTAAAAGCTGTCAATTTGGGAAAAATTACCTTTTATGGTGACGGTTGCATAATTCACGAGGGCGGTACAATTAATTGACATCATTGGTGGTGAATCGGAAGGGGTAGCATTTGAATTTAGGTTTAATGCTTTAACCGGAGTGGGCTTCTTTCGATTGATATTTTTGGTTTGGGCTTTTGGTTTTATTTAAATTTTTGATAGCGAATATTCCTCTTTTGGGCCTCGGTGAGATTTCTTTTGAGACTTTTTTAATCTTATTGCCATTCTTCTTATCATGGACCTATTCTATTTATAGTCTTCCATTAAACCTCCTGTTTAAATAAAAGTCTGGGGGCAAAGTTGGGCCATGATACTTTTCGTATTGGGCCGGACCAGTTGGGCTCCTCCCTTGGGTTGTATTTATTGTGTCTTGAGTGGTTGGGCCGAATCTTTGGGCTGACCCATTAGACAAATAATATCTACTTTTTGGGTTTTGACCGGTAATAATGAAAGAATATAGCAGTTGACTGTCTTATCTACAAATCATTAATGTGGATGGGATGATAGTTGGCCGGCGGTAGAAAACAGTGGCTAAAGGTAGTGGGTGGGCTGCATGTAGTCGGCTGAGATCATCAGAGATAAGGGGTTGTGTCAGACGGTAGTGGGCGGCACGGTAAACTGGGTTTGGAGTATATGGGGCGAGGATCACATAATCTAAAGGTAACAACACTTAACCAAATTATTATCTCTCTCTAGACACTAGATATTTTTCCTCCATTGTTAACCTTGTGAACGCCTGTAATGACTCTCACGCCAGAGCTATCCCCCGACGGTCAAGCCGTCAAGCTTTGGGTGTTGACTTGTTGAACTGTGCAGGATTTGGACGAGCTTTAAGTGATTGGAGTTCGTGGAAAGATCTTGGCGTTAACAAATACTAATAATAATAACAATAATATAAAAATCAAACTTAATTTACATATATCATAGTCTAATCCCAATTACGCAACCTTTACTACATTTTTTACATGATATATAATATATATCATTATCTTAATACAGTCTAACTATTACAAAAGATACCATTAAACATATTCTATTTGCTTTCCTTTTCATTTGTTCTTGTCTGAACCTTCGGGTTGATTATGCCTAGCTGAAAACATTTAAATTTAAAGCAAGAATGAGCATTTGGGTGCCCAGCAAATAATAACAAATATAAATATAATTAGCTGAAAGAAATAAATATTTTCTTTGTACATCACTTCTACAACGAATTTATAGTTGTGAAGTAAACTGAACTGATAATACTAACATAACAATTCTATCTCAAATTTTTGAAACTACATATTGACTATATATATAGGGTAGTCGACATACTATGAACATTGTTTTCTATTTTTGAAAAGGTTGGATAGAACTTCATCTGCAAACCGTCATAACTTACGGGCACGAGGGTGTACATCCCATGGACCCTGTATTGATCAATACTACATTGCAAAAACGATATGATCGTTCACTCTGTCCGCCTTGGGCGCATAAAAGTTTTCCCTTGATCGGGATGTTCATACTTAGTCTAGAATCCAAACCAAAACAATTTGATTGGATACAAAAAGGTTTTTATCATATTCAACGATATTTCAAAATTAGTGTCTAACTGGTCAATTAGCTTGGACGTATATATATATATATATATATATATATATATATATATATATATATATATATATATATATATATATCAACATGTGATTAAATATAATAATTATCCAAGTGAGGACACTGGTATAACCATATTTCGAAATTAACGAACAGAATATATATATATGAGTTATATAATATAATATCATGTTGATAAACAATGATCGGATATAATATATACAACAATAAAGTTAATAATCTAGTACAATAATAATATAATTCTGAAACTTCTTACTCATGTCCATTGCATAAAGGAAATACAAAGGTAAGATACTTGCCTGGTATGCTGCTTACAATACGCAACTTAGTTTTATCTTTTATATCACAACCTATCATTCATAAATTTATTTTACTGATTAGAACAACATACTATAACACATAGCACTACTTATTGCAGTCTGCACATAACCTAAGCACATTGTCACACATGTTTCACAATCATTGGATCACAAACAAACACATATACAGACAAATTATACAAGTCCAGATCAATTTATGAAATATATCAGTCTATCGACGACTTTATCGGGTAATTGTCTAGTCTAAGACACTAACCTGAAGCTCAATATCTATAAGTATCAGTCATATTATTTTTAAATGACTTATAATAATTTTTAAACATTTTTTATAATTTATCATAAATTTTCAAACACCGGAATCATTATTAAATGATTTAAATATTAAAAATTCCTATTATCATTAATATTTAATTAATAATAAACCATTAATGAAACCATTGCCAAAATATTAAAGTTATTTACTGTGACGCCCCCAAAATTAGGTATACATCACCCATCTTGGGTCGTCAGATACATGGTACAAAATTCAAATACAACTTACTAATACAACTGTCGTGTACAATACGACAAAACATAACTGTGAGTTTGAATACAATTATTGTCTACTAGAGATTATACAAACTCAAAAGGAGTCCTCATTACAATTATTAACACACTATTTCACAGAATAGTGAGGACTACTAATGCTATCCTCTGGACCGTCACTCCGTTCCCCGACTAGTCCCTGTTATGTTCTCATTTCCTTAAGAGAACAGTGAAAGAAAGGGTGAGCTCAACTAGCCCAGTAAGAAATATTATGACTAAGATAATACAGAATAAATTATCGTTAGCCTTCAACAGTGTTAAACTGATAAAATATAACAACATCAAGTTTAACTGCAGTGGAACAAGCAATCCATTAAAAGAGTCAAGTAGAGAATAAAATCTACTATCTTTTATGATTTAAAAGGTTTTTCATGACTTTTATAGCTGGGACTCAGCTTAATAAATAATCCACATCATCGAATCACCCCTGCACTACGGCCAAGGATATTCTTTAGTATCACAACCACAAATTATCCATGCACTACGGGCCAAGAATATTTGTGTATTCATTAATGGTCATGATCATGCCAACAACTGTCCATCAATGCACTACGGGCAAATGAGGATTTTTACCACATCATTTGTAACATTACAGTCATGATTACACCGAATAATCCCTGGTCATAATCATACCAAGTCCATCTATGCACTACAGGCCACAGATGACTTTCAACATAATATAAACATGAGGATGATGACAATGATATAAGAATTCAATAAAACAAGTTCAAGAATTAATTTATCCAAGAACCAATAACATCCAAACTGTCAACATGATACTGCTTTGTAGAGTAAAATTCAAGAATACTTAGAAGAATATTTCCATGAAAGGATACTGGATGAAGCACAAATATCAAGGATATTCCACTAATTTCATGGAGTATAAAAGTCAAATTTTTAACCAACTGAGTATAATAAAGAATGGAATAACAAAAGAAATCACCATGCATGCGATAGACTGCACAGGCAGGTTATTCCAACAGAATAATAAATAATGGAACTAGGTTCGGCATAAAATGCACAGGCAGGATATTCCAACATAATAATAGAGAATGGAACCAGGTCCGACGTAAAACACACAGACAGGATGTTCCAACAGAATAATAATAAAGACGGAACCAGGTCTGGTGTAAAACACACAGACAAGATGTTCCAACAGAATAATAATAAAGACGGAACCAGGTCCGGTGTAAAACACACAGACAAAATGTTCCAATAGAATAATAGAAGAATATCACCAAGTATAGGGTAAACCGCGTATACAAGTTATTCCAACAGAATAATAAGCAATGTAATAACAACAGTTCTCTTTATGAATAAGAAATAATAACACCCCTTACTTTAGTAGGAGATTGAATACCGCAGTAGTGTAGTAACAGAATACTCTTCTTCTTTTTCTCTTATTCTCTCTATACTTTCTCTCTCTATAGCTTGAACGAATTAGTGAAAAATAATGAAGCACTAGGCCTCTATTTATAGAAGATTTCTATCTTAGCACTTGTCATGTGAAAAGGCAAGTGGCTTGACGACTTGTGATGTGAAAAAAAAAAGTGGTTCGACGCCTGTAATGTGAAACACCAAGTGGTTTGACGTCTGGTAAAGGTAATTACTATTGATGAAGGTAATTACTATTGACGAATGTAATTACTATTGACGAAGGTAATTATTATCGACGAAGGTAATTACTATTGACGAAGAGACTCTTAGATGATGACATATGAGCCCCCCCATAAAATAACCAAACTTACCACAAACGTCTCATAATAGAATCTTTATATACATCAAGGATTGAATAAATATTACCACAAATTATTTTATTTTTAATCAACACATATTTAATCTTTCAACAATTATTAATCATTTATAACTTGTCGTCTTAATTATTGATTTAATAATATAACATATTATACAGATGATACTGTGACAATAATTGAATCAATAATATAAGAGATATGATGCAGAAATTACTATAGCAATAATTGAGTATAGCTGAGTGACTTCTCACATAAGCATCAATAATTAATACCTACTATACAACCACGCGTATTATTATACTTTTACTACCGAGTAGTTCAACAGTTTTAACGGTAACACCTCCGCCGTTATTTTCATAAAGTATTTTTGTCGTTTTCTCAATCCGACAATAATTCCGTTGTGGGATCCACCAATGATTGTGTCGTCGTACGAATATTCCCCAAAAAAAAGAATATTCCCCGACCAAACAAATATTTTATAACAACTTGCGTACTTTGCAAAATTTATAAATATTACCCACAACTATAACATTATATGAAATCCAAACCATAATTTTTAAAAAATATTTCGAGAAAATTAAATCTTTATTCATAAAATCTGGGGTCTCACATTTATAATAACTCAAAGTAATTTTAAAGTACCAATATTACCCTTAAATGATTTTTAAAATAATTAAAATTATTTTTTAATAATTACCATTAATATTAAAATATTTCTGTATTATCTATCAAAATATTAAAAGTCATTAATTATAAAGTCAATTTTTTTTATTCATTAATATCCTTTTTAAATAATTTTTAAATAAATAAAACCATTTTAAAACTATTTATTTAATATAATTATTAAATAAACTTAATATCATTAATATTAAATTAATAGCATTAATATTAAATTATTAATGAAATTATCCTTTAAATATTAAAAGTTATATTTTATAACTTAAAATACCTTTAAACAATTTATTATCATTTAAAATGATTTTTAAAATATTAAAATCATTTTTAAACTAATTTGTTTAATATAATTATTAAATGACTTTAACATTATTAATAGGTAATAATTAATGAGATTTTCCTTTAAATATTGAAAGTTATATTTTATAACTTAAAATATTTTTAAAATCTTTATTTTTATTTAAAATGATTTTTCTAATATTAAAATTATTTTTAAACTAATTTATTTAGTATAAGTATTAAACAAATCTAATATCATTAATATTAAAATATTAGTATTTTTCATGAAAAAATATTAAAAGTTATATTTTATAACTTAAAATATTTTTATAACCTTTAAATCATTTTTCTATAATTTTTTAAATCATTAATTTTATTTTCCATAATTTATTTAATATATTCAATAAATAACTTAATTATCATTAATATTAATTAATTAATGACATTCGTCATAAAATATTAAAAGTCATTAAAAATAACTTAAAATATTTTCTTATATCATAATATAATTTTAAATGATTTTGCAAGTATTAAAATAATTTTTAAATAATTTATTTAATAATATAATTAAATAAATTAAATATCTTTAATATTCCAAAAATATTAAATATTTATGAAATATATTCAAAATAATTAAAAACTAATTTTTGAACTTTAAAATATTTTTTAATAATTTATTTTGTATTTTTAATGATTAAATACTAATTTTTCTATTTATTTAATAAAAATAATTAATTTTAGAAATAAAGTGTCACTATAGGTGCTTTAGGCGACAAAACTGTCGCTGAATGTGTCTTGAGTGTTCTTGGGCCAAACCCAGAACTTCATGTCAGATAGCAAGTGCACTACTAATTTGACCAACAATATCAAACGGATCATAAAGCTTCTGGACCATTTTAGACATTGATCATGTAGTATTGATGTAATACTACATGATCCAACCTTTATCTAGGCCATACTATCAATCCAATGCAAGATCTAAACTGCAGAAGTTATTGTCAGACGTGTTCTTGAGGTTCTGGGTTACCTAGAAACTCAAGGGTCCTACTTTGATGCTTTATATCATGCACTACAAGTCTGATTTATGTGATCTAACACTTTAAGTGTGTAGATGACATGTAATTGAAGAGATATAATACCTAAAACACATATAACCTCATCAGAAATTCAAGATACAAGCCAGTCAAAGTACCTTCCCGGAGCTGTTCTTGAACATTTTTGGGTTTTCCAGAAATATTTTTGAGCAGTTTCAGATACCTAAGTTTGACCATCATTAAGTTTGATTCTGTTAAGGATCTAGGTGGTATAAAAGCTTTAGAAGGTAGTCTTCATATCAGTCTACAAACACCAAACAACAACTGGATCAAAACACTTAACAACAGTAAGATCAAGCGCCTGCAAAATCATTGTCAGACGTTCTGGGTAATTTTGGGCTGCCCAGAAACAGCTGGTCAATGTCGGTCAACCCCCTTTGACTGCCTATAACTTTTAATCCATAACAGATATGGACCTGATTCAAGTTCCATTGTAAAGATCTCATATCTGGCTACCATTTCAAACATTTAAACAACAAAAATACACAACATAATGAGATCTACAGCCTCTGACATTCGTTGTCAGAACACAAAAATGAAAATTTTCCAGATTTGCAAAAACACTAGATCTGAGCTTATAGATGTTATGGATCCAACATCTATCAATCCAGATCACTTAATAACACTATAACAACATATTCTAACACAAAAACATAACATTTAACACATTGATCAAGATCATATTTCAAGTTTGGGTTTATACCTTTAAATGAGCAAATTTGATTTCTAGGCTACTGATTTGTGATTTGTGTTAGTGGGGCTTGAATATGGGACTGATATACATTAAGATTTCATGATTTAGAGAGAGAAAGAGAGGGTCTAGAATGATTGGTGTGATAAAATGGGCAAATAATTAGACTTTTCTCTCTCATAATCTATATATAAATATATATATATATATATATATATATATATATATATGTGTGTGTGTGTGTGTGTGTGTGTGTGTGTGTGTGTGTGTGTGTGTGTGTGTTAGATACATTGTATTGGTAGCAAGAATTGGCTGAGGTGTTGATAATAAATCACTTTGTCAACCATAGAAGGTCACCAACTAATGTTTTGTCCAACAATACAAGTTAGCTTCAAATAATGCAAAGGGGTATAATTGTCATTTGGCTTATGTATTTAATGGCAATTTAGTCATTGGTCTAACCATTAGGGTTTAATCCTAAGATTTAGCACAAATTAAAGCATTTCTAGTTTAGGGTTTGAAAAATGAAAATAATAAAATTTAGTTTACAAAAATATAAATTAGAGTTTAATAAATATAATTAGTTTTCTAATTCGATTACTTGAACATTTGGGTTTAAAATTTACTAATTATAATTAACCTTGATAATTAAATAATTAGGGTTTATAATTAGTAATTAGGTTTTTTTAATTATTAATTAGGGTTTGCACAAAAATAAAAATAATATTAGTTTCTAATTTTTGCAAATTAGGGTTTCTTAATTGTGTTTAATTTTCTAATTACATTATACATGAACATTAGGATTTTAATGTCCACTAATTAGCATTTAGCTTGCAATTAACAATTAGGGTTACCAATTTAGCAAATTAGGGTTTTAAATTGGAAATTAGGGTTTCTAATTTACAATTAGAGTTTCCCGTAATTAGGGTTTCTAGTAAATTAGGATTTTACCTAATTAAGTATAATACCTATAATTATTTACATTAACACGATTACCAAACAACTTACACAATTCTTAAAGCCGAAATTGACTTTTTGAATTAGGGTTAACAAATTAATAAAATAGGGTTTTAATATGCTACACTATCATTTACCAACCATTTTCTATAAACACATACAGTACATAATTATAGCACTGAAAAATCAAAATATATTTTTATTATATTATTATTCTCATTCCTTGATAAAAATCCAAAATTAGGGTTTGGATTCCATATCTGATTTATCTTTCATATTTAACATTAGTAATTAAGTTAAAATAATTAACTTAATTAATCTATCATAAATTCATATAATAAAATAAATAATTATTATAATAATTCTAAAAATCATTTCATATATTATTTAAATAATATGTAATTATATTTTCATGGAAAATAATTAATAAAAATATTTCTACTATAAAATTAATTATTATAAGAATATACTTTATAATAATTAATAATTCTAAAATAAAATTATTTATAATTATTCATGTAATAAATATATTTTTATTTATCACATAAATACTTACGTTTTATCTTGTACAAATCCTCATCTTTAAAATAAATAAAAATTATATGCAAAATTTCTGATTTAATTATTTAGAAAATATCGGGTTATTACAGGAAAGAACATGATAGCAATCTTCTCGTTTTTCTTTGGGGACTATTGGGTCAACCAAGGATAATTCTGTAGACATATGATATCTATTATAACTTAGACGTATGGTCTCCCATATACGAAGGTTTTCTTGAGCATTCTAAAGATTTTAATTTCTAAAATAATTATTGATTGTACCTTTATGTAAGGTACCATTGTAAGATATTATGGTCGAGGCACCATGAGAGTTACAAATATTTGTATTAAATCTCACAGTTTAACCGTGCTCATATTTTGCACGACAGTTGTATAAATGGAGTTGTCATTAGTGTATTTTCTGGCGACTCAAGATGGGTGATGTATACCTATTTTGGGGGCGTCACATTTCATATAATAATTCATTTTCCAACGGATAAAAACTGGAAAAGAAGATATGGATACATTACCAAGATAGTGTGAAATACTTGTACGGTGACAAAATTTGCAGAAAGACGTCTGAACTTAGCAGATCTGAAGTAAAGCTCTCAGATTTCTTGTGTGGCGCAGTATAAAAATAACTTATGAAAGCAACAGGCCACTTAAGACCACCCATGGTTGGTCGCAGGTGTACCTGCGGCTCCCCTGCGTGGTTTCCACCCTTCCAGCTCGGTCCAGTTTGAGTTGCAAAGGAGATCTCACAAGCTAAAAAATCCAAATCAGGAAAAAGAATGCTACGCAATTGAGCGAAAAAGCCTGAAACCCTGGTTTTCATGGACCAAACTACATGTCTACACATCACTCATTCGTATTCGCTCGGACACATGCATACTATACCAATGATCATAATTGTTGCAAACTACATTTGGTAATACCTCACGAAGGTCTGAAGCCGTCAGTTTGGGGTCTTAACTCCAAAGCACTTCTCCCCAGCGGGGACTTCATACATTTCATCAGTTGATGCACTTGTCGACGAAGGTCAAGCAACCTTGACAACACTCAGTTGATGGCAAGTAAACCCATCGAAGCATTGAAAGACATTTGATGATGTCATCCGTTGATGCACATGTCAACGAAGGTCAAGTAGCCTTGATGTCATCCCCACCAGGGATTTCAGCCGTTGATGTACATTTCATCGAGGGTCAGGCAACCTTGACAAACATAGACTGTTGGCAGTAACTCCGACAGACCATTGGAAAGACCTGGCGATATAAACTAGGGAAGACCATCTTCAGCGAGGAGGACCGATGATGGAATCTGTTATACACAATCATCACCAGACAAATGCTCATTCCCCCAGAGTCTCTTGTACATGAGAGGAACATCTATGGTGGAAAGTCTATACCAAGGATTAAGGACTTTGGTGATAACCCCAATGTTAACATCCTGAAAGCTCTTGAGAACTTTGGAGAACATATACAAGTAGTTCTTCAGAGACATCAGTGATCACTCTAGCCCCCATCATAAATTATGGGAGCATACAGTCATCACATCCCGTTGGAAAACGGTCCAACAAACCACATGCATCATACATCTCCATCATGCTGCAGTACATTGCATCATGAATATCTTCTTGCATTTCAAGTGTCTAGTGTTCTTTATCCTATCTAAGTTATTACATTGCATTAATATGATAAAGAGGGGCATCTGTAGACACTCAAAATTTTGCATTCCTGTTACTAACCTTGCAGGAGGGCAAAATCATCTTCCAGAGATAACCGTGGTAGTCAAATCAGCAAAGTCTCGGAGACAACCCCAGGATATTCAGTTTTAACCTCAGAGACAAGCCCGATGAATGCAGTTCCAGTTCAGGAGACAACCCCAGAATCCTCAGTTCCATCTCGGAGACAACCCTGAGATCTTCATTTCCAATCGCGGAGACAACCTCGGGAGATACAGTTCAAACCTCGAAGACAACCCTGAGGTATGAAATTGCAGTTCCAAAGATAATCCCGTAAATGGTTGTTTCAAACCCATGCGATCAACTTCAAAACTCGGTGATAGCCCCGAAGCACTCATCTCCAAACCCGCAGATAGGCCTGGAAGGATAGGCATTCAGCACTTGCAGCAGCCTAATCTCAGATATAACCCTGAGAAACGACTACTAAATCAGCCCAAACTGGAGATAACCACGGTGAGGGGCAAAATCATCATTTTGCCACTTCGATCCTACATTGCGCCATCTCAGCAAACATTTCAACATACATTATACATAGGAATGTCCTACAAGAACCAATAGCTCCAATCCCAAGTGACAACTACACAAAGACAGCACACCAGATAGAATTTGAAGCTTGAAGACCTGGCATAGTCCCATCTTCCCGACTTCGTACAACCTCTTATCCTATGTCATTGCGTAGATCTCAACAACATCATGCCGTAAGAGGTCTTATACACCTCGATCGGATGCCTGAATTAAAGTTCTAAAAGTTCGAGCGGACATCAAGTTTCACGCGTGCACGTACTTCAAGACAGTGGGACCCGCAGAGCCTGGGACACCTCGGGCAGCCGCAGGTGAATCTACAGCTGTCGCAGGTACACCTGTGGCTCCCCCCTCTATAAATAGATGGCTTAGGGCAGCCATTTTACATAGAGAAAAGGCGAGGAAGCCCTGTCCAATTTGCTCTGTACACACTATAACTTGAGTGCTTTCTCATTTCAAACACTTGTGAGCTTATATTTGACTATTTTTTACCGGCGGGAGCCGAGTGTTCATCCATTAAAAGCTATTGAAGTCTTTTTTGGCAGTCCACTGTAAGCCTTCTTACATCATTTAAAGCCTTTTACACTCTTTTTGCACACATTAACGTTAAAATTCGTGTTGTGTGTATGTGCCCAAACTTTGGTCCATGTCTTTTTATTTCTTTTTGTATATATATTTATATATTATATATATACTAACATTATTGAGTTATGCCTCGATTGAGCCTGAATTTTATATCTGGAGCGTTTAATGCTTTTATATATATATATATATATATATATATATATATATATATATATATATATATATATATATATAAACGAAAAATGCACTTGATGTGTAATCCAGGCTCAATCAAACAGAGTTTGATGACACCAACATATATAAATATATATATTATATATATATATATATATATATATATATATATATATATATAGCAAGGATCAAGTGCATGCCCCTTATCTTACTCACCCGTGCTTACCCCCCTTTAGGCGATGGTTTCAGTCATACAACCGTCGTCTATACTTTTAGCGACGTTATATGTTGTCCGTCTCTAAAAGTATAGATAACGGTTGTATGACCGAAACCGTCGCCTAAAGGGGGGGTAAGCACGAGTGAGTAAGATAAGGGGTATGCACTTGATCCGAACCGTATATATATATATATATATATATATATATATATATATATATATATATATATATATATATATATATATATATATACATTTATGTCAGGCCTAGAGTTCACTTCGTGGCCTTTTACAGTTTTCTTTATATTTAGTCCCGCCTTGAGTTTACTTTGTGGCGGTTGATTGGTTTTTACTTCGTGGTGGTTGATTGTCTCTTTCTCTCTCTCTCTCAATATATATATACAGCTTTTATATATATAACTGTTTACAACTTTTATACAAATTGCTGCATCATGTGAGCCTAGGAATCATGTGATCACAGATTTAGTCTCTTGAATCTAGATTCGGTTCCCGCGATGAAAATTTCCAGTTGTACATGGCTTGTAAATTATTCACGGTGTTTGAATGTTCTTAGATGGCTCTCATACCCACAAGGAATTCGGCACTGCTTTTTTTTTTCCTCGAGAATGTTTCACATATCGAAAATAAAAGCAACTAAGCCGAACATTTAATAAATAATTGAAGTATCAAAGGCATCAATTACTATTGAGCATAAGGGTTTGAACGTCATTGCTATATCTTGTTAAAATTGAACTTTTATACAAAGTTCAAACTCTTTGTATATAGGTGCAAACGAGGCATAGCACTACTTCCAGATAATTGCACATTGACCCACACACACATGTATTCAGATAACAGTTTAATTGAAAAGTGGTGGTCACCGTGGTAACATGGATTTCGGGGGGTGCCTAACACCTTCCGTCCGAATAATCAAGCTCCCGAACCCTAACGAATCTCGATTTCACAAACTAGTTAAATATTGTCACATCACTCGGTAAATCTGCAAACCTTTTCTTGGTTGAGTTGGTGCAACCATTTAAAAATACCAACTGGCGACTCTTACATTCCAATCATTGACATATACATGTCGGACCTTGTCACAACTTGTTTTTTCAAACAAATCTCACCTAACATGAGAATACCAAAAGACAAGAACAGAAAAGGAACAAATAAAAATCCCGACGTCGACACTAGGCTCACATGATAAAGAAATATGTGCAAAAGCTAGAAAACGGAATAGATTTGAATAAATCTAAGTATTTTAGCTTCAACGGTTCTAGTTTAGTCACCATGAACCGGTCAAAGTGAGAAAATAGCCCGATTTAGGTAAATCTAGCCCGCAGACTGATAAAATAGTTATATATATAAGCTATATATATATACATTTACCGCTTATATATATATATACATATATATATGGTCCGGATCAAGTGCATACCCCTTATCTTACTCACCCGTGCTTACCCCCCTTTAGGCGATGGTTTCGGTTATACAACCGTCGCCTATACTTTTAGCGACAATATATGTTGTCCGTCGCTAAAAGTATAGGCGACAGTTGTATGACCGAAACCGTCGCCTAAAAGGGGTGAGCACGGGTGAGTAAGATAAGGGGTATGCAGTTGATCCTTGCTCTATATATATATATATATATATATAAGTATTTATATATAAAAAAAGCAATACACATTCCGAATGTATATCCTGGCTCAATCAAACTGAGTTTGATGAAAATATATATATATATAAGTATTTATATATATAAGCAATAAAAAGTCACGGATCGACGATCTGGGCATACCCACACAACGCAACTCTCAACGTTAGTAGATATGTATGTACAGAAGTAAGAAAAAGCTTAAAATTTTGAATTGTCTTATAGTGGGCTGCCAAGAAGACTTCAGATAGCTTTTGATGCCTGAAAACTCAGTTTCCACCGGCTAAATTTCAGTATGTTGTAAAACACGAGCTTATAAGTGTTTATAAAAAAGAATTACTTAGTTTATAGCACTCTAGAAGTGTTTACAAACTGAAATGGACAGAGTTTTCTTTCCTTTTTCTATTTCTGTTTTTTTTCAAATGAGCAACCAAAGGCCCATATTTATAGACCAGATGGCCGCAGGTCTACCCGCAGAAATCACGGGTCTACCTGCCGCTGCCCGGGTTGTCTCGGGACATGCGGGTCCTATCATCTCGAAGTACGTGCACTCATATAACACATTGTCTGATCGAACCTTCATAACTTTAAATTCGGGCATCCGATAGAGGCGTGTTATATCTTTCCAGAATGTTGTTGTTGAGAGCTACAGAATGACATGGGATAATTGTACGAAGCCGAGAAGATGGGTCCATGACCAGATCTTCAAGTCATCAAATTCTATCAGGTGTGCTATCTTGTGTAGTAGTCACTCGGGTTTGAGCTATGGTTCTTGTGGGACAGTTCTGTATGAAATGTTGGTTGAGACGATGTGAATGTAGTATTGAGGTGGAAAAATGATGATTTTGCCCCTCAGTGGGGTTATCTCCGGCTCTGTGCTGATGTAGCCGTCGTTGCTAAGGGTTATCTCTTAGATTAGGCTGTTGTGAGTGCTGAATGTCCTCAGGGTTATCTCTGAGGTGTACTTGACCTCCCGGAGTTATCTCCGGGGTTGGAACTGAGTGCCTCGGGGTTTTCTCTGAGGTTGGAACTAAATCTTCCGGGGTTATCTCCGGGATTTCAATTGAGTATCTCGGGGTTATCTCCGAGATTGAAAACTGAGTATCCCGGGATTGTCTCCGGGGTTGAGCTGATTTGACTTCCAGGGTTGTCTCTGGAAGATGATTTTGCCCTCCTGCAGGGTTAGTAATATGAATGCAAAATTTTGAGTGTCTACAATCAGTCTAACCCCTGACTAGAACATTGGATAACAGTAAAGCCTATACTTAAGTATCTATGGAGAACAAGAGATTATATGCTTGTCTATTCTAGTGATGATCTTGTTCCAAAATGATATACATATTTAGATTTTCAGTCAGATAGAGACTGTAGAAAGTCAACATTTGGTTATGTGTTTACTCTTTGAGGTGAAGTTGTCGGTTGGAGGAGTATAAAACAATCTTACATAACTGACTCCACAATGGAGCTAAATACGGTGATGCTTCCGAAGCTACAAAAGAGGTTGTATGGCTCAAGAAGTTCTTGTTAGAAATAGGAATGGTACCTTCAGTATCATCTCCTATTGTCGTATTTTGTGACAATAAAGGGGCAATTGGACAATCAAAGGAGCCTAGGATCCACAAGAAAGGTAAACACATTGAAAGAAAATATCACCTAATCTGAGATATAGTTCAACGAGGAGATGTAATAGTTTCAAAGATATCTTATGCGCAAAATTTGGCTGATCCTTTTACGAAGACCTTGTCTTCTAAATTTTTGATTTACATCTTGAGGGGATGTGTATTAGACATATGGTAGATTGGGTTTAGGGCTAGTGAGAGATTGTAAGGTTTTAAGCCCAGAAAAACTAATGTTGTTATTTATATATTTATTTTATTAATAAAATTTAATTTAATTTTGCATAATTAAATGTGTCATAAATTTTGTCCATAAATATACATTTTATAATTTATGTATTTGAATGAGTGTCATATACAAAAAAACATAAATTATATGTTATGTATAATTAAAGAAATATATTGTTCTCAATCTTAGATGGAAATGGACATACCATTCTAGTAGATTGTAATACAATTGATTAGATAATTTGTCTTAATCATGTAAAGTAAATACTTTAATCAAGTGTATTAGTGTATTTTTAAAATACATAGAACTGGATCGTTGCGAAAAATTATTTGTTAAATACTTTTATTATAAATAAATTTTCAATTACTATTAATGTACAATTACTCTTAATCTTGAGAGAATAATGAATTTGATTTTATAAAGTATGCCACTTTAATATATTAAAGAGTGAGATTTTAATACAATCAATACCTCAATATGTTGGGTGATATATGTTATGAAATTAGGAATATATATTTTTCAAGATGAAATTCTACATTCAAATTATAATATCCCCTTGATATAATTTATTTGTTGATTACCATAATCTTGTCCAAGTATTTTAGTAATTCTAATTACTAAAGTAGTAATTTAATTTATTAAATTAATGAGTGATCAAAAATTTATAAATTATGTACTCAATGATATAAGCAGCAAACATAATGATTAACAATTTTATTTCTATACGCGTTTATGTATATTATTGTAGAGAAGTATTTTGCAAGATACTAATAGTGGAAGAATCTAATTAATTGATTTTAATTCTATTAATTCTAGAGTGCAATTATAACTATTTAGTGGAATTAGTTATAATTAATATAATTCTAATTGATTAAAGAGTTAATCAGAAATTAGTATTATATTGGAGCTAGACTTATAGAATCATACTTGATCACCACTCTAGCCCTTGTTAAGATATAACAAAATAACAAGATAAAATATATCAGAAATATTTTCAATTATTCTGATAAATATCAGGGAGTTGAGGACTCAATATATTAAATCATTTTATAGTATTTTGAGCTCACACTCAGAAAAGTACGTAATATCAAAATAGAGGTCATAGAGAGGAAGATTAGGAGGGATAAAAATTCATTATTAGAATAAGCAAAAAATTCTCCATCGTGCTACAACCAAGCACGATGTATGTAATATAAATCTTTGATTATGATAAATTGTAATACCCGAAAAAAATAATAATAATTAAATAATAAAAAAAATTACTTTGTTTTAAAACATATTAATTGGACTGTCATTTATTTTTGGTCAAAATAGTCAGTTAATTTTTGTGGGCTAATGTATTAATAAGTGTTGGGTAAACTAAATAGGTAAAATTGGACTTTAAACTAAGTAGGTCTAATTTTTAATTATGTAATTTTAAAATCCTTTTAAAATTAAGAGAGTTAATAAGATATGTTAATAAATAAATATAAACCTACTTATATTTCATCACGTCTGATAAGAATTTTGGAGAAGGAACGGTGCAAGGAGGCGAAATTGTGAAGACCAAAGATCAGGAATCGATTTTTCTTTCTTTTTCATACATGTAAGTGTATCTGTGATTTCTTATTGAAAGCATGTGTGTAAAAAAATTTATTTTGTTTCAGTTGACTTTATCTTGGTACGGAGGGCATTAAACGTATATATATATATATATATATATATATATATATATATATATATATATATATATATATATATAAGGAGTGTTCAACAATCAAGAATTAAAAGAAAAGAGTTTGCAATCATGAAGTTATTATTTTTCATTTTAGTATAAAATGATTATATATATGTCCATGATTTTGCCCTGATTGATAAGCCAGGGTCGTAACCCTCATATATATATATATATATATATATATATATATATATAATATTTTAGTTGTTATTCAATTTTAGTGTCAGACTTATAAATTTAATTAGAAATTTAGTATATTTAAATGAACTAATTAATTTTGTTGATAAAATTATAAAATTTACTTAAAAATAAATTTAACAATATTATGTTATTAATGGATAAATTTGTAATAAAATTTTATTTTATTATTAGATCGAATGGAGGGAATTTAAGGAGTATATTTGGAGTATAAATTTTGGGTATTACATTGCTTAATCCATGTACGGATTCTGTACACTTTCAGCGAGACTCTTTTATTTTTAATTTGTTTGTTTCGTTATTTGTTTCGAAATTTAGTTTTGCCTCTCATAATTGTTTCTTCTTAAATTCGTGAGAATGTTTCATTTTGGCATTAGTATTTATACTCTTTGGTCTAGTGTGTCATGGTTAATATTTGTTTCGATCTTTGTAGAAAGTACATGTTAATATATTTAGAGACTTTATGTTGATATTTCGTTTCAGTTTAACATGTACATGTTAGAACCACTTTGTTGTGTCGCATGTGTTGTGACATTATATTTTGTTAGAATACGGTAGGGTATACTTGAGTTATAACCACCTGTGGGGGTACCACAGGCATGTCCTCTTGGCACCGAGGCATGACTCTTTCCGTGGCGGTGTGATCAGTCCACGGCGTCTCCGTTTTGTGCTCCGGTTGGAGTTGGCCATTTGGTGTTTTTTTGTGGGAGGCGTTTGGGTCGATCCTAGTTTTTTGTTCTGTTCTGTTCTGCGATTGGTGATGTTTGTGTCAAACACACCTTTCGATTTTATATGCATTGGATTCACGGTCCAACGTGTGTGATTTGCCTGTGTGGCATGATTTGACTTGCCTGTGTGGCAAGGTATATTTCTGTTTTATTCTGAGCTCGGTATGAAATAACACCCAGCCATTTGATTCAGCCTATTATTTCGTTGTGTTAGTTTTGTTCGTTTCGTTTCAGTTTGTTTAATTGAGTTAGTTATTTTGGTTCATTATTTGTATTTTATATCTATACTGGGCATTTGGCTCATGCTGTGTTTTCTTCCGGCAGGTAATCAGGGGGATTAAGGGCAAGTGTGACGAGATCTTCCTTTTATGCAAATGGTTTAGAAATATTATGTTTAGGTTGTGATACATTAGTTTGTTCAGAATTGTAATAATCATTTTAGATTGTGGTTCGAGGAAGTTTTATATTTATTATGGTTGACTTGTAGTATTTATTAGATATTAAGACTATTCTTTTGTGGCTTTGAACCTTGCTATTAAATTCATCAGTTTTGTTATGTTTTGAGTAACCTCTATTTCTATTTCGGAAAGAGGGTGTTACAGAGTTGGTATCAGAGCTTAGGTTCTTTCTTGTAGAAAATATATTTAGGTTTGACCTGTGAGTTATGGGTAGACTTCTGGGTTAGGTTTTTGTTCTGTTTGATTTTCTCTTCAGTTATCATATCAGCTATATTCGAATTTGTCTCTAATCTGTTTAATTTGTTTATGTTCGTGATCTCTTTCTTAGATGGCTCGTAGATCCGCTAGAGTTGTTGGGAGGTGAGGTAACATTAGGGGAAGAGGTGAGGGTCAGCACATTGAGCAACCTAATGATCATATGTATGCTTAATTAGCTACCTTGGTGAAACAGGCGGTGAATCAGGCTTTACCTCTGTTGGTGGCACAGGTTGTACAGGCAATGCAATAGCCGCCACCAGAAATTCCTAAGCAAAAGAATCCGGGAAATAATGGTCAGCAAGAAAATGAAGAAGAAGGGAGTGTAGATGGTCATAATCAGCAGGTGGTTCCAATGTATGTGTGGTTGGAAAGGTTTCAGAAACAGAAACCACAGGCATTCAGTTCAGCTCCAACTCCAATTGATGCAGAGAATTGGATTGCCCGCTTAGAGAATATTTTTGATGTGTTGGGGTGCTCAGATAATCAGAAAGTGTTACTTGCTGCTTACAAGCTAGAAGGGGATGCACAGAGGTAGTGTAAGGCGGTGAAAGTAACAAAGGGTGATGGATATGTTGGAACACTTAGCTAGGCAGAATTTTGTGGGGCCTTTTATCAGTAATATTTTCCTGCTGCTGATAAAGAGGCCTATGCTAGGGAGTATATGTCGATTCGTCAGAAATATGATGAGTCCATCACGAACTTCATGATGAGGTTTACTAGGGTGGCAGGCTTTGCGGGAACCTCAGCAAGGACTGCAGCAGAACAGGCAGAGAAGTTTAAGTGGAGGATCCATTACAGGTATCAGCAGCATCTCATTAACAACAGTGGCTAATGCAGCCAAAAATATTGAGATGGAACGACAAGATTTTCGATCTTCTAAACCAGAAGGGAGTCGAAAGAGGGACAGAGATGATCACCAACAGGGTCAAACTTCAGTTCAGCATGGGAGAAGTAAGGGTGGTCAGTTGAATACGAATCGTGGTGACCAATAGGGGCAGTGGCGTGGCCAGAATCAAAATAGGGGTTATCAGTATATGCCTCGGCAAGGGTAGAATCGTCAGCTGCAGCTACCTTGGAATGGTCAGAATCTTCAGCAGTGGTAGAATCATCAGCAGGGATAGAATCAGGGTCGTTATCCGGGACCAGCTGGTGGGGGTAACCCAAATCTTATCCCGGTAGCTCCTTGTGCTACTTGTGGGGCTAATCATCTGGGGAGGCAGTGCCACAAACTCACCGATGCATGCTTTTTGTGTGTACAGACGGGTCATATGGCTAGAGATTGTACCGGGTCACGTGGAAATGGTGGAGGTAGTGATAATAGTGGTAATGGAGGTCAACGTCAGGATGGTCGAGTGTTTTCCTTGACGTATAACCAGGCAGCAGGTACACCGGGTACTGTTTCTGGCACTCTTTTAGTTAGTAATCGTGAGGCTGCTATTTTTTTGATACGGGTTCTACTTATTCCGTTGTTGCTCATTCTTTTGTTCGGCACCTGGGTGTGCCATCTCAGTTATTAGATTTTGTTATGTCTATTTCTACCCCGATGGGGACTTCTGTTGTTATTTTTGATTTGTATCGAGGGTGTCCGATAAGTTTTGGAGATAAGATTTGTAGTGCTAATCTTCTTTTGATGAGTATGTATGATTTCGATGTCATTCTTGGGATGGACTGGTTGGATAAGCATCAGGCCACTATCGATTGTCAAACGAAGAAGGTTATATTTAGAGATGTGAAGTCTCTAGAATTCGTGTTTCAAGGTTCACAGCCGAGTAGAGTGATGGAGTTAATTTCAGCTTTGAAGGCTGGAAAGTTGGTGGTAAAGGGTTGTGTGGGGTATTTGGCGTTTGTGAAAGATACCTCTAAGGGTTAGTCTCGTATTAAAGATGTTCCAATTGTTCGTGATTTTTTAGATGTGTTTACTGAGGAGTTGTCAGGGTTGCCACCGCAGCGGGAAATAGAGTTTTCTCTTGAGCTTGTTCCTGGTGCTGAGCCTATTTCAAAGGCGCCGTATCGGATGGCACCATTGGAGTTACATGAATTGAAGGAGCAGTTGCAAGAACTGTTAGATCGTGGTGTGATTTGGCCGAGCGTTTCACCGTGGGGTGCTCCATATTTGTTTATAAAGAATAAGGATGGGTCTATGAGGTTGTGCATAGACTACAGGGAGTTAAACAAGATTACCATCAGGAATCAGTATCCATTGCCGAGGATTGATGACTTATTTGACCAACTTTAGGGGATAAAGTATTTTTCGAAGATAGACTTGAGGTCGTGCTATCATCAGTTGAGGGTGAGGGATGAGGATATCCCTAAGATAGCTTTTCGCACTCGATATGGGCAATACGAGTTTCTGGTGATGCCATTCGGGTTGACTAATGCTTCGGTGGTGTTTATGGATTTGATGAATTGGGTGTTCATGGAGTACTTGGACCAATTTATCATTGTCTTTATTGATGACATTTTGGTTTACTCCATGTCTAAGGAAGATCATGAGGAGCATCTTTGCACAATGTTGGGGATTTTGCAGAAAGATAAGTTGTATGCTAAATTCTCTAAATGCGAGTTTTGGTTAGAGCAGATTGCATTTTTGGGCCACGTTGTTTCTTCTGAAGACATTAAGGTGGATCCTGCGAAGGTTGAGGCTATCACTAAATGGCCGAGACCTACTATGGTGACAGAGATTAGGAGTTTCTTGGGTTTGGCAGGGTATTATAGGTTGTTTGTGGAAGGGTTTTCCTTGCTTGCCTTACCATCGACTCAATTAATGAGAAAGGGCACGAAGTTTGTGTGGAATGAGGAGCGTGAAAAGTGTTTTGAGGAGTTAAAGAAATGACTTGTAACAGCTCATATACTTGCATTGCCATCGGGGACAAGAGGTTACCAGATTTATAGTGATGCTTCTAAGAAGGGCTTGGGGTATATTTTGATGCAACACGGTAAGGTGATTGCTTATGCTTCTAGACAGCTTAAACCTTACGAAGTGAATTACCCTACACATGATTTGGAGTTGGCAGCGGTGATATTTGCCTTAAAGATTTGGAGGCATTATTTGTATAGAGACTTGTGATATCTTCACCGATCACAAAAGTCTTAAATACATCTTCACTCAGAAGGAGCTCAACATGAGGCAGAGGCGTTGCTTGGAGCTTCTAAAAGATTATGATTTGAGGATTCAGTATCACCTGAGGAAGGCAATGTGGTTGCAGATGCTCTTAGTCGAAGGAGTTCAGGGAGTGTAGCAGCCCTTATTACCCAACCCCAGCTTATTTTAGATATGGAGCAGCTCGAGATAGAATTGTATGTGGAAGGTACAGATGGGCATGTGGCAGGTATGAGAGTGGAGCCCTCTCTTATCTCACGGGTCAAAGAAGCTCAAAAAGAAGATGGGGAGTTATGGAGTATGACGCAGAATCTAGAGGTGGGCAAGCAGTCTGAGTTTCATATTTATAATCACAGTGTGATTTGGTTGGGTGAGAGATTGTGTGTACCATCAGATCCAATCTTTCAAGAGGCTGTGTTGGTTGAGGCTCATAGTTCACCATTTTATATTCATCCAAGTTCTACGAAGATGTATAAGGATTTGAAGAATAATTTTTGGTGGAATGGGATGAAGCGAGATGTGGCTGAATATATTAGGAAGTGCCTCACTTGTCAGCAAGTGAAGTTAGAACATCAACGAGCTAGTGGTTTCCTGCAATAGTTAGACATTCCAGTGTGGAAGTGGGAGGATATCATGATGGATTTTGTGACTGGTTTGCCAAAGACTTTCAAGAAGAATGATGCCATTTGGGTAGTGGTGGACCGGCTAACTAAATCAGCACACTTTTTGGTTATCCATGAGGGATACTCGGTGGATAGATTGGCGCGTATCTTTCAACAGGAGATTATTAGACTTTATAATATTCTGGTGTCCATTATTTCAGATCAGGACCCATGGTTCACTTCACGATTTTGGAAAGGGTTCCAATGAGCTTGGGGTACTCGGCTCAACTTCAGTACTTCTTTTCACCTGCAGACTGATGGGAAATCCAAATGGACTATTCATACATTTGAGGATGAGGTCTTGTGCACTTGAGTGGTCGGGTAATTGGAATGATTACTTGAGCCTATTTGAGTTTGCTGATAACAACAGCTGGCATGCAAGTATTGGAATGACTCCGTTTGAGGCATTGTATGGTAGGAAGTGTCGGGTACCAACTTGTTGGGATGAGGTTAGCGAAAGGGCTATAGAAGGGCCTGAGTTAGTCCAAATCACTACGGAGAAGGTAGCGGTGGCTAAGGAGAAATTGATGTCGGCTCGATCACAGCAAAAATGTTATGCTAATAAGCATAGGAGGAATTTAGGATTTAAACCTGGTGAGCATGTGTTTCTAAAAGTTTCTCCTTGGAAGGGCATTCGGTAATTTGGATTGAAAGGGAAGCTTAGTCCACATTATATCGGTCCATTTGAGATTTTGGAGAGGGTTAGTGAAGTTGCGTATCGATTAGCTTTGCCTCCACAGCTAGTTCATGTACACAATGTCTTCCATGTGTCGGTGTTAAGGAGCTATCATTATCATCCCTTGCATGTGGTGCAATATCCGTTCGATAAGATTCGGGAGGATCTTACTTCTGAGGAGCAAGCCAAGGCAATTTTGGATCGTCAAGAGAGGATTATGAGAAGGAAGACTATTCCGTTTGTTAAGGTTTTGTGGAGGAATCATTCGGAGCGGGAGGCTACATGGGAGATGGAGGAGTCTATTCGAGCGGAGTATCCGCATCTCTTTGAAAATTAGGTGCGTTCCATTCTTTTGATTCCGGGGACGAAAATCTTTTTAAGAGATAGGTGATGTAACACCCGAAAATAATAATAATAATTAAATAATAAAAAAATTACTTTGTTTTAAAACATATTAATTGGACTGTCATTTATTTTGGGTCAAAATAGTCAGTTAATTTTTGTGGCCTAATGTATTAATAAGTGTTGGGTAAATTAAATAGGTAAAATTGGGCTTTAAACTAAATAGGTCTAATTTTTAATTGTGTAATTTTAAAATCCTTTTAAAATTAAAAGAGTTAATAAGATAGGTTAATAAATAAATATAAAGCCTACTTATATTTCATCACGTCTGATAAGAATTTTTGAGAAGGAACGGCGCAAGGAGGCGAAATTGTGAAGATCAAAGATCAAGAATCGATTTTTCTTTCTTTTTCATACATGTAAGTGTATCTATGATTTCTTATTGAAAGCATGTGTGTAAAAATATTTTATTTTGTTTCAGTTGACCTTATCTTGGTACGGAGGGCATTAAACGTATTTATATATATATATATATATATATATATATATATATATAAGGAGTGTTCAACAATCAAGAATCAAAAGAAAAGAGTCTGCACTCATGAAGTTATTATTTTTCATTTTAGTATAAAATGATTATATATATGTCCATGATTTTGCCCTGATTGATAAGCCAGGGTTGTAACCCTCATATATATATATATATATATATATAATATTTTAGTTGTTATTCAATTTTAGTGTCAGACTTATAAATTGAATTAGAAATTTAGTATATTTAAATGAACTAATTAATTTTGTTGATAAAATTATAAAATTTACTTCAAAATAAATTTAACAATATTATGTTATTAATGGGTAATTTTGTAATAAAATTTTATTTTATTATTAGATCGGACGGAGGGAATTTAAAGAGTATATTTGGGGTATAAATTTTGGGTATTACATTGCTTAATCCATGAACGAATTCCGTAATCTTTCAGTGAGACTCTTTTATTTTTAATTTGTTCGTTTCGTTATTTGTTTCGAAATTTAGTTTTGCCTCTCATAATTGTTTCTTCTTAAATTCGTGAGAATGTTTTATTTTGGCATTAGTATTTGTACTCTTTGGTCTAGTGTGTCATGGTTAATATTTATTTCGATCTTTGTAGAAAGTACATGTTAATATATTTGGAGACTTTGTGTTGATATTTCGTTTCAGTTTAATATGTACATGTTAGAACCCCTTTGTTGTGTCGCATGTGTTGTGACATTATATTTTTTTAGAATACCGTATGGTATACTTGAGTTATAACTACCTGTGGGGGTACCACAGGCATGTCCTCCTGGCACCGAGGCATAACACTTTTCGTGGAGGTGTGATCAGTCCACGGCGTCTCCGTTTTGTGCTCTGGTTGGAGTTGGCCATTTGGTGTTTTGTTGTGGGAGGCGTATGGGTCGACCCTAGTTTTTTGTTATGTTCTGTTTTGCGAATTGGTGATGTTTGTGCCAAACACACCTTTCGATTTTACATGCATTGGATTCGCGGTCCAACGTGTGTGATTTGCCTGTGTGGCGTGATTTGACTTGCTTGTGTGGCAAGGTATATTTCTATTTTATTATGAGCTGAGTATTAAATAACACCCAGCCCATTGATTCAGCCTATTATTTCGTTGTGTTAGTTTTGTTCTTTTCATTTCAGTTCGTTTTGTTTCAGTTTATTTAATTGAGTTAGTTATTTCGGTTCATTATTTGTATTTTATATCCGTACTGGGCATTTGGCTCATGCTTTGTTTTTTTCTGACAGGTAATCAGGGGGATCAAGGGCAAGTGTAACGAGAGCTTCCTTTTATCCAAATGGTTTAGAAATATTATGTTTAGGTTGTGTACATTAGTTTGCTCGGAATTGTAATAATCATTTTAGATTGTGGTTTGAGGCAGTTTGATATTTATTATGGTTGACTTGTAGTATTTATCAGATATTAAGACTATTCTTTTGTAGCTTTGAACCTTACTATTAAATTCATCAATTTTTTTATGTTTTGAGTAACCTCTCTTTTAATTTCGGAAAGGGGGTGTTACATAAATTATGAGAATGATCTTGGGATAATAATTTTAGACGTATATATATGCGGTAAGGATCAATAGCATTCCTCCTTAAATAGCATTCTTTTATTAAAACTACGTCGTTTTGGAGGGACGCGGTGGCATTTTTTAAATACGCGGTGGTATTGTATTTACAAAAATGCCACCGCGTCCCTCCAAAACGACGTAGTTTTAATAAAAGAATGCTATTTAAGGAGAATGTTCTTGATCCTGACCCTGACCGTATATATATATATATATATATATATATATATATATATATATATATATATATATATATATATATATATATATAAGGAGGGTTCAACAATCACAAATTAAAAGAAAAGGGTATGTAATCATAAAGTTATTGTTTTTCATTTTAGTATAAAGTGATTATATATATGTCCATGATTTTTCCCAGATTGATAAGTCAGGGCAGTAACTCTCATATATATATATATATATATATATATATAATATTTTAGTTGTTATTCAATTTTAGTGTCAGGCTTATAAATTGAATTAGAAATTTAGTATATTTAAATGAACTAATTAATTTTGTTAATAAAATTATAAAATTTACTTTAAAATAAATTTAACAATATTATGTTATTAATGGGTAAATTTGTAATAAAATTTTATTTTATTATTAGATCGGACGGAGGGAATTTAAGGAGTATATTTGGAGTATAAATTTTGGGTATTACATTGCTTAATCCAGGTACGGATTTCGTACTCTTTCAGCAAGACTCTTTTATTTTTAATATGTTCGTTTCGTTATTTGTTTCAAAATTTAGTTTTGCCTCTCATAATTGTTTCTTCTTAAATTCATGAGAATGTTTCATTTTGGCATTAGTATTTGTACTCTTTGGTCTAGTGTGTCATGGTTAATATTTATTTTGATCTTTGTAGAAAGTACATGTTAATATATTTGGAGACTTTGTGCTGATATTTCGTTTCAGTTTAACATGTACATGTTAGAACCCCTTTGTTGTGTCGCATGTGTTGTGACATTATATTTTGTTAGAATACCGTAGGGTATACTTGAGTTATAACTACATGTGGGGTACAACCACCCAATATCTAACAGAGGCCTATCAAAAGATATAACGAGAATACACATCAGAAGAAGACCAAGGTGTCGATGTCCACATCATCAATGTTGTCCACCTGATGTAACTCCTCCTGAGTCACTGGATCTCTATCAACAGGGATGTTGGGCCTATAAAAAGGAGGATCTGCGCCGACAAAACCGAATGGGTCATCTGAGGGACCAGCGCCTGAGCTGGAAAGAACAAATGAATTCACCTCTGCTAGATCTCTACCCAAATGCCAGGTAAATATATGAGCCTGGTCCAACTGTCGGGTCAAACTATCAATCTGTGTCATATGAGTCGGATCTCGGACACAAGTTATCCAATCTGCCATCATCACGGATCCTGGAACCATATCCCCCATAAACTGTATGGCGCGGGACTGGGCTCCAATAGTATGTGGGAACCACCAACGCTGGAACGTCTCCTGAGTACATGGACCCTCTGATAATGCAGAACCGTCAACCCCCCAACAATGGGATATCAGCGACGGGTGACTGCGATTCAGGCCAATGACGCTTGATAGGAGGCAAGATCGGCATACGGATCTCCCCTGTGGTGCTCTTAATATCACGCTCTCCTAAATAGAGCCCCCACCCCTCCGGCTCGGTCCAGTTCGAGTTGGAAAGGAGTTCTTGCAGATTAGAAAAGTCAAATCGAAAATAAAAATGCCACGCGATTTAGCAAAACAGCATACAATCCTGGTCTTCTCAGATGAGACTTTGAATCTGTACATCACTCATTGGTAGTCACCTAAACACAAGGTGTACCCTGCCGATGATCTCAGTTGTCACAAATCACATACGGCAATACCTTATACAGGTCCGGTGCCGCCAACTCCAGGTCGTTACCCTATGTGAGTCCCCGACGAGGGTTACAACGTGAAGTCTCGGTAGGGGATTACAACCTACATTCAAGTTGTTGACACACATATCAATGAAGGTCAAGCAGCCTTGACGTTATTTCAGCCGATAGAGATTAAACCTATCAGAGCTCTAGAGCTATTCAAGGTTTTCACACCCGACTGCTCCTATTCCCCAGCATATCCCCGGTGGGGGTCACAACGTAATGTTCTGGTAATCTACACGACAACGGATGTCAAGCAACCTTGACAATCTACCCACAGAGTTTCAGCCGTTGATTCACATGTCGATAAAGGTCAGGCATCCCTGACAACATTTGTTGTTGGCAGTAAATCCAACATGATCTTGACATACTCTGGCGATACTAACCAGAAAAAGTCAATGTTATCAAAGAGAATAGATGATGGAATATGTTATACACATCCTCAAACAGATCAAGCTTTATCCCCATAGATCTCTTACACATAAGAGGTACATCTTCAGGATCAACTCATAATCAAAGACACAGGAACTTGGTGATAACTCCAACATCAACAACCTAATAGATTCAGATTACACATCAAATCTGGTCATCATTGCCAATCCCCAGTTGAAGCAACAAGGAGCCAACAATCATCCCCAGTGTGTTGGGCTGCAACCCCATACACATGCATCATACATTTGTATAATGTTGCTATCTATAGTACCATGTTTGTCTTGTTACGTTTCAAGTGTCTAGGATTCTTTATCCTACCCATGCATCGCCATGCATGAGTATGATAAAGAGGGGCATCTGTAGACACTCGAAATTTTATATACTACTGTTACTAACATTGCAGGAGGACAGATTCATCTTTTAAGAGGGAACCCTGAAAGACAATCCAAATCCATATCGGATACCACCGGAAGTTCAGCATCAATCCCGGATCGCAATCTGGGAGTAACAATTCCAAACCTTGGAGATAACCCCGAGGCCTGTAGATACAATACCGGAACACACCCCGGAGAAGACCGATTAATCTCGAAGATAACCCCGAGATATCCAGTCTCAGTCCCAACCATGGGAATAGACACCAACCTTGGTGATAACCCCAAGGAATGCAGTTTCAGCGATAACCCCAAAAATGCTTGTTTCAAATGCGACAAACTTCAATCTCGGCGCTCACAACGAGATACACTGCACCAACCCGGTAATAACATCGGGAAGACAAGAACACCTCAAAGATGACAATGAGGATCTTCAACAAATTGCAGCAGTCCAATCTCAGCAAAGCCTGAGCAACGTCTGCTTTATCAGCCCAATCCGACGATAACATGTGTGAGGGTTAACATCGTCATCTAGCCAACACGATGCCACGCCACATCACGTCGTCTCAACATCTCTACGCAATGATGCCCCACAAGACTAACCAATCCCGAGTGACTATTGTGCGGGGTAATGGATGAAAGTTAAAGCTTGAAGACCAGAGGGCATCGTCCCATCTTAAATGACTTCGTACAAACTCTAATCCCAAGTCATCGTACAACTCTCGACAACGACGGTCTAAAATATGTCCTGTATACCTCAAACGGATGTCCGGATTGCACTTCTTAAAGTTCGACTGGACATTAAAGTGCTTGAGTGCACGTACTTCGAGACGACCCGACCCAAAAAACCTGGGCCCACCCGGGTTGCCTCTGGTACACCTGCGACTCAGCCGCAGGTACACCTGCGACTAAATTGCCTATAAATATAGGGCTTGGGCAGCCCATTTTAACACAAAGAAAGGCGAGGAAGCCCTGCCCAATTTGCTCTGCACTCACCCCATTCAGTGTACTTTCCCCTTCTAAACACCCGTGAGCTCATATATAGCCTCTTTTGTACCAACAAAAGCCAATGTTTACCCACTCTAAAGATATAGAAGTCTTCTTTGGCAGTCAGTTGTAAGCCTTTTCACACACTTTAGAGTCTTTCTCTTCATCTCTGCACACACCCTTCTTCACGTTGAGAGTCGTGTTGCGCGCATTTGCCCGGACTTTGGTCCGTGGTTTTGTTTCAGCTTGTGTGTGTGTGTGTGTGTATATATATATATATATATATATATATATATATATATATATATATATATATATATATATATATATATATATATATATATATATTATTTATATATTGACTAATATTATCGAATTATGCCTCGATTGAACCTAGACTTCGGTCTGGAGCGTTTATTTTCTTTAATATATATATATATATATATATATATATATATATACATTTATATATATTAATTGTGTGTCGAACTTTGTTCGATGAGCCTAGACTTCGGTCTGGTGCGTTAAGTGTTTTAATATATATATATATATATATATATATATATATATATATATATATATATATATATTAATTGTGTGTCGGACTTTGTTCGATGAGCCTAGACTTCGATTTGTTGCGTTTACTGCTTTAATATATATATATATATATATATATATATATATATATATATATATATATATATATATATATATATATATATATATATATTAATTGTGTGTCGAACTTTGTTTGATGAGCCTGGATTTTTTATCCGGTGTGTTTATTCGCTTTTGTATATATATATATATACTTATATATATATGAGCTGTGGTCGAACTCTGTTCGATGAGGCTGGATTTTATATCCGGTGCGTTTATTCACTATTATATATATATATATATATATATATATATATATATATATATATATATATATATATATAATTCGTCCCACCTGGAGTTCACTTCGTGGTGGTTGATCGCTTTTACAGCTTTCTTTACGTTTCGTCCTGCCTGGAGTTTACTTTGTGGCACTTGATCGCTTTGTACAGTTTTATTTACATTTTGTCCTGCCTGGAGTATCCTCCGTGGCGGTTGACCGTATTTATAGCTTTATTTACGTTTCGTCCCGCCTGGAGTTTCCTCCGTGGTGGTTGATATCTTTTAACAGCTTTATTTACATTTCTGATCCCCCATAGAGGTGCTTCGTGGTTGGTGATCATGTCTGTATATATATATATTTTTACAGCTTTTATATATATACATGCTTACTTCTTTCATACAAATTGCAGTATTCTGTGCGCCTAGGAATCATGTGATCACAGATTCATCCCATTGAATCTAGATTCGGTTCCCGTGATGGACATTTTCAGCTATAAGCAACTTGTAAATTATTTTGCGTTGTCTAAATTTCCTCAAATGGTTTCCATACCCATGAGGAAGTCGACATTATTTTGTACATTATTTTCATACGGATGCCTCGCATCTGTCAAATAAAATCAATCAAGCCGAGCACTTAATAAAATGGGAGTGTAAAAGGTCTCAATTACTATTGAGCATCAGGGTTTGAAAAATCTCTTTTATAAAACATCACTGCCATATCTTGCTTAAAAGTGAATTTTTACATAAATTCAAACCCTGCGTATATAGGTGCGAACGAGGCCTCGCACTACTTCTAAATAACAGCACATTGACCCACACACACACATTCATATAAAAGTTTCTTGAAAAGAGGCGGTCACCGTGGTAACATGAATGTCGGGGGGGTGCCTAACACCTTCCCCTCGCATAACCAAGTCCCCGAACCCTAATGAATCTCAGTTTCACCGACCCGTATAGCAGTGTCACATCACTGGGTCAATGTGCAAACCTTTTCTCGGTTGTGTTGGTACAACCATTTAAAAAACCAACTGGTGACTCTTAACAGTCCATCGTCGACAATATACATATCGGACCTTTTTCACTTATTTTTTCAAACAAATCTCACCTAAAATGAGAACACCAAAGAATAAGTAACGGAAAGGGACATCCAAAAATCCCAACGTGGATAGGTGGGGACTCTGCTGGGGACTCCAGTAAGAGGACTTAAGCCGCTATTTCAATCTTTTCAAAATTGTTATCTGCTTGTGTGTGGATGTTGCATTTACATTTGATGAATGTGTACGAATGCATTTCCTTATTTGCACTTAGTGCTTCGCACTATAACTACTTATGATATTAGTGCTTTGCACCATATCTGCTTGTGATATTAGTGCTTCGCACATGTCATCATTTTCATACGGTGAGACGCGATGTATGTGAATGTATGTTGTGTGGTCCCTCCACCAGGAGGTTATCCCATCGGTGTTTGATTACTGGACTCGTGAGAAGACTAATTCTCCGAGGCTCAGGAAAGGCACCACCCAAATTCGCTTTAATTGAAAGACCGGATTAACTTCCCGTCAAGTAGATTGCGATGATTTGGGAACCTTCATGCCAAAAAGTCACGAGAGTAACCTAAGATAGGTTAGACTCCGATAAACCCAAAACGGAGGAAAGTCTCTTCATGCTCTTGCATTTCAAAATTACTTGTAAACACAATTACTTGTAATTTCATTTCATGTCTATCTCCATGTAATGAGAAATATGAAAAAGTGTGTACACATACATATTTTAATTAACATGCTACAAACAGCTGACATTCGTTGTGCAAGATAAAATTCCTAAAATGGACACATCACATAGCATGTTATTATCCACATTCCCTAAAGACTAAACTATGCAAGTCTTTCGCAGGGAATCAATCGGACCTACTACCCGGTCAAAGTCCAAAAAGGCAACAGGCCTACAGTCAATCATGTCGTCATCCGACCAGACTTAACTTAATTCAGTTTCTCGCAAAGAATTCAACGGATTAAGCAAGCAAATTACATATTTGGATGTTCTACTCAAAGAATTACACCAGTCTAATCAGGGTCCAAAAATACCCGTACATGTTGAATCCTCTACACAGGGAGGAATCCCGGTCATTACCATACCTGAACTACAGTTGGATACGACCAACGAAACTCATGACGCTGCCCATCCCGCTAGAGACCCAGACACTGGTGACATCAAAAAGAAAGTCCTCCAAATGGAAGAGACCCTTCGTGCTATCAAAGGAATTGGAATACACGGGAGTGTTTCATATGCTGATCTATGTATTTTCCCTAGTGTTCATTATCCAGAAAAATTTAAAACTCCTGACTTTAAAAAATATGACGGGTTAGGAGATCCTTACACACATTTAAACGTGTTTATTGGAGAACTTGGATCTTATGCAGAGGACAAAAAACTCAGAATGCAATTATTCCAAAAGAGACTAACTGGAGAAGCCCATTCGTGGTACACAAATTTAGAAAATTCAAAGATCCATAGCTGGGAAGAGCTAGCACATGCTTTCCTCACTTAATGCATCTTTCAGTCTCAGATGGCTCTTAATCGGTATCAAATTACCAAGATCAAGAAATAGTCTAACGAGTCTTTTCAGAGAGTATGCTCAAAGGTGGAGACGCCCGGCTGCCCAAGTTAGTCCTTCCATGACAGAATCAGAGATGGTCATGACTTTCATAGACATACAAGAAGCTCCCTTCTATGAGAGAGTTTTAGCCGGCATCGGCAAACCATTTTCTGAAATGGTCAAACATGGGGAGATGGCTGGGATGGGATTGAAGTCCGGAAAGATTCAAGACCTAGTTGCACTCAAAGTAGTTGCTAATCACATCCAATCTGGAAATTATGGGAACAACCCCTGGAGGATCCATAAAAAGAAAGAAGAAGATGTTTCCCTGATACTACAGGGGCAAAAAGGAAATCAGAACATGCCTATTCAAAGGAGAAACTACACTCCCTTTCAAGCACAGTCTGTAAACCCTCCAATACCAAAAGGTGGAGAAGTCAAACGCCCTCGAGTGTTTACACCCTTAGGGGATACCCTCGAGAACATTTTAAATCTTCTGACAACACAGAAGAAAATTACGCATCTTTTTACACCAGCCAGCCCTAATAAACGGGGTTTCAATGCTGCTAAGAAATGTGCTTATCATGTCGGGGCACCTGGACATGATACTCAGGATTGTTGGGCCTTGAAACACAAGATCCAGGACCTGATAGACAACGGAGAGATCGTGGTCACCAAACCAGATCAGCCTCACATTCAAGATTCCTCAACACAAAGAAGGATAGGTCAACATGATCAATTGGAGCAATGGACAGAGTTCCAATTTCAACTGTGAATCTTCCCAAACCCTCAAAGACGGTGATGACAGATGGGATTATGCCAAGTTCCAGTTCATAATGGAACGAAAGATGAAAGCTCTCTGCAAGCAAATTGAGCAATTGGCGGAACTGATGACTTATCAGCATCAAGTGACACGTCAGTTAATCATCCAGGAGCACGCCAGTCTCTTACCCCTTGTCATGAATATTCCCTCATCACTTTCAGAAAATTAAATGCTGGAAAACAAAGTGACGAAGAGACCGATTGCCAAAGCCCGTCGGGTTTTCACCAACAAAAGGGAATTCACTTATTTGGGCCAACCTATGGAGGAAATTCTTCATATATTAATCAATGAAGGAAGGATCAGTTCCCTTCTACCTCCAATCAACACTCGTTCAGGATGATACAACTCTGATGGAGTATGTCAATATCAATCCCAGTCTCGCGGTCATAGTACAGAAGAATTCTAGGCACTCCGCCACTTTATCCAAAATCTAATTGATAGTGGTGTACTGCGCCTAACAGACAACGATACTGTGTTACGTGCAAGTGAAAATGCAGCCCCTACTAAGTGGAAGAGTATGGTAGCAGTCATATCCAATGAAACTGATGGGATTAGCAAATCACTTGCAATGCCAATAATTCAACTCAAGGGAATTAACCACCTTTGAAAGTGGCTGCTCCCGAGCCAATCAATTAACCGTGCAGAGCACAATATCCTATTGTTAGCTTGCGCACAGTTCCGTGGAATTATGGAGAAGGTGAAGGAGCCACCTCACATACAACTGCTACAGTGTCAAAGGAAAATCCACTGTATCTTCCCCACTGGGTGATGAAGTCTACCATCAAATCAAAGGGGAAAATAATCATGGAGAAGATTGAAAAATTTCTCCGCACTATGGGTCATAATGAAGCCACGATGGTTTTAAGCTTGAAAGAAGCTCCACAATAAATATCAATTTTGGACTTAGTCCTAACTTCCGAGGATCACCGGAAGGTCTTGTTGAAGGTTTTAGAAGAAGCCTATTTACCGACTTCAATTGATACGAAAAAATTTCAACATCTGGTTGATCACATTTTCAACAACAATCTGATATCCTTCACTGATAATGACATACCGCCCGAAGGGACTGATCATTGCAAGTCGTTGCACATTAGGGTCTTGTCCTCCGGATATATGGTAGCTGGAGTCTTAATAGATGGAGGTTCCTCTCTAAATATCTGCCCATACGCTACCTTGGTGAAGATGAATATTAATCTCAACTGAATTCAGAGTTGTCATACTATCATCAAAGCTTTTGATGGAGCCCAGCGAAATTCGGTCGGAGTAATTGAGCTGCCAATCGAAATTGGTCCTCACACATTCTGCGTATCTTTCCATGTGCTCAAGATAGATTCGGGATACAACCTGCTCTTGGGACGACCATGGATTCATATGGCTAGGGCAGTCCCCTCTAACCTTCATCAACAATTGAAATACATTATCAACAATAGCCTGGTAACGGTCAACGCTGAACCAGAGTGTCCTCAACACGGGGACATGTCGTTCATCAATGCCAATGAGGATGTTGAACCAGTCAGTTTTCATGCTTTGGAAATAAGCAATACCCAATACCATGCTATTGGAATGCCATTGCCCGAACCCAAGATTTCTGTCAAGGTAATGTCGGCTACTCAAGAAATGATGTCATTGGGTCATAAGTCGGGACAAGGGTTGGGTAAAGATTGCCAGGGTATCAAATATTGAATTCGCTTAACCAGGCAAACTGGAACAGCTGGGCTAGGCTATTCTGCCAATTCTAGTTATAAGAATCCTCATAAGCATCATCAAATTCCGTCAGCTTCAACTATGCAGAGTTTATCTTCGCCTTCGAGCTCTGAGTCCACACAACCTCCCGTAAAGGTGCCAGCCAATGTAATGGCTATGTATTCCTTTGCTGACTGCTTTGTGGTGTACCATCAGATCATGGTTGCCGAGGAAGATCGTGAGTAAACTACTTTCATCTCGCCTTGGGGAACCTTTTGCTATAGACGGTTGTCATTCGGCCTCATCAATGCCGGAGCCACTTATCAGTGAGCTATGATGGCTCTTTTCCATGACTTAATGCACAAAGAGATCGAGATCTACGTGGATGACATCATTGTCAAGTCCCAGAGGAGGATGACCATCTAGACCATCTCAGAAAACTGTTCAACAGGTTGCGTAAGTACAACTTGAAGTTGAATCCACCTAAATGCGCCTTTGGCATTAAATCGGGTAAGTTGCTAGGATTTCTAGTCAGCCACAAAGGGATTGAGTTGGATCCTGCCAAAATCCAAGCCATCACGGAAATGCCCATTCCTCAGACAGAGAAGGAAATACGGGGATTTTTGGGAAAAATCAACTTCATTAGCAGGTTTATCTCTCAACTCACAGCAACCTGTGAGCCAATCTTCAAGCTATTAAGGAAGAACTCCTCCATGAAATGGAATGATGAGTGCCAGAATGCCTTCCTTACAATTAAAGAACAGCTAGTCAAAGCTCCTGTGTTGGTACCACCCAGGGATAATGTTCCCATGTTCATGTACCTATCCATAAGTGACGATGTCATGGGCTGCATGTTGGGACAGAAGGATGATAGAGGCTAAGAACGATCTATCTTTTACCTAAGCAAAATGTTCAGCAGCAGTGAACACAAGTACACTTTGATCGAAAAGACGTGTTGTGCTTTAGCATGGGCTTCCATGAGGTTACAGCATTACCTCCATGGTCACACAACCCATCTCATATCCCGCGTGGATCCTCTCAAATACGTGTTCAACAAACCCATGTTAAATTGTCTACTATCCCGATGGCAGTTGATCCTACAACAATTTGACATCATATATGTGACTCAAAAGTCCATCAAAGGTCAAGAAATTGCGGATCAACTGGCCGCCTCACCTTCAGGGGATTTTAAACCCTTGGAAACATATTTCCCTGATGAAGGAGTAATGACAGTGCAGCAACACCATCAGTACAATACGCGCCAATCATGGAAGATGTATTTTGATGGAGCCGTTAATATGGAAGGTTCTGGAGCTGGAGCAGTTCTAGTATCTGATACGGGGGAGCAGTATTCCATTGCCGTCAAGTTGCAATTTGTCAGCACAAACAATACGGCTGAGTATAAAGGCTATCTCATAGGGCTAAAACTTGCCCGTTCAATGGGCATCAGGCGGTTAACTGTCTTTGGAGATTCAGAGTTGGTAATCAGACAATCCACCAGAATCTATCAAACCAAAAAGGCTACATTTGCTGCCTTACCATCGGCAGGTTTTGAAGATGGTTTTGGAGTTCGAAGAAATCTCCTTTCTATACATTCCTCGTAATTGGAATGACTTTGCGGATGCATTAGCTACTTTGGCCTCCTTGATTCGCATATCAGATAAGGAACATTTTCCAAGCGTCATAATTTCACTGCACAAGGCCCCAGCCTATGGGAATTATGTTGGAGAAGTATCGGATGAGCTACCTCCCATCCAACATCATTGGTATCAGCAAATCAGGGAATATCTGCGAGATGGATCTACACCCGCTGAGGCAAGCCCGACTGAGGAAAGGCGGATCCATCGATTTGCTATGAAATTCTACCTGAGTGGAGATGCTCTCTACAAAAGAGATGCAGGACTAGGTCTCCTCAGATGTTTAGACAAAGATCAAGCCCAAAGGCTTATGGATGAAATCCATGGTGGAGTCTGTGGCCCCCACATGAGTGGCTCCCTCATTGTCAAAAAAGTCCTCAGGACAGGACATTATTAGCTATCTCTCAAAGTTGATTGCAATGACCACGTCAGGAGATGCTATCAGTGCCAGATTCATGGGAATGCTATACACGCCCCTCCACGGGAACTCCACAATATGAGTTCACCTTGGCCCTTCTCAATGTGGGGAATGGACGTTATCGGGCCCATTGAGCCTAAAGCCAGTAATGGTCATCGATTTATCTTCACCATGATCGACTACTTCACCAAGTGGGTAGAAGCAGCCTCCTTTCCCAGGGTTACTAAAGAAGTTATCATTTCTTTCATCAGAAACAATGTCGTTTATCGATATGGACAACCAGAGGTGATTGTGTCAGACAATACCAAGAACCTCAACAACAAAATGATGGAGGAATTATGCATTAAATTCCACATCAAACATCTTAACTCTGTCATCTATCGTCCGAAGATGAACGGTGCTGTTGAAGCGACTAACAAAAACATCAAGAAGATTATGCAAAAGATTGGCCCGACCTATTGCCTCTTACTCTGTTAGCCTACAGAACCTCAATGCGCACTTCCACTGGGGCAACCCCCTACGCTTTAACCTATGGGAAGGAAGCAGTGCTCCCCATAGAAGTTGAAATGGAATCCTTCAGAGTGTTGATAGACGCTCAGCTGGATGAAGACCAATGGGTACAAGACATGTATCACCAATTTTCTCTAATAGACCAAAGGCGAACCGCGACTATCTTCCATGGTCAGTTATATCAACAAAGGATCACCAGATCCTACAACAAAAAAGTTTGGCTACGGCAGTTCAAACAACACGACTTGGTTTTGAAGAAGATCCTTGACAACCAAGATCAATCTAAATGAAAATTCACTCCTAACTGGGAAGGCCCATTTATTGTCAAGGAAGTATTGACAGGGGGCGCTCTCAAATTGCAAGAAATGGATGGCGATGAATTTCCACAACTCATCGACTCGGACACCATGAAACAGTACTATGTCTAAAGTAATTTATAAACACCCTGGTATGGAACCATCAGATCACCAGTCATTCTGGTTCTTTAACCCTTTACCACATACAACTTCTCTACACTTTGCCCCTTAGGGAAACATACTTTTCAAAGCCAGCAGCTTGGCTTTCTCCTTTGCATTAATATAACTTAGGTCATCCCACCACGGATTGAACCTCTTGCATTTGCAGTTTGGCTACCCATACCTAGGATCAAACTTCTCATACCTACAGTTTATCCTCAACCTAAGATTAAACTTTCTCTTCCCCGCACTATGACCTGCACATGAAATTACGCTTTTCTTCTCGCCCTGAGGGGCGAACTACGTCGACCTGATCTCCTCTTCAATAGGAGTACGTAGGCAACCATTTCGTATGGCCCGGTCACAATAAAACAAAAACAAAAAAAACATTTCTACCATCTTCTCCTCATAAAAACAACAAAAAAAAACATTTCTACGCCATTTCAGTCATATACAGCGTTGAACCTCTTACACCAGGTTCGAACTACGCAGACCTGATCTCCTCTTCAATAGGAGTACGTAGGCAACCATTCATGGTGCGGTCTCACCCTCTACCAAAACACAAATCCTTGTCAGTTGGTACTGGGATCAAACTTCAATCCACTACATTTCATTTGGCTTCAGACCAAAGGGATGGAATAACCTGAACTCCTCCAAAATAGGAAATTCGGCGACCATCTAAGCTGCGGTCATACCTTGAAGAGCAACATCAATCCATAAGAGCTGGAATTAACTAGGCTTCTCCTAAATAGAAGTGATGGTGACCATCTGTGGTGCGGTCAATCTCAGAGAGGAAAGCCACACTCCTCTCCACATTTCCATACCAAATCCAGTCCCAAGACACCAAAGATGGTAGGGATACACATAAATCGATGATCCATTCTGAACTATCCAGAGACAACTCAATGTCCATCCACCTAGGAGGAATTCAGAATACATCAAGACCACAAGCCCTGAAGCGGCAGGCAAAATATCAAGTAAATAGCAAGGCATATCTAAAAGTGAAGTGATCCAAAAATATATTTCCCTGTCATATATATAATGATGTTTGATATATATACAATGTAAACTGTACATGACAAAATGGCTAAGCTAGTTTGTGCAGGTAAATACAAGCTCATCTACAAGTTAGGGTATATGCGAGCTAACAAGCCCAACATGGAGTCCCTCTCAGAATACGGAGGCGAGGCTGTGGTATCTTGTACGAGAATATCCACATGACCCAACAGATCTGCATCCATTTGCATGGTGACCATATGATCATCAATATATGCGCTCATTTCTGCAATCATGCCAATGGTAAGGGATCTCATTGCAGTACTATCTGTGACGGCTACATCCCGGGCAGATATGGCATTATCCCGCTCAACTATCACTGCGTTTCTGGCTGATCTGGCCTCATCCCGCTCAACAACAGCGGCATCTCGGCGAGCTAATGCCTCGTCTCTCTCTAACAGAGATGTGTCCCTCCCATCAAGGGCAGTCAACATCATAGATCAAGTCTGATCTCTCTCAAAGGTCATCAGATGAAGACTCTACTCTATGTATTGTGCTTAGTGCTGAATCACAACAGTACTGGTACTAGGAGAATCCAGAAGAAATGCTGGCAACCCAGCAGTGGGCTCCTCCTCGATGTAGGTATCGATGTCCTCTATGGGCTCTACATCGTCTGACTCGCTATTCGGTACAACAGATACTGTTGCAGCTGATAAAATCTCTGTTTCCATTCATGCGGAATACTCTGCAAAACAACCGGGATGACTGACAGAAAAAGCAGCTATCTCACGTCGATCCCAACAAGCATACACACGGGATCGGTCCTCTACTGAGAGATATCAAGAAGTTGAACGTTGACCTATCGCCCCCTCAAAAGGATGAAATCCTGGAACTGGTCGAACTGCGACATCACAGCCAGTGGGTGATAAGTAGTCACGCCCCTCAAGCCAGCCAGAGGGAGGAAATCCATGCCTGGAGCGTGAGTAATGAAGCTGTATGGTGAGCAAAGCCCCGAGAACAGTAATATGCTAAATGGATCTCTGATATCTGCCAAAAATGCGGACCAAGATAGAGCATCTATACACTCCGATGGATGAAAAGAGAATGGCATGGCTACATCATGGGTGAACCAATACCCATGCCGTCTAAGGGTACCAACCAGTCCCAAGTGTGACATAAACCACACGTACAACATGACCGAACTCCCAGTGAACACTCATGTAGGATAAGTACAGCAGTGGGATGCTGACCGCAAGGTCTCTGCTACAATCATAGGTACAATGGTGCGACCCTCTCAGAGAGCTCTCACGGCCATGATAACACCAATGTTTATCTCATCCATGTAACACGACATATAGACATATGACAGTACGCATAGCATCAGTACATCAACCCTGGCCAAAAGCCAATGGTCCTCTGGTGCAGTGAAATCCCCAGAATGTCGTGAATAGCTATCCTCCGAGCCAAATCTGTCATATAGAAAATGCTGGGATATCACATGGCCAGATGTCAGCTCGTCCTGCACTACTCTGCGCCGCAGTCCTGTGAGAGTCATGAACCGTCTACTCATGTCTCCAAAATCCAAATGCACACAAGGTCTGTCTAAAGGCAGCATCATCAACCGTGCATACTCCTCCAGAGTAGGAGTCAACTCATGGGTGCCGAATCGGAATACCTGCCTATCCGGTAGCCTATGCTCTAACATCTCATACACAAACCCTGCGGGAACCTGAAAAGGTGATAAAGTTACGGTATGCTGCAATAGCTGATCTACAGTCACCCTGTCTGGTGGTGACATGTTATCATACCACGATCGCATACCCAATACCACCACTGACGGTGGGGTATGATCTATACGGATAACTGTCGAAGAAGACATTTGTGTGGGTCGTGTCATAAGACCATCCAGGGGTTAATGCCGAATATCTATGGACATACATACATATACATAACATGATACATGCATAACAAATTATGGGTGGAAATATGATATAAGGAATAGAAAAAACGGTGCATACATTCCTAAGCATATCATCATCTAATACATCAGCTCTGTACAGTTACAAATACAGGGAAATGGGGCACAAATTCCCTACTACTAATAGAGGCCTATCAAAAGATATAGCAAGAATGGGGTACAGCCACCCAATATCTAACAGAGACCTATCAAAAGATATAACGAGAATACACATCAGAAGAAGACCAAGGTGTCGATGTCCACATCATCAATCATGTCCACCTGATGTAACTCCTCCTGAGTCACTGGATCTCTATCAACAGGGATGTCAGGCCTATAAAGAGGAGGATCTGTGCCGACAAAACCGAACGGGTCATCTAAGGGGCCAGCGCCTGAGCTGGAAGGAACAAATGAATCCGCCTCTGCTGGATCTCTGCCCAAATGCCAGATAAATATATGTGCCTGGTCCAACTGCCGGGTCAAACTATTAATCTGTGTCATATGATTCAGATCTCTGACACAAGCTATCCAATCCGTCATCATCACGGATCTTGGAACCATATCCCCCATAAACTGTGTGGCGCGGGACTGGGCTCCAATAGTATGAGGGAACCACTAACGCTAAAACGTCTCCTGAGTATATGGACCCTCTGATAATGCAGAACCGTCAACCCCCCAACAATGGGATATCAGTGACGGGTGACTGCGATACAGGCCAATGACATATGACATGAGGCAAGATCGGCATACAGATCTTCCCTGTGGTAGTCTTAATAGCGCGCTCTCCTAAATAGAGCCTTACCCCTCCGGCTTGGTCCAGTTCAAGTTGCAAATGAGTTCTTGCAGATTAGAAAAGTCAAATCAGAAATAAAAATGCCACGCGATTAAGCAAAACAGCATACAATCCTGGTCTTCTCAGATGAGACTTTGAATCTGTACATCACTCATTGGTAGTCACCTGAACACAAGGTACACTCTGCTGATGATCTCAGTTGTCACAAATCACATACGGCAATACCTTATACGGGTTTGATGCCGCCAACTCCAGGTCGTTACCCTACGTGAGTCCCCGACGGGGGTTACAATGTGAAGTCCCGACAGGGGATTACAAAGTACATTCAAGTCGTTGACACACATATCAATGAAGGTCAAGCAGCCTTGACGTTATTTCAGCTGATAGCGATTAAACCTATCAGAGCTCTAGAGCTATTCGAGGTTTTCACACCCGACTGCTCGTATTCCCCAACATATCCTCGGCGGGGGTCACAACGCAATGTTCCGATAATCTACACGACAGCGGATGTCAAGAAACCTTGACAATCTACCCACAGAGTTTCAGCCATTTATTCACACGTCTACAAAGGTCAAGCATCCCTGACAATATTTGCTGTTGGCAGTAAATCCAACAGGATCATGACATACTCTGGAGATACTAACCAGAAAAAGTCAATGTTATCAAAGAGGATAGATGATGGAATATGTTAAACACATCCCCAAACAGATCAAGCTTTATCCCCACAGATCTCTTACACATAAGAGGTACATCTTCAGGATCAAGTCGTAATCAAAGACACAGGAATTCGGTGATAACTCCAATATCAACATCTTAACAGATTCGGATTACACATCAAATCTGGTCATCATTGCCAATCCCCAGTTGAAGCAACAGGGAGCCAGCAATCATCCCCAGCGTGTTGGGCTGCAACCCCCTACACATGCATCATACATTTACATAATGTTGTTTTCCATAGTACCATATTTGTCTTGTTGCGTTTCAAGTGTCTAGGATTCTTTATCCTACCCATGCATCGCCATGCATGAGTATGATAAAGAGGGGAATCTGTAGACACTCAAAATTTTCTGTACTACTGTCACTAACATTGCAGGAGGACAGATTCATCTTTTAAGAGGGAACCCTAAAAGACAATCCAAATCCATACCGGATACCACCGGAAGTTCAGCATCAACCCCGGATCGCAATCTGGGAGTAACAATTCCCAACCTCGGAGATAACCCCGAGGCCTGCAGATACAATACCAGAACACACCCCTGAGAAGACCGATTAATCTCATAGATAACCCTGAGATATCCAGTCTTAGTCCCAACCATGGGAACAGACACCAACCTTGGTGATAACCCCAAGGAATGCAGTTTTGGCGATAACCCCAGAAATGTTTATTTCAAATGCGACCAGCTTCAATCTCGGCGCTCACAATGAGATACACTGAACCAACCCGGCAATAACATCGGGAAGACAGGCACACCTCAAAGATGACAATGAGGATCTTCAACAAATTACAGCAGTCCAATCTCAGCGAAGCCTGAGCAACGTCTGCTTTATCAGCCCAATCCGGCGATAACACCGATGAGGGGCAACATCGTCATCTCGCTAACGCGATGCCATACCACATCACATCGTCTCAACATCTCTACGCAACGATGTCCCACAAGACTAACCAATCCAGAGTGACTATTGTGCGGGGTAACGGATGAAAATTGAAGCTTGAAGATTAGAGGGCATCGTCTCATCTTCAATGACTTCGTACAAACTCTAATCCCATGGCATCGTACAAATCTCGACAACGGCTGTCCGAAATAGGTCCTGTATACCTCAAACGGATGCCCGGATTGCACTTCTTAAAGTTCGAGTGGACATTACGGTGCCTGAGTGCACGTATTTCGAGACGACCCGACCCGAAAAACCTGGGCCCACCCGGGTTGTCTCTGGTACACCTGCGGCTAAATTGACTATAAATAGAGGGCTTGGGAAGCCCATTTTAAAAGAAAAAAAGGCGAGGAAGCCCTACCCAATTTGCTCTGCACTCACCCCACGCAGTGTACTTTCCCCTTTTAAACACCTGTGAGCTCATATATAGCCTCTTTTATACCTACAAAAGCCAATGTTTACCGACTCTAAAGATATAGAAGTCTTCTTTGACAGTCAGCTATAAGCCTTCTCACACACTTCAGAGTCTTTCTCTTCATCGATGCACACACCCTTCTTCACGTTGAGAGTCGTGTTGCGCGTATTTTCTCGAACTTTGGTCCGTGGTTTTGTTTCAGCTTGTATATATATATATATATATATATATATATATATATATATATATATATATATATATATATATATATACATACATTTATATATATTAATTGTGTGTCAAACTTTGTTCGATGAGCCTAGACTTCGGTCTGGTGCGTTTACTATTTTAATATATATATATATATATATATATATATATATATATATATATATATATATATATATATTAATTGTGTATCGGACTTTGTTCGATGAGTATAGACTTCGGTTTGGTGCGTTTACTACTTTAATATATATATATATATATATGAACTGTGGTCGAACTCTGTTCGATGAGCCTGGATTTTATATCCGGTGCGTTTATTCGCTTTTATATATATATATATATATATATATATATATATATATATATATATATATATATATATATATATATATATATATATATATATATATATTTCGTCCCACCTGGAGTTCACTTCGTGGTGGTTGATCGCTTTTACAGCTTTCTTTACGTTTCGTCCTGCTTGGAGTTTACTTCGTGGCAGTTGATCGCTTTGTACAGCTTTATTTACATTTTGTCCTGCCTGGAGTATCCTTCATGGCAGTTGACCGTATTTACAGATTTATTTATGTTTCGTCCGACCTGGAGTTTCCTCTATGGTGGTTAATAGCTTTTAACAACTTTATTTACATTTCTGATCCCCCATAGAGGTGCTTCGTGGTTGGTGATCATGTCTGTATATATATATATATATATATATACATGCTTACTGCTTTCATACAAATTGCAGTATTCTGTGCGCCTAGGAATCATGTGATCACATATTCATCCCATTGAATCTAGATTCGGTTCCTGTGACGGACATTTTCAGTTGTAAACAGCTTGTAAATTTTTCTGCGCTGTCTGAATTTCCTCAGATGGTTTCCATACCCACGAGGAAGTCGGCATTATTTTGTACATTATTTTTGTACGGATGCCTCGCATCTGTCAAATAAAATAAATCAAGTCGAGCACTTAATAAAATGGGAGTGTAAAAGGTCTCAATTATCATTGAGCATCAGGGTTTGAAAAACCCCTTTTATAAAACATCACTGCCATATCTTGCTTAAAAGTAATTTTTTACATAAATTCAAACCCTGTGTATATAGGTGCGAACAAGGCCTCGCACTACTTCCAAATAACAGCACATTGACCCACACACACACACATTCAGATAATAGTTTCTTGAAAATAGGCGGTCACCGTGGTAACACGGATGGCGGGGGGTGCCTAACATCTTCCCCTCGCATAACCAAGTCCTTGGACCCTAATGAATCTCGGTTTCACCAACCCGTATAGCAGTGTCATATCATTGGGTCAATGTGCAAACCTTTTCTCGGTTGTGTTGGTACAACCATTTAAAAAACCAACTTACGACTCTTAACAGTCCATCGTCGACATTATACATGTCGGACCTTTTTTACTTGTTTTTTCAAATAAATCTCACCTAAAATGAGAACACCAAAGAACAAGTAACGGAAAGGGACATCCAAAAATCCCGACGTCGACAGCTGTGTTTTCTTCCAGCAGGTAATCAGGGGGATTAAGGGCAAGTATGACGAGAGCTTCTTTTTATCCAAATGGTTTAGAAATATTATGTTTAGGTTGTGATACATTAATTTGTTCAAAATTGTAATAATCATTTTAGATTGTGGTTCGAGGCAGTTTGATATTTATTATGGTTGACTTGTGGTATTTATCAGATATTAAGACTATTCTTTTGTGGCTTTGAACCTTGCTATTAAATTCATCAGTTTTGTTATGTTTTGAGTAACCTTTCTTTCTATTTCGGAAAGGGGGTGTTACAGAGTTGGTATCAGAGCTTAGGTTCTTTCTTGTAGAAAATCTATTTTGGTTTGACCTGTGAGTTATGGGTAGACTTCGGGGTTAGGTTTTTATTCTGTTTGATTTTCTATTCAGCTATCATATCAGCTATATTCGAATTTGTCTCTAATCTGTTTAATTTGTTTATGTTCGTGATCTCTTTCTTAGATGGCTTGTAGATTTGCTAGAGTTGTTGGGAGGTGAGGTAACAATAGGGGAAGAGGTGAGGGTCAGCCCATTGAGCAACCTAATGATCAGATGAATGCTCAATTGGCTACCTTGGTGAATCAGGCGGTAAATCAGGCTTTACCTCAGTTGGTGGCACAGGTTGTACAGGCAATGTAACAGCCGCCACTAGAAATTCCTGCGCAAGGGAATCCAAGAAATAATGGTCAGCAAGCAAACAAAGAAGAAGGGAATGTAGATTGTCATAATCAGCAAGTGGTTCCAATGTATGTGTGGTTGGAAAGGTTTCAAAAGCAGAAACCACAGGCATTATGTTCAGCTCCAACTCCAATTGATGTAGAGAATTGGATTGCCCACTCAGAGAAGATTTTTGATGTGTTGGGGTGCTCAGATATTCAGAAAGTGTTGTTTGCTGCTTACAAGCTAGAAGGGGATGCATAGAGGTGGTGGAAGGCGGTGAAAGTAACAAAGGGTGATGGATATGTTGGAACACTTAGCTAAGCAGAATTTTATGGGGTCTTTTATCAGTAGTATTTTCCTTTTGCTGATAAAGAGGCCTATGCTAGGGAGTATCTGTCGATTCGGCAGAAAGATGATGAATCCATCACGGACTTCATGACGAGGTTTACTAGGTTGGCAGGCTTTACGGGAACCTCAGCAGGGACTGTAGCAGAACATGCAGAGAAGTTTAAGTGGAGGATCCATTACAGGTATCAGCAGCATCTCATTAACAACAAGTTTGCAGACGTGTCAGCAGTGGCTAATGCAGCCAAAAATATTGAGATGGAACGACAGGATTTTCGATCTTCTAAACCGGAAGGTAGTCGAAAGAGGGACAGAGATGATCACCAATAGGGTCAAACTTCAGTTCAGCATGGGAGAAGTCAGGGTGGTTAGTTGAATAGGAATCATGGTGGCCAACAGGGGCAGTGGCGTGGCCATAATCAAAACAAGGGTTATCAGTAGTTGCCTCAGCAAGGGCAGAATCGTCAGCTGCAGCTACCTTGGAATGGACAGAATCGTCAGCAATGGTAGAATCGTCAGTAGGGACAGGATCAGGGTCGTTATCCAGGACTAGCTGGTGGGGGTAACCCAAATCTTATCCCTATAGCTCTTTGTACTACTTGTGGGGCTAATCATCCGGGGAGGCAGTGCCACAAACTCATCGGTTCATGCTTTTGTGTGGACAGATGGGTCATATGGCTAGAGATTGTACCGGGTCACGTGGAAATGGTGGAGGTGGTGATAATGGTGGCAATAGAGGTCAGCGTCAGGGTGGTTGAGTGTTTGCCTTGACGTATAACCAGGCAGCAGGTGCACCATGTACTATTTCTGGCACTCTTTTAGTTGGTAATCATGAGGCTGCTATTTTGTTTGATACGGGTTCTACTCATTTCGTTGTTGCTCATTCTTTTGTTCGGCACCTGGGTGTGTCATCTCAATTATTAGATTCGGTTATGTCTATTTCTACCCCGATGGGGACTTCTGTTGTTATTTTTGATTTGTATCGAGGGTGTCCAATAAGTTTTGGGGATAAGATTTGTAGGGCTAATCTTCTTCCGATGAGTATGCATGATTTTGATGTCATTCTTGGGATGGACTAGTTGGATAAGCACCAGGCCGCTATCGATTGTCAAGCAAAGAAGGTTATATTTGGAGATGTGAAGTCTCCAGAATTCATGTTTCAGGGTTCACAGCCGAGTAGAGTGGTGAAGTTAATTTCAGCTTTGAAGGGTGGAAAGTTAGTGGCAAAGGGTTGTGAGGGGTATTTGGCATTTGTGAAAGATACCTCTAAGGGTTAGTCTCGTATTGAAGATGTTCCAATTGTTCGTGATTTTTTAGATGTATTTCCTGAGGAGTTGTCAGGGTTGCCACCGCATCGGGAAATAGAGTTTTCTATTGAGCTTGTTCCTGGTGCGGAGCCTATTTCAAAGGCACCATATCGGATGGCACCATTGGAGTTACAAGAATTAAAGGAGCAGTTGTAGAAACTGTTAGATCGTGGTGTGATTCGGCCGATTGTTTCACCGTGGGGTGCTCCGGTTTTGTTTGTGAAGAAGAATGATGGGTCTATGAGGCTGTACATAGACTACAGGGACTTAAACAAGATTACCATCAGGAATCGGTATCCATTGCCGAGGATTGATGACTTGTTTGACCAACTTCAAGGGGAAAAGTATTTTCCAAAGATAGACTTGAGGTTGGGCTATCATCAGTTGAGGGTAAGGGATGAGGATATCCCTAAGACAGCTTTTTACACTCGATATGGGCATTACGAGTTTCTGGTGATGCCATTCGAGTTGACTAATTCTCCGGCGGTGTTTATGGATTTGATGAATCGGGTGTTCAGGGAGTACTTGGACCAATTTGTCATTATCTTTATTGATGACATTTTGGTTTACTCCAAGTCTAAGGAAGAGCATGAGGAGCATCTTCGCACAGTGTTGGGGATTTTGCAGAAAGAGAAGTTGTATGCTAAATTCTCTAAATGCGAGTTTTGGTTGGAGCAGGTTGTATTTTTGGGCCACGTTGTTTCTGCTGAAGGCATTAAGGTGGATCCTGCGAAGGTTGAGGCTATCACTAAATGGCCGAGACCTACTACGGTGACAGAGATTAGGAGTTTCTTGGGTTTGGAAGGGTATTATAGGCTATTTGTGGAAGGGTTTTCCTCGCTTGCCTTACCATTGACTCAGTTGATGAGAAAGGGCACGAAGTTTGTATGGAATGAGGAGCGTGAAAAGAGTTTCGAGGAGTTAAAGAAATGACTTGTGACAGCTCCTATACTTGTGTTGCCATCGGGGATAGGAGGTTACCAGATTTATAGTGATGCTTCTAAGAAGGGCATGGGGTGTGTTTTGATGCAACACGGTAAGGGGATTGCTTATGCTTCTAGACAGCTTAAACCTTACGAAGTGAATTACCCCATACATGATTTGGAGTTGGTAGTGGTGATCTTTGCCTTAAAGATTTGGAGGAATTATTTGTATAGAGAGACTTGTGATATCTTCACCGATCATAAAAGTCTTAAATACATCTTCACTCAGAAGGAGCTCAACATGAGGCAGAGGCATTGGTTGGAGCTTCTAAAAGATTATGATGCGAGGATTTAGTATCACCTGGGGAAGGCAAATGTGGTTGTAGATGCTCTTAGTCGGATGAATTCAGGGAGTGTAGCAGCCCTTATTACCCAACCTCAGCTTATTTTAGATATGGAGCGGCTCGAGATGGAATTGTATGTGGAAGGTATAGATGGGCATTTGGCAGGTATGAGAGTGGAGCCCTCTCTTATCTCACGGGTCAAAGAAGCTCAAAAAGAAGATGGGGAGTTATGGAGTATGACGCGGAATCTAGAGGAGGGCAAGCTGTTTGAGTTCCGTATTGATGATCACGGTGTGATTTGGTTGGGTGAGCGATTGTGTGTACCATCAGATCCAATCATTCGAGAGGTTGTGTTGGTTGAGGCTCAAAGTTCGCCATTTTTTATTCATCCAAGTTCTACGAAGATGTATAGGGATTTGAAGAATAATTTTTGGTGGAATGAGATGAAGCCAGATGTGGCTGAATATGTTGGGAAATGCCTCACTTGTCAGCAAGTGAAGATAGAACATCAACGAGCTAATGGTTTGCTGCAATAGTTAGACATTCCAGTGTGGAAGTGGGAGGATATCATGATGGATTTTGTGACTGGTTTGCCAAAGACTTTCAAGAAGAATGATGCCATTTGGGTAGTGGTGGACCGAATAACCAAATCGGCACACTTTTTGGCTATCCATGATTGATACTCAGTGGATAGATTGGCACATATCTTTCAACAGGAGATTGTCAGACTTCATGGTACTTAGGTGTCCATTATTTTAGATCAGGACCCACGATTCACTTCACGATTTTGGAAAGGGTTCCAACGAGCTTGGGGTACTCGACTCAACTTCAGTACTTCTTTTCACCCGCAGACTGATGGCCTATTCTAACGGACTATTCAGACATTAGAGGACATGTTGTGGTCTTGTGCACTTGAGTGGTCGGGTAATTGGGATGATTACTTTAGCCTAGTTGAGTTTGCTTATAACAATAGCTGGCATGCATGCAAGTAATGGAATGGCTCCGTTTGAGGCATTATATGGTAGGAAGTGTCGGGCACCAACATGTTGGGATGAGGTTGGCAAAAGGGCTATAAAAGGGCATGAGTTAGTCCAAATCACTACAGAGAAGGTAGCGGTGGCTAAGGAGAAATTGAAGTCGGCTCAATCACGGCAGAAATGTTATGCTGATAAGCATAGGAGGAATTTAGAATTTGAACGTGGTGAGCATGTGTTTTTAAAAGTTTCTCCTTGGAAGGGCATTCGGCGATTTTGGTTGAAAGGGAAGCTTAGTCCGCGTTATATCGGTCCATTTGAGATTTTGGAGAGGGTTAGTGAAGTTGCGTATCGATTAGCTTTGCCTCCACAGCTAGCTCATACGCACAATGTCTTCCATGTGTCGGTGTTAAGGAGCTATCATTATCATCCGTTGCATGTGGTGCAATATTTGTTCAATAAGATTCAGGAGGATCTTACTTGTGAGGAGCAAGCCAGGAGATTTTGGATCGTCAAGAGAGGATTATGAGAAGGAATACTATTCCGTTTGTTATGGTTTTGTGGAGGAATCATTTGGAGCAGCAGGCTACATAGGAGATGGAGGAGTCTATTCGAGCGGAGTATCCGTATCTCTTTGAAAATTAGGTGCGTTCCATTCTTTTGATTCCAGGGATGGAACTCTTTTTAAGGGGTAGATGATGTAATACCCAAAAATAATAATAATAATTAAATAATAAAAAAATTACTTTGTTTTAAAACATGTTAATTGGACTGTCATTTATTTTGGATCAAACTAGTCAGTTAATATTTGTGGGCTAATGTATTAATAAGTGTTGGGTAAATTAAATAGGTAAAATTGGGCTTTAAACTAAGTAGGTCTAATTTTTAATTGTGTAATTTTAAAATCCTTTTAAAATTAAGAGAGATAATAAGATAGGTTAATAAATTAATATAAAACCTAATTATATTTCATCACGTTTGATAAGAATTTTGGAGAAGGAACGGCGCAAGGAGGCGAAATTGTGAAGATCAAAGATCAGGAATCGGTTTTTCTTTCTTTTTCATACATGTAAGTCTATCTGTGATTTCTTATTGAAAGCATGTGTGTATATTTTTTTTATTTTGTTTCAGTTGACCTTATCTTAGTACGGAGGGCATTAGACGTATTTATATGTATATATAAGGAGTATTCAACAATCACGAATTAAAAGAAAAGAGTCTGCAATCATGAAGTTATTATTTTTCATTTTAGTATAAAGTGATTATATATATATGTCCATGATTTTGCCCAGATTAATAAGCCAGGGCCGTATACGGTTAGGATCAAGAGCATTCTCCTTAAATAGCATTCCTTCTTAAATAGCATTCTTGTATTAAAACTACGTCGTTTTGGAGGGACGCGGTGGTATTTTTGTAAATATAATGTCACCGCGTATTTACAAAAATGTCTCCGCGTCCCTCCAAAACGACGTAGTTTTAATACAAGAATGTTATTTAAGGAGGAATACTATTTAATGAGAATGCTCTTGATCCTTACCGTATATATATATATATATATATACACACCACGGATCCAGTCCGGTCTCCCGGACTGGACTTAAAATACGGACCCCCAAATTTTTTTTTTTTTTGCTTTTTTTTTTTTGAAACAACTAAAAAAAAAAAAAATTAAATTTATGGAACTGAAATTTTTCCATAATACAGTGTTTTGGGTGTGTTTTTAATACCTATACCAACCAATGTATGTACAGTCTGTCCAGACTGTACAGAAATGTTTTGGTATATGCATCCAAATCACACCCAAAACACTGTATTATGGAAAAATTTCAGTTCCATAAATTTTTTTTTTTTTTTTTTTAGTTGTTTCAAAAAAAAAAGCAAAAAAAAAAAAAGGTCCGGATTTTATAAAATCCGGGAGTCTGGACCTGATCCGGACTCTATATATATATATATATATATATATATATATATATATATATATATATATATATATATATATATATATCAAGAGCATTCTCCTTAAATAACATTCCTCCTTAAATAGCATTCTTTTAGTAAAACTACATCGTTTTGGAGGGACGCGGTGGCATTTTTGTAAATACAATACCACCGCGTCCCTCCCAAACGACCTAGTTTTACTAAAAGAATGCTATTTAAGGAGGAATGCTATTTAAGGAGAATGCTCTTGATTCTGACCGTATATATATATATAATACCTTAGTTGTTATTCAATTTTAGTGTCAGGCTTATAAATTGAATTAGAAATTTAGTATATTTAAATGAACTAATTAATTTTGTTGATAAAATTATAAAATTTACTTAAAAATAAATTTAACAATATTATGTTATTAATTGGTAAATTTGTAATAAAATTTTATTTTATTATTAGATCGGACAGAGGGAATTTAAAGAGTATATTTGGGATATAAATTTTGGGCATTACATTGCTTAATCCATGTACGAATTTCGTACTCTTTTTGCGAGACTCTTTTATTTTTAATTTGTTCGTTTCTTTATTTGTTTCAAAATTTAGTTTTGCCTCTCATAATTGTTTCTTCTTAAATTCGTGAGAATGTTTCATTTTGGCATTAGTATTTGTACTCTTTGGTCTAGTGTGTCATGGTTAATATTTATTTCGATCTTTGTAGAAAGTACATGTTAATATATTTGGAGACTTTGTGTTTATATTTTGTTTCAGTTTAACATGTACATGTTAGAACCCCTTTGTTGTGTCGCATGTGTTGTGACATTATATTTTGTTAGAATACCATAGAGTATACTTAAGTTATAATTACCTGTGGGGGTACCACAGGCATGCCCTCTTGGCACCGAGGCATGACATTTTTCGTGGCGGTGTGATCGGTCCACGGTGTCTCCGTTTTGTGCTCCGGTTGGAGTTGGCCATTTGGTGTTTTGTTGTGGGAGGCGTATGGGTCGACCCTAGTTTTCTGTTCTGTTCTGTTTTATGGATTGGTGATGTTTGTGCCAAACACACCTTTCGATTTTACATGCATTGGATTCGCGGTCCAACGTGTGTGATTTGCTTGTGTGGCATGATTTGACTTGCATGTGTGGCAAGGTATATTTCTGTTTTATTCTGAGCTCGGTATGAAATAACACCCAGCCATTTGATTCAACCTATTATTTCGTTGTGTTAGTTTTGTTCGTTTCGTTTCAGTTTATTTAATTGAGTTAGTTATTTCAATTCATTATTTGTATTCTATATCTGTACTGGGCATTTGGCTCATACTATGTTTTCTTCCGGCAGGTAATCAGGGGGATCAAGGGCAAGTGTGACGAGAGCTTCCTTTTATCCAAATGGTTTAGAAATATTATGTTTAGGTTGTGATACATTAGTTTGCTCGGAATTGTAATAATCATTTTAGATTGTGGTTTGAGGCATTTTGATATTTATTATGGTTGACTTGTGGTATTTTTCAGATATTAAGACTATTCTTTTGTGGCTTTGAACCTTACTATTAAATTCATCAGTTTTGTTATGTTTTAAGTAACCTCTCTTTTTATTTCGGAAATGGGGTGTTACATAAATTATGAGAATGATCTTGGGATAATAATTTTTAAAAAGTAAAATTATTAATTTATTTGGAAATCGTTTCTTACACCAACACCCGTCATCAATTCAAAAGGAAATTATTTTCATCTTCTTCCTACCACTAGCCACAAAAATCAACTTCATTACCACCCCTGAACTACAAAATCAATTTCACTACCACCCCTGCACCACCATAATGAAACTTAGATCTACAACAAATTCAAATCTACACCTATAAATTCTAGAGCCAAATCTACTATGAAACATAGATTTACGACATATGGTGACCCAAATTTGTAAGGTAAGAAGTAACACACTTCATGTATTGTTAATCATTTTCTTATCCTTCCTCGAAGAAAGGTTATGGTGGTTTGACGAAGCGGATTTCTATGGCACAATAATCTCACTTTATCATCTGCACGGCGGTCGAATATATTATAAAAATATAACTAATTTTAATATTATGATAATATACTGAATATTTTGAAATTTATCGCCTGCACTGTTAAAGTGTGGATCTTGAAGGTCGTTTTGGTAATTTTTGAATATACACTTTAGTTGTGCAGACTCTGCAGTGTTAAAAAACTGTAGACCACCTGCGATTGGACGATCACGATTTATTATAAGGATAAACTTAAATTTATAACGTTAGCTATAGATCAATTTTCATATATATATGTATATATATATATATATCGGTCCAGATCAAGTGCATACCCCTTATCTTACTCACCCGTGCTCACCACCCTTTAGGCGGCGGTTTCGGTCATACAATCGTCGCCTATACTTTTAGCGACGCTATATGTTGTCCGTCGCCTAAAGGGGTGAACACGAATGAATAAGATAAGGGGTATGCACTTGATCCTTACTATATATATATATATATATATATATATATACTCTTACAAAATAAAAAGTCATTAAGAGCATCTCCAACAGATGGACTATCTGTTGGACTATATTTAGTCCATATGACATCAGCAGATGTCCTATAGTCTTCAATTCTTCCAGCAGATAGACTATCTTGTGGACTATCCCGTGGACTATAATATAAATGATTAAAATAATCAATGAATTCAAAAAACCTCGAAGTACCATAATTTTCCATCTAAAAAATAATACATCAGAGGGCCATGATTTTCTATTAAAAAATAAATTAAAGAGAGATTATCAATAAAAAATAAAAATCAAATATAATAAAAATACAAATTATTATTAATAAAATACTAACAATTACTAAATATTAGAATAATTGATTGAAAACTGTAAAATTTATTAAATTATTGTACATATTTATAGATTTTCAAATTACCCTAATAATTGTATCTATCCGTTCTGAAATTCTATATGTTGCTGCCGACTCTTCCCACTTCATCTTCTTCTTCTTCTTCTTCTTCTTCACAGACCTTCTTCTCCTTCATTTTCTTCTTCACAGATCTCCTCCTCCTTTTTCTTCTATCCTCTCTCCCATTTAATAATATTAAAATTATAGTCCGTGAGATTTTCGTTCCTTGATTTAGTCTTTTTGGATTGTCAAAAAAATGGTTGGACTAAATATAGTCCATCTGCTGGAGCAAAATCTACTTCCTAGACTAAATATAGTCTAGGATTTTTACAACTCCGGCCTGCTGGAGTTGCTCTAATAGAAGGGTTTTTATTAAGGATTAGAACAATCATAAAATCATGTCAACATAAAATAATTAGCACAATATTATATATGTTGACTCGACATGAAATAAATAGACGTAATGACAAGCAAGTAAATATAATCAAATTGGATGGCTATTAATCAATGCGTCTACTTAGGACACTTGATACAAATACTTTTGTAAACTATTTTATCTGTTTGATAATGTTGTCACAATAGATATGTTTAGGGGGAAATGACAAAATAATTCTCTCTCCTCTTTTCTTTCTCCTAGTCTCTCTTTTCCTATTCCCCATATCTTCTGAGAGGGAGGGGGAGAGGGAGTAGGGGGTGGGCAGAAGAAGACGAAGATCTATTCCCTCTTTCTTGGAGCTAGCTAGGGCAATAAATATAATAATAAATAATTAATTACATTCTAAAAAATGACGGATCGAAGCGTGCCATTGCCCAAGTTTGGAGAATGGGATGTCGGTAACCCGGCCTCGGCCGGAGATTTCTCGGTAATATTTGACAAGGCTAGAAATGCTAAAAAAGCAGGGCGGCGCAATAAGTTCGATCCTGAATCGCCAATTTTTAAAAAGGACCGAGAAACCGCCCCCTTTGCGACGAAAAAGCACAACGCCCAGCGGTCTCGAAAGCTTCCCTTCAATTATAGGAGATGGTTTTGCTGCTTCAATCAGCCTACAGGTTATGCAAAATCTTGAGGAGAAAAAAAAATATTTTCTCTCCTAATAACAAGGCTTCATTTGGTTTAATTTAATTTTATGACCTAATTAAGGCCTTTATCTTATATAAATTGGGCATATTATTATTTGAAGCCTAAATTATTGTTTTTTTGTTGGGTACCGATATTCTATTCTTGAAGTTTTATAGTCTGATCAAGAACATTGTATTGCATATTGTATGACTTTTCTTCTTTATGATGATCTGTATTATTAGGCACTTTCGGTGTTTATATAATGCGTTATAAAACTTATTTAATGTTAATTCTTTGTAATATAATAATTGTTACTCGAAAATTTCAGATATAATACACTTTTAATTGTGCAGCATCTAAGGGCGTGTTGAAAATATGAAGCTTTTTTATATATATAGAGCAAGGATCAATTGTATACTTTTTATGTTATTCATTCGTGTTTATTCTTTTTAGGCGACGGTTTTGATAATAGAACCGTTGTCTATACTTTTAGCGACGGACAACATATATCGTCGCTAAAATTATAGATGACGGTTGTATGACTGAAACCGTCGCCTAAAGGGGTGAACACGGGTGAGTAAGATAAGGGGTATGCACTTGATTCGAACCGTATATATATATAAGAAATTTATATTTTCACAATATTTTTTTGATATTTTCACGATAAAAGTATCGTTATAGATGTATAATGACGTTGAAAAACGTCATTATAGAATCTATAACGACGATTTTATTTTTATTAAGAAAATATTATTTTTTGTTGTGAATAATTTTTCTCTACAAATAATTATAATAATATTTATACTTATAATCCCAATATGCTTATAAAATAATACTCCGTCCATCACATTATATATGTGGTTCTACAGATTTTTACAAAAATTAAGAATAAATACAATTTTACTATTTTACCATCTATCTCATTATATCTCATCATGTGCTCTGTCGATCAGATCTGTCAGCCTGCACTCGTCTTCTTCATCTCTATCATCTAAAGAAAAATATTATTCCAACTGTTGAGCCACACTTGGGGAAAAACCCCATCAAAGACAAAGATGGTAGCCTGGCCCCAGCCAAACATCATCACCAACCTTTTACAGTACTACTGAATACTCATAATTAATACTACAAGAGGGAAACGAGATGACACAAAAATTAATTACACGGTTTTCCAAATCATTTTCAGTTCGTATTCAAATACTCCACTCTTTTCTCATCCTACGCTCCGTCTTCTTCTTCATCTTTTCGTCGCCCGGATCTGACCGAGATCGGACCGGTTAGTAAAACAATGGCCGGATCTGACCGGTTGTCCAATACCTACGCGAACACCGTACGAGAGTAGGAAGCTCTGACAGAGGTTTCCGATGGCGTTGGCGACGAATGAATCGTCGGCGTGATCGCACGGGGATGAATATGCCGCTGCCGGCGCTCCAATTCCTCCATGGCCTCCCTCAGCCGATCCTCAGCCTCCCGCAGACGCAAATCCTCGGCGTCGCCGTCGGAGGCCGGAGATGAGAAGGAAGTGGTCTTGGACAGAGATGTCATGTAGAGATAGCAAGCATCTGCTGAGGGACAGAGAAAACCGTCAAATATTTTGGGAAGAAAAAAAATACTCTAAAACGTCAGATATAATGAAATGGAGGGAGTATTACTATTACATAATGGTGGTTTACATAATGCTCACATATATATACATGTATATTTGTGAGTTTCACTTGTCAAACGAAGGTCCACAATATGTATATTTGTGTATGTAAATATTATATGAATTTTTTTTATAGAATACTAACATTTTGAATTATGTCCTAGTGGAGACAAAATCCAAAATGAAGTTGAACTAGGTAGATCTGTACATGCCCTTGTAGGCATGCACAACAGCCCCAAAATCCGAAAATGAAACCGAGTATGACCTTAAAAAAAGACCAGAAAAAGTTTGGCTTGAGGCCGTTCCTGAGCCGATCAAGCCTTATCTTTTTCTTTAACCCTGACATAATTAGAGACAAAAAAAATTTAAGAACCAAAAAACATTCTATTTTATAATAGAAATATAAACATTCTATTTTATAATAGAACTCTAAACATGTTGCATCTTTTATGTTGAGTACCATTAGACCATAGAGCATGGTCATAACTCCTTATGATAGGTTTTCTAGTTATCTACTTTAATGATTAAAGACAGTTAATTAATTTAAGAACAAAATGTGAGTTTGATTTAAATAAATATTTGTGAATAAGATACTTCATGATGAAAATATGTTAGAAATTAAATTAGCCTTTCAATTTATTTACTTGTCAAAATTTAAGCATATTTTCTCCTTGATATGCAGAAAAGGGGTGCTCCTAGGTGTATGTTGGGTTTGTTTTTTTATATAATAATAAACTAATTTTTTTATGACGAGGAAAAGGGTGGTAACTGATTACATACTTTACTCCCAAAATAATGATCAAAATTATGTCATTTTTGTATTATTTTTCTTGTGATAATTCAGTGGTACAGATACAAATAACATGCAAAAATATATAATTAGATAAATTTTCATAAAATTCAATAATGTTTGTTCACGAATAATAAATAAATAAATAAATAAATAAAATACGATATGTTGAAAAACACACTTGTTTTATATGGTTAGTATCCCTGAACCCTGTGAAAAATAAAAATTTACGCACTCATAAAAATGACGAAAATATGATATATTACTTCGTAATAAAGCAATTGATCACTTTCATTTTGCACATCCTTATATTTCACTCCATCCGTTCTTAAAAGAATAATTTAAGATATAATTTTTTTTTGTACTCAAAAGCTGAGAATGAGATAATGTACATAAAATTAAGGGTAAGTATATTATTTAGTGAAGTTTATTAGTATAAAAAAATAAAATATTCATCACTTTATATAATTATATGACCATTAAAGAAAATTTTGAATTTTTTTTTACTCTCTTTCCTCTATTTTAATTTTTTTAATAAAAAAATGATATATATTGTGAATATTTACGTCGACTATACGTGAATAAGTATTAGTAGATAAGTATTAGTAGTAACTTTTATAGAGAGATGTGTAATATGTGGAGTATTTGATACTATGCATGTCTTTAAGACAATTATGTCCTCCGTATGGTGCTCAGAGTTGATAGCACGTGTCTCCCAGAATACAATAACACCGTATACTTTAGCAGCACTACAAAAAGTATATTCTACGAACAAAAAATAAATGTTCTAACTCTATCTTTTTATAACTATGAAACTGATGGAAAAACTGAAGACTAGAATGACTAATAATGCTTAATTGCTTGTGAATGAGTGAATGAAAAGGCTGACCTATAAAACTCCGAATTTATGAAATGAAAGTATTCAATTTTCTTATAATTATTATTTTATTTAATAAATGGTTAAATTGATAAAAAGTTAAAGTTAAGGGTGATATGTGAAAATTTTGCAAAGTAAGCAAGTTGTCATAAAATATTCGTTGTGTCGGAGAATATTCGTTTGCCCGAAGAATATTCTTTTTGGTGGGAAATATCCGTACGGCGACACAACGAAATGACTGTCGGATATAGAAAGTGACAACGATAACTTTTTATAAAAATAACGACAAAAGTTTTCCTGTTAAACTGTTGAAATACCCAGTGGTAAAAATACAGTAATACGTGTGGTTGCATAGTAACACACAGTATTGATTATTGATACTTACGTGAGAAGTAACTCAATTATACTCAATTATTGCTACAGTAATTGCTGCATAGTATCTCACATTATTGATTCAATTATTGTCACAGTTTTATCTGCACAATATTTTATATTATTAAATCAATAATTGAGACGACAAAGTTATTCATATTATTAATTGCATTATTGACAATGTCTAGATAGTTCTGTCAAGGAAAAGGGTTTGGTCACCTAATTGTGCGCCAATAAGGAGAAATACTTATCGAAAAGCCCCCTCTTTCCTGCGAATGATCTGGTTGTTAATATTGCAAGTTATATTATTAATGAATAAATATTATTTAAAATATTTTCATTGTGTTGGGATTATTGGTGTTAGTGAAAATCGATATTTATTTCGATAATAGTTGATTTCTGGATGTTAAATTGACCAAACGGGTAATTAATTGGATAAATGAGCAATTAATTGCTATTAGTTCAAATGTAAATAAATATTTGTTCATATGCATGGAACTATTGGTTCACATGAATGTATTATTAGGGTAGGTTGTGTAAGATTGATAATACTTGAATGACTAAATTAAAAATGGAGGCAAAGATGAAGGTACTAAATTGTAATAATTCGAGCCCCTAAACATGCAATTATCGAAACTATGTTTTTCTATAAATAAAAGCTCATTTCTTCTTTCATTTTCACAAATTCACTAAGACTAACAAGATCAATTATAGAGAGAGAAGCTATAGAGAGGAAGAAGAAGAGTATTCTGCTACTTTACTATTGAAGTATACAGTCTTCTACTAAGGTAGGGGTATTATTTATTTTATATTCACTTATGATATTATTTTTCGTATTCATAAGAAATTTTATTTTCGTTCAATATTCATCAAGAATATTATTTTCGTTCAATACTCGTAAGGAATATTATCTTCGTTCAATATTCGTTCAACAATAGTAAGGGATATTATTTTTATTTAATATTCGTATGAAATAATATTTTCTTCCATACTCTGTAGTATGTAACTAATATTATTTCGTTTCGTATTCCTAATTCTACACTAATGTTGTTAAAGTATTGCTTCTATACTCCGTGAAATTAGTAGAATATCCTTGAAATTTGTGCTTCATCTAGTATCGTTTCACAAGAATATTTTTCTGAACATTTTTGTTAGATTTTAAGTTTTTCATGTCGGAGTACTATTCATGGGTACTATTAATTTATACGGCACTATTCATACGTACGACACTATTTATACATACGATATTATTCATAAATACGGTACTATTCATGAAGTACTATTCACAGAGTACTATTCTCGAAGTACTATTCACGGGGTACTATTCACGAAGTACTATTCACTCAGGTGCTATTCACCCGGGGTACTATTCATGATTTTTTTTGATTTCTTTCGGTCCAAATTATTTTTGATACAATATTATTCTTAAATTTTACTCCACAAAGAAGTATCATGTTGATAATTTGGACATTATTGAATTATAGATAAATTGAATTATAAATCTTTAAAATTTATCCTTTGCTTTAATTTAATTGAATTCTTATATCATTGTCATCATTCTCATGCTTATATTGTGATAAAAGTCATCATTGACCTGTAGTGCATAGATGGACTGTTGATTGATATGATTATGATCAGGGATTATTCGATATAATCATGACCTGTAATGTTACAAATGATGTGATAAAAGTCCTCATTGGCCCGTAGTGCATTGATGAACAGTTGTTGACATGATCATGACTATTGGTGATAACACGAATATCCTTGGCCCGTAGTGCATGGATAATTCGTGGACGTAATACTAATGAATATCTTTGGCCCGTAGTGCTTGGATAATTCAGTGATGTGGATTATTTACTGAGCTAAGTCTCAGCGATAAAATTAATGATAAACTTTTTAAATCATAGAAGATAGTAAATATCATGCTCTACTTGACTCTTCTAATGGATTGCTTGTTCCGTTGCAGTTAAACTTGTTGTTTATTGTATTCTATCAGTTTAACACTGTTGAAGGCTAACGATAATTTATTCTGCATTATCTTAGTCATAATATTTCTTACTGGGCTAGTTGAGCTCACCCTTTTACTTTCATTATTCTCTTCAGGAAATGAGAACGTAGCTGTAACTAGTCGGGAAACGGAGTGATGGTCCGAGATGGCGGCTATAGTAGTCATCACTATTTTATAAAATAGTGTGATAATAATTGTAATGATGACTCCATTTGAGTTTGGATATTGTCTAGAAGATAATATTCATGTTAAAACTCTCAGCTACACTTAGTCGTATTGTATTAGTGAAGTTTGTATTTGATTTCTATATCATATATTTGGCGACTCAGAATGGGTGATGTATACCTATTTTGGGGGCGTCATAGTTGGTATCAAAGCTTAGGGATATGATCCCTGGCTGAGATGTGAGACTAGAACTAGGAGGGGAGAGACAAGTAATTCCTTCGCTAGTATGAGCTATCTAAGCTTATTTGTTATTTAATTGGTCGGTCAGAGTATAGGGATAATATGTGAGATGTTAATTAACTCTTGTTTTGTGGCAGTGTTTGAAAATGATATCTAAAAATATTGAGATAAGCAATGAAGCATATGAGACCGTTGAGTCATCAACGATCAATACCCAGGATAATGTGCATCAAGAAGGCAATAATCCTCAGGTTAACAACAACACCGACCAAATGATGAACGATGGGATGTTCAAAGGCTTTATGCAACTCATGCAACATCAGGCGAGAGAAACTCCTATTTAAAATACAGGTGGAAACACTTGCAACTCTCGGATGGTCACTGCTAAGCAGTTCAAGGAGCTAGGACCACTAGAGTTTTTGGAAAAGCCAGAACCACTTAAAGCAGAAACGTGGATAAAGGAGATCACCAAGATATTTGATGTCTTGGGATGCTCCGAGGAGAAAAAGGTTCCCTTTTCCACCTTCATGTTGAGAGGAGAAGCAGATTACTGGTGGGAATCAATAATTCCAAGAATTGTTCAATGACAAGTACTTTCCCGAAAGTATTCATCACATGAAGGAGGTAGAGTTCATCAAGCTGGAGCAAAATAATATGACTGAATTGTAATACGAGGCTAAGGTTGCGGAGTTATCCCGGTTTGTATCCCATTTGTGACGCCCCCAAATTCAGACCACACTTGTCTCAAATTTGGTTGTCACGTACTAACTCTAATAATAAATCATAATCTTACACAACAAAAAAATAGAATAAATTACATTGTCATAATATAATTATTCTTGTCCCAAGGGTTCGTAACTTAAACATCTCTTACATACCTTAAACATAATTAAACATATTTAGATATAACTATTACATATCACATCTTATGTCATTACATGAATATAATAATCTCTAATAAACATAAACTACTCAGTAGCCCTGCCCTTGCCCTTATTAATGCCTGAGGGGCCTCCTTGCTCTGCCTTAACTGAAATATTTTTAGGGAAAGCAATAATGAGCAACAAATTTACCCAGTAAGTAATATAGCAAAAGGGTAATCAATGTAGCTTTAATATCTCAAGGGTATACCAACAATGATAGTTCAAGATAGCAAAAAGTATCGATGAATATCAACAATAGTCGCTATGGACAGAAAATATCAATAATATTCAATGATAAATCAATTGAAGATTTCAAAGTAATGAATACTGAGCAGTCACTAAGGACTAAGAACTACTCCAAAAATTAACAGTAATAAACTGATAATTCCATAAAACAAGTACAACAAGTGATCAGCCTAAAGTACCCTATGTCAATGCATTACATTTAATCTTTCTCAAGTGTGCACGTCGGTTTCCAGACAATATATAATTCCCCTACCAAGAGGGTTGTTCATCTCAGTTATAAGAGACCGCACCAAATAAATTTGGTTTGGATAACTTTCGATCAATATCAATAGTCTAGCCGAAGTAATGGCTTAGACAGTTTTCTTTCACACTACATATATGAACAATTATCATTCGAAATCAAGGTTTGTAAACACTTTTCATTTCTAGATTACGAACTATTAAATTTTCAAAGTTCTACTTGTACGATCAATAATAGTATAAGTTCAAGTAATTCTCAATAAAGATTAAGGTTCGAGTACTTGCATTCAATATATGAATCAAATAAAATTCAAGAACTTGCACAAATCCAAATTTGTGTAAGTTGGGAAAATTGATCAATATAAAAGACAGTTTGAATACTTGCCTTATGCGTAGTTTACCAAAGTAAAGCTTAACAACCTTCCAAAGAATTATAATATCCTATTCGTGTATAATCACATTAGTTATACAAGTTTAACATGTATACCTATTATCTTAATTTGCTATGATACACAAATGTAATTCATCGATACTAACATATATTGCTAGTCTTCTCTTAGTCTTATGATCTCATATGCATGTTACCACATAGCATGAAAATCAGTTCTAATACACTATGACATTTAAAGGGCATAGTTTGCTGACACATCTTGACTTAATGTCGTAAACACTTATTCACATAGGATGCCTATTATACATGTACATTACACTGAAACTTTACTACTGATTAAGGTAACCATATAGGTATGCAAGCATCCTCAGACTAACAGCAGAAAACTGTTCTTACTGTAGACTGGCGCGATCGCGCTTAGTTTATATTGAGGAGTGGCGCGACCGTGCTGCTCCTAGTGCAAACCAAGACATAGCTGCTTCTGCAATAGTTCACTCTATACCGTCTTGCATAAATATGAATAATCATGAAAAATACACATGTTAATATGGGAATTGCGAAGTTTGATCTTATATCCTATCATCAATATAGGTCACCATCTATTCTCAATTTATCAAGACTAAAAGTGTTAAATCCACGATTTTCTTATGTTTGATCATTAAACATATGCTATATGATCCATAGGTCTCAACAACACACACTTGCATTAGATTAGTCATGTATGTTAAGTGCTAGAATACTTGTAACGTAGTTATTGACAACACTAGTTTTCAAGGTTTCTTGTGAAAATCTTATGTTAAGCCACCAAGTATGCAAAGTCACTTCATTCACTATATATCATACTCTCACATATTGATATTAGAACATAATAACATGCTCATAAGTTCCTATATAGTTTATCAAGTTTGTAATTGAAACTTAAGGTCTCCATTAGTAAAACTTATTTAAGCATTTAAGATCAATCCACATTGTCTAAGTCATGCTTCCATACTCATTTTTGCATGTACTCAAGTTATTTACATAGGCTAGAAAGATCATAATTTGAAAGCATAATGCTCATCATGATTTGTTTTGCAAAACTTCAAGTTATTCTTTAGAACATCCTATAAAATCAAGCTAACAAAACTTATAATACACGAAGCAAACTTATGCCTTATGTTAGACTTGTTTACATATATATCTAGGTTATCTACACATGTTCACAAAATTAGAAATTATATTACTCCATGTTCACAAATTCTAGTTTTCCAAATCTTTAATTTTTTTTGAATGTTCATACTAAAACAACTAACATGGCTTCTAGCTTCCGGCATAACACCTTCTTGAACTTTCTTCCTCATACGCATCAGCTCTAGGTCTGTAGCTTGAGCAGCTTTAACTTTATCGATTAAAGTCGGTTCTACTCGTATATTCACCATTATCACTTGGGTCCCTGGAGTCTTTAACTCTATCTCCATCCTTTGCAAGTCACACAAAATGGGCCTTCGTGTTGACAATATCGCACTCGTACTTGCATATGATCTTCTACTCAATGCGTCAGCTACCATGTTCGCTTTTCCAGGATGGTATTGGATGGTATGATCATAATCTTTCAACAGTTCAAGCCAACGTTGTTGTTGTATGTTGAGTTCCTTTTGAGTGAAGAAATATTTGAGGCTTTTATGATCCGTAAAGATCTCCACTTTCTCCCCATACAAGTAGTGCCTCCAAATTTTAAATACAAAGACAACAACTGCCAACTCTATATCATGAGTAGGATAATTCCTCTCATATTCATTGAGTTGTCACGAGGCATAGGCTATGACTTTCCCATGTTGCATGAGAACACATCCTAACCCTTTGCCCGAAGCATCACTGTAGATGACAAATCCCTCCGAGCCAGATGGTATTGTAAGAACAGGTGCTGAAATGAGTCTCCTCTTGAGTTCTTAAAAACTCTTCTCACATTCTTTGCTCCAACCGAACTTTGTATCTTTTCGAGTCAGCTGAGTTAATGGAGTAGTGATTCGAGAAATTCCTTCCACGAATCTCCGATAATAACCAGCTAAACTTAGAAAGCTACGTACTTCGGTCACTGATTTAGGTTGTTCCCAGCTTTGAATTGCTTCAATTTTTGTCAGGTCAATAGATATTCCATGACTTGATACTACGTGCCCAAGGAATGCTACTTTCTCAAGACAGAACTCACATTTCTTCAACTTGGCATAAAACTTGTATTCACGAAGCTTTTGGAGTACAAGCCTCAAGTGTTGCTCATGATCTTCACGACTTTTGGAATAAATAAGGATGTCATCAATAAAACGACCACAAAGTGATCCAAATATTCCTTAAATATTCGGTTCATCATATCCATGAAGGCAGCAGGAGCATTAGTCAATCCAAAGGACATGACTAGGAATTCATAATGCCCGTACCGAGTTCTGAAAGCTGTCTTTGGAATATCATCTGTTCTAATCTTTAATTGGTGATATCCGGAATGAAGATCAATCTTTGAAAAGAATTTGGCTCCTTGCAACTGGTCAAACAGGTCAACAATACGTGGCAATGAGTACCTATTTTTGATGGTGACATGATTCAACTCCCGATAATCAATACAAAGTTGCATACTCCCATCTTTCTTCTTCATGAATAGAACAGGAGAACCCCATGGAGAAGTACTAGGACGAATAAAGCTAATGCCTAACAATTCCTGGAGTTGGGTCTTTAACTCCTGAAGTTCAATAGGAGCCATTCGATATGGGGCTTTGGAAATGGGTTTTGTACCGGGTTCAAGGTTGATACAAAATTCAACTTCACGCTCTGAGGGTAGACCAGGAAGTTCTTTAGGAAATACGTCAGGGAATTTATTAACAATAGAAATATCATTCAAAACTGACGTATTTTTGTTTAGATCCGTGACATGAGCTAAAGAAAGCTTGACATCCGTTTTTCAATAAACGAATAGCTTTATGGCTTGAGATGACCATGACTGATTTTAATGGTTTGGTCGCTTGAATTCACATAATAGGTTGATTAGGAATATGAAAGCTAACAACCTTACGAAAACAATCAATTTTAGCATGATGAGTAGTTAACCAATCAATCCCTAGAATCACATCAAATGCAAGTATTTTCAATGAAATAAGATCAACAGGTAATGTGAGGGTACCGATTTGAACCAAACAAGACTTATAAACAGTGGATGTAATGAAGGTTTCTCCCAATGGAGTTTCCACAGATAAGTCAAAGTCTAATTTCTCCGGAGTCAAATTTAATCGTTGAGCGCAAGTAGGAGAAATAAAAGAATGGGTAGAACCTGTATCAAATAAGGTATAGACTTTGCTAGAGTTTATGATAAGCTTACCCGTGATGACATCGTTCGGGTTCCTTGCTTTTTGGGAGGTCACAACAAACGCTCTCCCTTGCACTACCGACTTTGACTTTTCTAGGACAGCCTTTGGTGCCTCTATCCTAGCTGAACTTGTCTTCAGTGAACGACAAAATCAGGCTAAGTGACCTTCTCTTCGACAATTATAGCATGATTTGGACGGCATCGCGCAGTTTGGACTGATGTGTCCCTCCCCTCCGCATTTGAAGTATATGATACGTGGTCGTTCTCCTTCCTTAACAACGGGTGCAAGTGTTGTCGTCCTTCCATCATTGTTGAATCTCCTCTTCTTGAAATGTCCATTCTTATTATTTTAGCCTTGATTACCACCGAAGTGGTTACCATTTCTGGCCTATTGATTCCCTCCACGCTTGTTGTCACCGCTTCGATGACTGCTCTCACTAGTATTATCATTTTGCCGGCTGCTCTCTTTTGGTTGCGTTGACTCGTTATCGCGCTCCACTAACTGAGCCCTATTTACAACATCTGAATACAAACATAGTTTATGAGAAATAAGATATTGACGTATCTCCAGCTTCAAACCTCTTAAAAACACCCCCGTCATTCTCTCTTCATTATCAACCAAGTGGGATGCAAACCGGGATAACTCGGCAAACTTAGCTTCGTACTACGACACGATCATGTTATTCTGCTCCAACTTGATGAACTCTATCTCCTTCATTAGACGAATACTTTCAGGAAAGTACTTGTCATTGAATAGTTCTTGGAACTTCTCCCAAGACATCTTCAGTGCGGCAGGTTGATTACGCTTTATCGATTCCCACCAGTAATCTGCCTCTCCTCGTAACATAAAGGTGGCAAAGGGAACCTTTTGCTCCTCGGCGCATCCCAAGACATCAAATATCTTGGTGATCTGCTTTATCCACGTTTCCGCCTTAAGTGGTTTTGGCTCTCCAATAAACTCGGGTGGTCTCAGTTCCTTGAACTGTTTAGCGGTGACCGTCCGAGAGTTTCCAGTGTTTCCACCTACATTTTGGATAGGAGCCACTCTCGCCTGATGTTGCATATATTGCATAAAGCCTCTGAACATTCAATCATTCATCATTTGGTCAGTGTTGTTGTTTTCATGAGGATTGTCGCCTTCCTGATGCACATTATCTTTATTATTGATATGTGGTGAATCAACGGTCTCCTGTGCTCCATTGCTATTCTCAACATTCTCGGATGTCATTTTCAGATACTGCCACAAAACAAAAGTTAATTGACATGTAACATATTATCCCTATATTCTGCCCGACCAATTAAATACCAAATAAACATAGATAGGTCATACTAGCGAAGGAATTTCCCATCTCTCCCCTCCTAGTTCTATTCTCGCATCTTAGCCAGGGATCATTGATGAGTGAGTTTTATACACATAAATTGGATACATTCGGGCTTAAATTATTGTTGTTCTCAAGCCTTTTAGGATGTTTTTATGTGTTTGTGTCTATTCATGCATGTTTTATATTGTTTTGTAGGAATTGGGACAAAAGTTACATGGATCGACGTTTGGGGTGGCTAGATTCGCGTTTTCGGCTTGCCATTTACACAGCAGTCACTTCAGAGCCAATTTGACTATAGCTCCGGACATTATTTCGTAAAACGTCAAGAATGAAAGTTGTAGATCTACTTTTCCTCTTTCCAGAACATCTTGAATCATCTAAGTCGGAGTTCGGACGAAGAAGTTATGGCCGTTTTCCCAAAGGACGTCGGAGCAGAAAATGTTAGACTTTGGGACAGCGCCGGGGCGCTGGGGGGCAGAATCCCAGCGCCGTGCCCAGCGCCGGGGCGCTGAGGAAGGGTCTGGTGCGGGCCTGGACGCGTTTTGGGAGAATTTTGACACCTTTTTGACTCCAAATAGGATTGGGGTTGTTCCAAAACTAAAAATTAGACTTGTAACCTATAAATACATGATGTAAGACATAAAATAAGGGGGGATTACATAGCTTAGATTAGAGATACACTCCTTTAGATTAGAACATAACCCTAGTTCTTATTAGTTTTGGAGATTGAAGCAACTTGGAGATCATTGAAGATCAAGAGCAAGAGCAAGAGGGGAGCATCAAATTTGCTGACAACAGATTCTATTCTATTCTCTCATCTTACTTTTATCTTTTAATGTCTATTCAATTATGGATTCTTGGTTTTAATTCATTAATTATGAACTAACTTCTTTTTATTAAGATTTCAATTGAACTTTTTATGGCTATGAATTAGTTATTCATTATATTCCAGTTATTTATGTTAAAGTGAGTTGTTTAACTTGTCTTGTGCTTATTACTTAATTATCTGATCAGTAATTACCTTGTTACTCTAGAAGGAATTGGAAGAGGAATTCTAGGGTTAGAACTGGGCATGATATCATGTGACTTAGTTATTTGCATGGTGAATAATTAGGTTTGTGAATTGAATGGAAATATCTGTTCACCGCATGTAACACATAAGGAATTGGGATTGGAAAGAGTTTAATTCAATTATTTTGCATAGGAATATAACAAGATTAATCTGGATTAAATAGAAGGCAATTGATCACTTGGAAAAGGACTTTTGGCATTTGAGAATTCCTGTTAACAATTCAGTAGACATAATAATTGGGATAATTGGATAATTGATTTATAATTCATAATTGGGGATATTGAAGTCTTAATCTTTATTTATTTGAATTCATTCGTTAAAATCTTAGTTTTAATTATTTAATTTAGTTTTCTTAATTATAAAATTCATAATTTGAGATTGTTTAAATAAAATTAGTTTGGTTAAGAATTAGTACTTGGTGATTTTTATTAAATAATTCCTCGTGGGAACGATACTTTACTTTCACTTTATTACTTGTTGACCGTGTATACTTGCACGTATTCATTTATTGCGAAATCGATCAACAAGTTTTTGGCGCCGCTGCCGGGGAATTAATTTAATAATTATTGTCCAATATTAATTTCAATCAAATTAGTCTTAATTTAAACATTTTTATTTTTATTTTTAATTCTCTTTCTATATTTCTTTCTTTTCAGGTACCATGGATGACTTTGTGTATCAATGGTCATACACGAACATGACTCAACCAAGGGGAGCGGGGATTGAAAGACTCGAGAAACTTTCTGCATTGTCAGCACAGATTGAGACACTTTCGAGGATGTTTGAAGCTTTTGAAGCTCAGCGTCGTCAAAGTATGGCGGTTACTTGTGATTATTGTGCTGGAAATCATTTGAGTCATCAATGCGCCATCAGTTTCGAGCCGGTACAGTATAGTGGTGATTACCCCAATAATTATGTCTATCCCAACAACTATCATCAGGATTGGGGGTATCACCCAGATTTTTCATGGAGTAACAATCAAGATCAATTTTATGCTCCAAGTCCAATAAACCCACATGATTTCTTGTGTCCATCTCCACTACAACAGGAAGAACATTCAAATTGGGAGGTAGCCTTGGAAAAATTTATTAGAGCTTCTGAAAAAAAGAATGAGGAACAAGACAAGAAAATGAATCAAGTAGAGCTGAATTTGCAAAGCCAAGGGGCGTTGATCAAGAATCTGGAAAATCAAGTGGAACAGATAGCACATGTGTTGAACAACCGTCCTCAATACACCTGGCCCTATGACATGGATTCCGAGACTGATGGTGAGCCCGAGCCAAATCTATAACTGGATGAGCCACGAGATGAAAAAGAGGAGACAAGTGGGGATAATGACAACAAGGTCGATGAAGAACTAATTGTGAGACCCAATGATGATGAGCCAATGTTATTTATGCCTCAAGTGCCTTCTCCTCCATAGTTCAAGAGTCCGGTTAGATTTGTAAAACCTTGTCCGATTGGTAGTCATGTCATCGGCAATACGCTCTGTGATGTAAAAGCAAGTACACCTTCGAAACCATGGTGCGATGAGCTGGAGAAGATAGAAGAAGAAATTGTTGTGTCTGACAAGCCTCAATGCCAGAATATATTCGCAGACACAATGGAGAAACCACCTAGATGATGGACGTTCTTTAATGTGATCTTATCTAAACAAAGCATGCTAGGTGACTTTAATACAATGGCTATCGTAAATGGGAACCTACCAAAAGCTATATTATTTCCGATGGATGAAGGGTTCCTCAACTTTCGAAGAGGAATTGGATAGCATTGACCAGACAAAGTCAGGCTGAGACTATAAAACAAGCGCTTATTGGGAGGCAACCCAAGTTTAATTTTTATTTTTTATTTTTAGTTTTTATTAAGTTTTATATTAGTAGTTTTGAATTTGCATTTATTTAGGATTTAATAAAATTGCTTCTATCATGGTTTTACAGGTTATTCAAGTCAAATTCAAGTGTGGTGCCCAATTTGTTCCATGTGCTTAGCCTATTCTCCAAACTTAGCGGACAAGGAGGAAGACTGCTATATTTTCAGGGAAGTCCTCTGCTTTAATTTTTTCTATTTCAGTCATTGAGGACAATGTCTAGTTTAAGTTTGGGGGCAATTTAGTGTCGTATTGCATATAGTTAGTTATTTACATTGTAAGTTTGTTATGTTTTCTAGTTATTTACATTTAGTTTTTGCATTCTTTTTTTTTGTTTTTAAAAAAAAATTTAAAAATCTCAAAAATAGTAGTTAGTTTACTATGTTTGTTGCAGTTAGTTTATATTTGCATGATTCTAACTATTAGATAGTAAAAGTCTATTTTGGCCAATGATGAGACTAGAGTTAAGTAGATAAGTATAATATTGAATATTCAGGCTTTGATGTGATTTCTTGTTATGAATTGAATCTTTTCCTGTTTGAAACTGGTATAATTAAGGTTAGCACGTTAATAACATCTATGTTGACTGATTAAGATTCAATTGATACATAATGGATTTCTTAAGGATAATATTAGTGTGAAGGAATGAAAGACATGAATAGGCGGAGATGGCTAAATTTTGATAAAAACTTAAGTTTGGGGGGAAAATTTGAGGTATATAAGCTTTAAAAAAAACATGTTGAGACTTGTGGTGGGTTGAGGAGAAACACTCCCCATAAACACAAGCGTGAGATGGAGCGTAAAATGCACTCACCAACCATCTATTAAAAAAAAAGAAAAAAGAAAAAGAAAGGAAAAAAAAAATTACCGTGGCTAGTTTTGTTTCGGGGCCTTTGTTACTTGAGTAAGTACGCCCGAAGGGGTATCTTAAAACCTAGCGCCCTAAGGTCTTATATGGTCTGGGAGTCGTTGGTCGAAAGCTCGCTAAGGGGTGACACTGTTAGCCTAATGGAATGAGACATTGCACAGTCATGGTTAAAAAAACAATAAAACGGGAAAAGAGCAAAAAAGCCCCCGTAATGAAAAGTAAAGCATAAGTATCCCAGATTGGACTCTTGAACTTGGTGGATGTTTGACTTTAGTTGGATCTAGCTTGTTCGTGAATTTTGTGAGTTTTCACTGTATGATGCCTTCGAAGATATCTATTATGTCTTAAATTTGATTTTATATCAGTTAACATTGTTGTGGAGCACACACGCACTATATCAGTGATAACAGTCTAAGATTTGATGATTGATTGGGAAATTACTGATTTGTTTTAATATGATGTATTATCATGTTTACTTGATTTCTCCAAGGCCAGTTGAATAGACTTGTTTCTGTCATTACTTTGGATTCGTAGGTATATAGATTAGTTTCATTACATTGCATTACATAACATTTTTGTGTTTTTACTTGAGGACAAGCAAAGGTTTAAGTTTGGGGGTATTTGATGAGTGAGTTTTATACACATAAATTGGATACATTCGGGCTTAAATTATTGTTGTTCTCAAGTCTTTTAGGATGTTTTTATGTGTTTGTGTCTATTCATGCATGTTTTATATTGTTTTGTAGGAATTGGGACAAAAGTTACATGAATCGACGTTTGGGGTGGCTAGATTCGCGTTTTCGGCTTGCCATTTACACAGCAGTCACTTCAGATCCAATTTAACTATATCTCCGGACATTATTTCGTACAACTTCAAGAATGAAAGTTGTAGATCTACTTTTCCTCTTTCCAGAACATCTTGAATCATCTAAATCGGAGTTCGGACGAAGAAGTTATGGCCGTTTTCCCAAAGGACGTCGGAGCAGAAAATGTTAAGACTTTGGGACAGCGCCGGGGCGCTGGGGGGCAGAATCCCAGTGCCGTGCCCAGCGCCGGAGCGCTGGGGAAGGGTCTGGTGCGGGCCTGGACGCGTTTTGGGCGAATTTTGACACCTTTTTGACTCCAAATAGGATTGGGGTTGTTCCAAAACTAAAAATTAGACTTGTAACCTATAAATACATGATGTAAGACATAAAATAAGGGGGGATTACATAGCTTAGATTAGAGATACACTCCTTTAGATTAGAACATAACCCTAGTTCTTATTAGTTTTGGAGATTGAAGCAACTTGGAGATCATTGAAGATCAAGAGCAAGAGCAAGAGGGGAGCATCAAATTTGCTGACAACAGATTCTATTCTATTCTCTCATCTTACTTTTATCTTTTAATGTCTATTCAATTATGGATTCTTGGTTTTAATTTATTAATTATGAACTAACTTCTTTTTATTAAGATTTCAATTGAACTTTTTATGGCTATGAATTAGTTATTCATTATATTCCAGTTATTTATGTTAAAGTGAGTTGTTTATCTTGTCTTGTGCTTATTACTTAATTATCTGATCAGTAATTAACTTGTTACTCTATAAGGAATTCTAGGGCTAGAACTGGGCATGATATCATGTGACTTAGTTATTTGCATGGTGAATAATTAGGTTTGTGAATTGAATGGAAATATCTGTTCACCGCATGTAACACATAAGGAATTGGGATTGGAAAGAGTTTAATTCAATTATTTTGCATAGGAATATAACAAGATTAATCTGGATTAAATAGAAGGCAATTGATCACTTGGAAAAGGACTTTTGGCATTTGAGAATTCCTGTTAACAATTCAGTAGACATAATAATTGGGATAATTGGATAATTGATTTATAATTCATAATTGGGGATATTGAAGTCTTAATCTTTATTTATTTGAATTCATTCGTTAAAATCTTAGTTTTAATTATTTAATTTAGTTTTCTTAATTATAAAATTCATAATTTGAGATTGTTTAAATAAAATTAGTTTGGTTAAGAATTAGTACTTGGCGATTTTTATTAAATAATTCCTCGTGGGAACGATACTTTACTTTTACTTTATTACTTGTTAACCGTGTATACTTGCACGTATTCATTGATTACGAAATCGATCAACAATCATATCCCTAAGCTTTGATACCAACTGTGACGCCCCCAAAATAGGTATACATCACCCATCTTGAGTCGCCAAATATATGGTACAAAATTCAAATACAACTTAATTATACAACAGTCGTGTAAAATACGACTAAACATATGCTGTGAGTTTTAATACAAATATTGTCATCTAGACAATATACAAACTCAATGGGGTCCTCATTACATTTATTATCACACTATTTCATAGAATAGTGAAGACTACTAATGCTATCATCTGGACCGTCACTCCGTTCCCTGACTAGTTCCTACTACGTTCTCATTTCCTAAAGAGAACAATGAAAGCAAAAGGGTGAGCTCAACTAGCCCAGTAAGAAATATTATGACTAAGATAATGCAGAATAAATTATCATTAGCCTTCAATAGTGTTAAACTGATAAAATATAACAAACATCAAGTTTAACTGCAACGGAATAAGCAATCCATTGGAAGAGTCAAGTAAAGAATAAAATCTACTATCTTCTATGATTTAAAAGGTTTTTCATTACTTTTATCGCTCAGACTCAACTTAATAAATAATCCACACCATCTCTGCACTATGACCACGGGTATTCATTAGTATCACGACCTCAAATTATACATACACTACGGGCCAAGAATATTCGTGTATTCATCAATGGTCATGATCATGCCAACAACTGTCCATCAATGTACTATGGGCCAATGATGACTTTTTTCACATCATTTGTAACATTACGGTCATGATTACACCGAATAATCCCTGATAATAATCATACCAAGTCCATCTATGTACTACAGGCCACAAATGACTTTTAACATAATATAAAAATGAGGATGATGACAATGATATAAGAATTTAATAAAATAAGTTCAAGAATTAATTTATCCAGGAACTATTAACGTCCAAATTGTCAACATGATATTTCTTTGTGGAGTAAAATTCAAGAATGCTCAGAAGAATATTTCCATGAAATGATACTGGATAAAGCGCAAATATCAAGGATATTCCACTAATTTCATGGAGTATAGAAGTCAAAACTTTAACCAACTGAGTATAATAAAGAATGGAATAACAAAAGAAATCACCAGGCATGCGATAGACCGCACAGACAGGTTATTCTAACAGAATAATAAATAATGGAACCAGGTCATGCGTAAAGGCACAGACAGGATATTCTAACAGAATAATAAATAATGGAACCAGGTCATGCGTAGACGCACAGACAGGATATTCCAATAGAATAATAAACAACGAAACCAGGTCATGCGTAAACGTATAGACATGATGTTCCAACAGAATAATAAAGAATGGAATAACAGAAGAATTTCACCAAGTATAGGGTATTCCGCGTATATAGGTTATTCCAACAGAATAATAAAGAATAGAATAACAAAAGTTCTCTTCACGAATAAGAAAGAAAGAATACCCCTTACGAGTACAACAAATAATATCCCTTACCGTAAAAGAATAGTATTCCGACTGGTAGGGAGATAACATTCTTGAAGAAAACTTATCCTACGCTCAAAGCTTTTTAAAACTCTAAAAAAATATGCTCAAAATTATAGAAGAAGAACTCTCTCTATAGTTTCTCTCTCTAGAGTTTCAGTGAATTCGTAAGAAATAATGAAGGAATGAGCTTCTATTTATAGAAGAATGGACTGCATGGTAACTAATTCATGAATGGTCCAGATTGATTTACTTTTAATCGGACGGTCCATATTTAAAGTAAAATCTTTTAAATAAAATATAATATATTCTATTTATAATCTAATAAAACGAATAACTTTATAAAAGTATTTTGTTTTATATAAAAAGATTTTACTATGCAAAATACTATGCATGCACTATGCAACACTATGCATAATAAAATATAATATATTCTAATTATTGTCTAATAAAACAAATAACTTTATAAAAGTATTCTGTTTTATATAAAAAGATTTTACTATGCAAAACACTATGCAGACACTATGCAACACTATGCATAATAAAATATAATATATTCTAATTATTATCTAATAAAACGAATAACTTTATAAAAGTATTCTGTTTTATATAAAAAGATTTTCTATTTTATTACATTAATAATACTAATAAAACAAAACTCATCATCATTATTATAATTCACAATATTAATCGACCAGGTCGTTCCCAGGAAAGATGGGGCTTTCCAATAAAGATTTCTCCCCATTGGCGCGCAATTAGGTGACCAAACCTCTCCTTGACAGAACTTCTAGACATCGTTAATATTGCAAATAATAATACTAATAACTTTGTCATCTCAATTATTGATTATAAAATATTGACAATAATAGAATCAAATAACGTGAGATACTATGCAACAATTACTGTAACAATAATTGAACAAAACAGAGTGACTTCTCACATAAGCATCAATAATCAATACCGTGTGCTACTGTGCAACTACGCGTATTACTGTACTTTTAACACCGGGTGTTTCAACAGTTAACTGTAAAACTTCCGCCGTTATTTTCATAAAGTATTTTTGTTGTTTTCTCAATTCGACAATAATTCTGTTGTGGGGTCCACCAATGATTGTGCGGTTATACGAATATTCCCTGTTAAAACGAATATTCCTCGACCAATCGAATATTATATAACAACTTGCGTACTTTGCAAAATTTATAAATATTACCCACAACTATAACATTATATTAAATTAATTTCATAATATTCAAAAATGATATTTATAGAAAATTCATCTTTATTCTTAAAAGTTGGGATCTTACATTCCCAATTGGTGTCGAGCACGTGACATCCACCTGTAGGATTCCTCTCTTCACAGATGAAGGATGAGAGCTCTATTTAGGAGAGCGTGCTATTAAGAGCACCACAGGAGAGATTCGTGTGCCGATCTTGCATCCTGTCAGGCGTTATTGGCCTGTATTGCAGTCGCCTGTTGATGATATCCCGTTGTTGGGCGTTGACAGCTAAACTCTGTTAGAGGGTTCATCTGACGCCCCCAAAATAGGTCCATTCCATCTAACCCATACTGAGTCACCAAATACATGGTACAAAAACAAATACAACTTCAGTAATATAATTGTCGTGCAAAATACGACAACACATATACTGTGAGTTTAAATACAACTATTGTCTAATAGACAGTATAAAAACTCAAAAGGGGTCCTCATTACAATTATTGATACGCTATTTCACAGAATAGTGAGGACTACTAATGCAACCATCTGGACTGTCAATCCATTCCCCAACTAGTCCCAGTTATATTCTCATTTCCTGAAGAGAACAGTGAAAGAAAGGGTGAGCTCAAGTAGCCCAGTAAGAAAATATTATAACTAAGATAATATACAACAAATTATCATTAGTCTTCAACAGGGAAAAATCTGATAAAATATAATAGACAACAAGTTTTAGATCAACAACTGCAGCGAAATAAGCAATCCATTAGAAAAGTCAAGTAGAGAAAGAATTCTACTATCTCTAGGGGTAGACTAAGAAGTATTTAAGAATACGTCAGGAAATTTATTAACAATAGAAATATCATTCAAAATTGTGACTCTCATCCAAGACTTGAATAACACATGAAATGAAGGTTTCTACTAACGAAGTTTCAATCGATAAGTCAAAGTTTAACTTCTCTAGAGTTAAATTTAAACATTGAGCGCAAGCAAGAGAGATAAAAGAATGGGTATAACCGGTATCTAATAAGGTATAGACTTCTTAAGAATTTATAATTAACTTACCCGTGCTAACTTCGTTCAGATTACTCACTCTTTGAGAAGTCACAAAAAACGCTCTTCCTGAAACCACCGACTTTGTTTTGTCCATATCCACCTATGGTGCCACCGTCCCAACCGGACTTGATTTCGTTACAGGACAAAATCGAGCTATGTGACCGTCTTTTCAACAATTAAAACATATCTTGGAAATCTATGAACAGTTTGGACTTATATGTCCTTCCTCTCCGCATCTGTAGCATCTAACTGATGGTCGTTCTCCTCTCCTAGAATTTGTTGCTGCTGCTGGTGTTGTTGCTGACGTCTTCCCATCATCGTTAAATCTTCTCTTCTTGAAATTTCCACTTGAATCATTTCTTCTATTATCTTGGCCATAATTAACACCGAAGTGGTTACCCTTTCTGGAATGATAATTCCTTCCACGATGGTTATCATTGTTCCGATGACCGTTGTCACCGATACGATTATTATCGTGTTATTGCTCGTTATCCTTCAGTTGGGCTGGCTCATTATCGCGCTCTACTAACTGATCCATATTCACAACATCTGAATATAAACAAAGTTTTCGAGAAATGAGGTATTGACGTATTTCGGGTTTCAAACGTCGCAGAAACATTGGTGTCATTCGTTCCACATTATCAACCAAATGGGATGCAAATCGAGATAACTCCGCAAACTTAGCTTCGTAATGCGACACATTCATATTATTTTACTCCAGCATGATGAACTCAACCTCCTTCATGTGATGAATACTTTCGGGAAAGTACTTGTCGTTGAATAATTCTTGGAACTTCTCCCAAGACATCTTCAGTGCTGCAGATTGAGTACACTTTATAGATTCCCACCAGTAATCTGCCTCTCCTCGCAACATGAAGGTGGCAAAGGAAACATTTTGCTCCTCAGAACATCCCAAGACATCAAATATAATGGTGATCTCTATTTATCCAGGTTTCTGCTATAAGTGGTTCTGGCTTTCACAAAAACTCCGGTGGTCCCAGCTCCTTGAACTGCTTAGCGGTGACCGACCGTGGGTTGCCATTTTTTCCACCTGCATTTTGAATAGGAACCGCTTTCGCCTGATGTTGCATGAATTGCATAAAGCCTCTGAAAATCCCATCGTTCACTATTTCATCGGTGTTATTGTTTACCTGAGGATTATTGTCTTCCTGCTGCTCCTTATCCTTGGTATTGATTAAAGGTGTCACCACTGTCTCATTCACTCCATCGTTAATATTTCCTGATGCCATTCTTAAATATTTCCATAAAATAAGGGTTAATTAACAAATCACATATTATCCCTATACTTTGACCGACCAATTAAATACCAAATAAACTTAGGCAGGTCATACTAGCGAAGGAATTTCCCATCTCTCCCCTCCTAGTTTTAGTCTCACATCTTAGCCAGGGATCATATCCTTAAGCTTTGATACCAACTGTGACACCCCCAAAATAGGCCCATTCCATTCAACCCATTCTGAGTCGCCAAATACATGGTACAAAAACAAATACAACTTCGGTAATACAATTGTCATGCAAAATACGACAACACATATACTGTGAGTTTAAATACAACTATTTTCTAATTGATATTATAAAAACTCAAAAGGGGTCCTCATTACAATTATTCATACGCTATTTCACAGAATAGTGAGGACTACTAATGCAACCATCTGAACCGTCAATCCATTCCCCGACTAGTCCTATCTATATTCTCATTTCCTGAAGAGAACAGTGAAAGAAATGGTGTGCTCAACTAGCCCAGTAAGAAAATATTATGACTAAGATAATATACAACAAATTATCATTAGTCTTCAACAGGAAAAAATTTGATAAAATATAATAGACAACAAGTTTTAGATCAACAACTGTAGCGAAATAAGCAATCCATTAGAAGAGTCAAGTAGAGAAAGAACTCTACTATCTCTAGGGGTAGGCTAAGAAGTCTTTAAGAATACGTCAGGAAATTTATTAACAATAGAAATACATTCAAAATTGTGACTCTCATCTAAGACTTGAATAACACATGAAATGAAGGTTTCTACTAACGAAGTTTCAATCGATAAGTCAAAGTTTAACTTCTCTAGAGTTAAATTTAAACATTGAGCGCAAGCAAGAGAGATAAAATAATGGGTATAACCGGTATCTAATAAGGTATAGACTTCATAAGAATTTATAATTAACTTACCCGTGCTTACTTCGTTCGGGTTACTCACTATTTGAGAAGTCACAAAAAACGCCCTTCTTGAAACCACCGACTTTGTTTTGTCCGTATCCACCTTTGGTGCCACCGTCCCAACTGGACTTGATTTCGCTATAGGACAAAATCGAGCTATGTGACCGTCTTTTCCACAATTAAAACATATCTTGGAAAGCTGTGAATAATTTGGACTTATATGTCCCTCCTCTCCGCATCTGTAGCATCTAACTGAAGGTCGTTTTCCTCCTCTAGAATTTGTTGCTGGTGCTAGTGTTATTCCTGACGTTTTCCCGTCATCGTTAAATCTTCTCTTCTTGAAATTTCCATTTGAATCAATTCTTCTATTATCTTGGCCATGATTACCACCGAAGTGGTTACCATTTCTGGCATGATAATTTCTTCCACGATGGTTATCATTGTTCCGATGACCGTTGTCACCGGTACGATTATTGTCGTGTTGTTGCACGTTATCCTTCGGTTGGGCTGGCTCATTATCGCGGTCCACTAACTGAGCCCTATTCACAACATCTGAATATAAACAAAGTTTGTGAGAAATGAGGTATTGACGTATTTCGGGTTTCAAACCTCATAGAAACATTCGTGTCATTCGTTCCTCATTATCAACCAAATGGGATGTAAATCGGGATAACTTCACAAACTTAGCTTCATACTGCGACACGTTCATATTGTTTTTCTCCATCTTGATGAACTCAACCTCCTTCTTGTGACGAATACTTTCGGAAAAGTACTTGTCGTTGAATAATTCTTGAAACTTCTCCCAAGACATCTTAAGTGCGGCAGATTGAGTACGCTTTACAGATTCCCACCTATAATCTGCCTCTCCTCGCAACATGAAGGTGGCATAGGGAACCTTTTTCTCCTCGAAACATCCCAAGACATCAAATATCTTGGTGATCTGATTTATCCACGTCTCTGCTGTAAGTGGTTCTAGCTTTTCCAAAAACTCCGGTGGTCCCAGCTCCTTGAACTGCTTAGCGGTGACCAACCGTGGGTTGCCATTGTTTCCACCTGTATTTTGAATAGGAACCACTTTCGCCTATTGTTGTATGAATTGCATAAAGCCTCTGAAAATCCCATCGTTCACCATTTAATCGGTGTTACTGTTTACCGGAGGATTATTGTCTTCCTCCTGCAACTTATCCTAGGTATTGATTAAAGGTGTCTCCACTATCTCATTCACTCCATCGTTAATATTTCCTGATACCATTCTTAAATATTACCATAAAACAAGGGTTAATTAACAAATCACATATTATCCCTATACTCTGACCGACCAATTAAATACCAAATAAACTTAGGTAGGTCATACTAGCGTATGAAATTTCCATCTCTCCCCTCCTAGTTCTAGTCTCACATCTTAGACAGGGATCATATGCCTAAGTTTTGATACCAACTGTGACGCCCCCAAAATAGGTCCATTCCATCCAACCCATTCTGAGTCGTCAAATACATGGTACAAAAATAAATACAACTTCCGTAATACAATTGTCGTGCAAAATATAACAACACATATACTGTGAGTTTAAATACAACTATTGTCTAATAGACAGTATAAAAACTCAAAAGGGGTCCTCATTACAATTATTGATACTCCATTTCATAGAATAGTGAGGACTATTAATGCAACCATCTGGACTGTCAATCCATTCCCTGACTAGTCCCAGCTATATTCTCATATCCTGAAGAGAACAGTGAAAGAAAGGGTGAGCTCAACTAGCCCAGTAAGAAAATATTATGACTAAGATAATATACAAAAAATTATCATTAGTCTTCAACAGGAAAAAATCTGATAAAATATAATAGACAACAAGTTTTAGATCAACAACTGCAGCGGAATAAGCAATCCATTAGAAGAGTCAAGTAGAGAAAGAATTCTACTATCTTTTAAGATTTAAAAGTTCATCATCAATATTTTATCCCTGTAACATCAATCAATATACATCTTGAATCAAATATTCATCTTTGCACTACAGGCCAAAGATATTCATTTGTATAACCAGTTAGTCATGTTCATCTTTTCACTATGGGTCAAAGATATTCATTAGGTAATCATTCATCTTTGCACTACAGGCCAAAGATATTCATCAGTTAATCATTTATATTTGCACTACAGGCCAAAGATATTCATCAGTTAATCATTCATCTTTGCACTACAGGCCAAAGATATTCAGTAATATCATCATTTAGGATTGAGGATGATGAAAAATATATTAAAGAAAATGAATCCAGTGAAATAAAAGATCAAATATTAGGGATTCATATTACAGTTTATCCAAGATCAATAGTACCCCATAATAACCAATTTCGAAGTAAAATTCAAGAATAAAGATCAAAACATGGATACAATCAAAGATAGTAACCATAATAGACATCTTGGACAAAAGAAGAAAATTTTATTTTTTGGTGAATAGTGCCGTATACGTGAATAGAAACTTCGACATCAAAAGATAGAAATTCCACAAGAAAAATCATCATGCTTCGTGAATAGTACTCATTAATAGTAACTCATTAATAGTAACTCATGAATAGTAACTCATGAATAGTAACCCCGACATGAAAAGTTCTAAATTTGATAAAAAGTTCCAACCAATATTTCGGCATAATGATATTGAAGAAATAATATCACTTACGAAGAAAATAACATCCCTTACCTCAAAAAGATAATACTTCTGGCTGGAATATTGGATATAGTGCTGAAGGAACTTGCACCGTATAGCAACACTCAAAGTATCAAAATACTCACAAGAATACGCTCGATAATATAGAGAGAGAAAGAAAGAAAACTTATGAATTCTGGTGTGATTTTCAATTCTAACTAAGCACCCTATTTATAGGAAAATGCTTAGAACGCCATAGAAGACTAACCTGCTACCTGATGGCTTTACCAGCTACTATTCCCACCCACCACATTTGAAATTCAATTGAGCACATTTCACACCAACCAATTCTAGAATTTTCCAAAATGTTTAATCATTTAAACAATAATCAGAAACTTTAATAATTCATAGAAAATAGCTCTTTTATTAGAAAAATATGAATTTTATGTCCATTCCACACGAAATTGAATTCTCTACAACTTTGTAGCTTTGAGTTTTTCCAAATTCCAAACAGAAAAATACTCAAAATCCACAAACGGATGATTTTTAAAAACTTCCAATCCGCCAAAATACTGATAAAACATCTCAGCATTAATTCCTTCATTTTTAACTACAATAAACATATCCAACATTTAAATCAACATAAAAATAAATATTTCCTTATCATATGAATCAATAATTAATTATTCACAAATAATATTACAGAATCACATTTATGACAATCAGGCCATTCCCAGGAAAGAGGGGGCTTTCCGATAAGGATTTTTCCTTACTGGCGCGCAATTAGGTGACCAAACCTCTCTTTGACAGAACTTTTTAGACATTGCCAATAATGCTATCTAATAATATTATTCAAATAATATGAATTATTGATCTGATAATGGAGATACTGTGTAGTGACAATTATTGAACAACAATAATATAAAATATCAACGCAGCAATTATTGAATCAATAAAATAAAATATTAAAAAGTAACTACTCTAAAAATTATTGAGTAGTGCCTTCTTTCGTAAGGATCAATAATTCAACAATACTGTGCAATACTGTGTGCTACTGTGCAACCACGCGTATTACTGTATTTTAACCACTTGGTATTCCAACAGTCTTAACGGTAACAACTACGCCGTTATTCAATTTTGTCGTTTTCTTCATTCGACCGTTATCTGTTATGGGGCCCACAAATGGCTGCGCCGTCGTACGAATATTCTCCGACAGAAAGAATATTCCACGACCAAACGAATATTCCCCGACAATTTAATATTTTATAACCACTTGCTTATTTTGCAAAATTTGCACTTTCACCCATAACCAAAGTATTATATCAAATTAATACCTTATTATTCACAATAAAATAAATAAAAGAAATTTGATTTTATTCATTAAAAATTTGGGATCTTACAACCTCCCATCCTTATGAAATTTCGTCCTCGAAATTGACGTACGAACCTGGTGTTTCGAAAAGGTGAGGATACCTCGCTTTCATTTTTTATTCCAACTCCCAGGTCATTTCTTCAATAGCATGGTTTCTCCACAAAACCTTAACTTGTGCTATAACCTTCGTGCGTAGGACATGCACTTTCATATCCAAGATCTTGACAGGTATCTCCTCGTATGTTAAATCTTCGGCTATCTCATCTGGTTCTAACGCAATAATATGATTCGGGTCGTCCACATATTTACGTAACATCGATACGTGAAAAACGTTATGAACACGCGACATACTTAGCGTTAAGGTAAGTCTATAGGCCACAGTTCCTACTCGATCGAGGATTTTAACTAAATCGAAGGCTTGAGCTTTCTTCTCTTCATCGACTTTTACTTCTAGAATAACGCATTCTTGCACCTTCTTCTTCGTATTCATCAGCTTCGGGTCTATAGCTTGAGAGCAACTTTAACTTTATCGTCGGTTCTAATCGTATATTTACTATCTTCACGTTGGTTCGTATATTCGCACTTGTAAACGCATACCATCTCCTGCTCAACCCGTCAGCTACCACGTTCGCTTTTCGCACGATGGTATTGAATGGTATAATCGTAATCTTCAACAACTCGAGCCAACGCGCATTATACGTTCGTTTTGGTTGAAGAAATATTTAAGGGTTTTAGAAATGGGTTTTGTACTAGGGTCAATACAAAATTCAATTTCAGGCTCTAGGGGTAGGCTAAGAAGTCTTTATGAATACGTCAGGAAATTTATTAACAATAGAAATATCATTCAAAACTGTGACTCTCATCCAAGACTTGGATAGCACATGAAATGAAGGTTTCTACTAACGAAGTTAAAATTGATAAGTCAAAGTTTAACTTCTCTAGAGTTAAATTTAAACATTGAGCGCAATCAAGAGAGATAAAAGAATGGGTAGAACTGGTATCTAATAAGGTATAGACTTCACTAGAATTTATAATTAACTAACCCGTGCTAACTTCATTCGGGTTACTCACCCTTTGAGAAGTCACGAAAAACGCTCTTCCTAAAACCACTGACTTTGTTTTGTCCGTATCCACCTTTGGTGCCACTGTCCCAACTGGACTTGATTTCGCTACAGGACAAAATCGAGCTATGTGACCGTCTTTTCCACAATTAAAACATATCTTGGAAAGCTGTGAACAGTTTGGACTTATATGTCCCTCCTCTTCGCATCTGTAGCATCTAACTGATGGCCGTTCTCCTCCCATAGAATTTGTTGCTGGTGCTGGTGTTCTTGCTGACGTCTTCCCGTCATCGTTAAATCTTCTCTTCTTAAAAGTTCCACTTGAATCAATTCTTCTATTATCTTGGCCATGATTACCACCGAAGTGGTTACCATTTCTGGCATGATAATTTCTTCCGCGATGGTTATCATTGTTTCGATGACCGTTGTCACCGGTACGATTATTATCGTGTTGTTGCTCGTTATCCTTCGGTTGGGCTGGCTCATTATCGCGCTCCACTAACTGAGCCCTATTCAAAACATCTGAATATAAACAAAGTTTGTGAGAAATGAGGTATTGATGTATTTTGGGTTTCAAACGTCGCAGAAACATTCGTGTCATTCGTTCCTCATTATCAACCAAATGGGATGCAAATCAGGATAACTCCGCAAACATAGCTTCGTACTGCGACACGTTCATATTTTTTTGCTCCAGCATGATGAACTCAACCTCCTTCATGTGACGAATACTTTCGGGAAAGTACTTGTCGTTGAACAATTCTTAGAACTTCTCCCAAGACATCTTCAGTGCGGCAGATTGAGTACGCTTTACAGATTCCAACCAGTTATCTGCCTCTCCTCGCAACATGAAGGTGGCAAAGGGAACCTTTTGCTCCTCGGAACATCCCAAGACATCAAATATCTTGGTGATCTGCTTTATCCACGTCTCTGTCGTAAGTGGTTCTGGCTTTCCCAAAAACTTCGGTGGTCCCAGCTCCTTGAACTGCTTAGCGGTGATCGACCGTGGGTTGCTATTGTTTCCACCTGCATTTTGAATAGGAACCGCTTTCGCCTGATGTTGCATGAATTGCATAAAGCCTCTGAAAATCCCATCGTTCACCTTTTCACCGGTGTTATTGTTTACCTGAGGATTATTGTCTTCCTACTGCACCTTATCCTGGGTATTGATTAAAGGTGTCTCCACTGTCTCATTCACTCCATCGTTAATATTTCCTGATGTCATTCTTAAATATTGCCATAAAACAAGGGTTAATTAACAAATCACATATTATTCCTATACTTTGACCGACCAATTAAATACCAAATAAACTTAGGTAGGTCATACTAGCGAAGGAATTTCCCATCTCTCCCCTCCTAGTTCTAGACTCACATCTTAGCCAGGGATCATATCCCTAAGATTTTATACCAACTGTGACGCCCCCAAAATAGGTCCATTCCATCCAATCCATTATGAGTCGCAAAATACATGGTACAAAAACAAATACAACTTCAGTAATACAATTGTCGTGCAAAATACGACAACACATATACTGTGAGTTTAAATACAACTATTATCTAATAGACAGTATAAAAAATCAAAAGGGGTCCTCATTACAATTATTGAAACGCTATTTCACAGAATAGTGAGGACTATTAATGCAACCATTTGGACCGTCAATCCATTCCCCGACTAGTCCCAACTATATTCTCATTTCCTGAAGAGAACAGTGAAAGAAAGGGTGAGCTCAACTAGCCCAGTAAGAAAATATTATGACTAAAATAATATACAACAAATTATCATTAGTCTTCAACCGGGAAAAATCTGATAAAATATAAAAGACAACAAATTTTAGATCAACAACTGCAGCGGAATAAGCAATCCATTAGAAGAGTCAAGTAGAGAAAGAATTCTACTATCTTCTAAGATTTAAAATTTCATCATCAATATTTTATCCCTGTAATATCAATCAATATACATCTTGAATCAAATATTCATCTTTGCACTATAGGCCAAAGATATTCATTTGTATCACCAGTTTGTCATGTTCATCTTTGCACTATGGGCCAAAGATATTCATTAGGTAATCATTCATCTTTGCACTACAGGCCAAAGATATTCATCAGTTAATCATTCATATTTGCACTACAGGCCAAAGATATTCATCAGTTAATCATTCATCTTTGCACTACAGGCCAAAGATATTCAGTAATATCATCATTTAGGACTGAGGATGATGAAAAATATATTAAAGAAAATGAATCCAGTGAAATAAAAAATCAAATATTAGGGATTCATATTACAGTTTATCCAAGATCAATAATACCCCATAATAACCAAATTCGAAGTAAAATTCAAGAATAAAGATCAAAACATGGATACAATCAAAGATAGTAACCATAATAGACATGTTGGACAAAAGAAGAAAATTTTATTTTTCGGTGAATAGTGTCGTATACGTGAATAGTGTCGTATACGTGAATAGTAACTCCGACACCAAAAGATAGAAATTCCACAAGAAAAATCATCATACTTCGTGAATAGTACTCGTGAATAGTAACTCATGAATAGTAACTTGTGAATAGTACCTCATGAATAGTAACCCCGACATAAAAAGTTCCAAATTTGATAAAAAGTTCCAACCAATATTTCGGCATAATGATATTGAAGAAATAATATCACTTACGAAGAAAATAACATCCCTTACCTCAAAAAGATAATACTTCTGGCTGGAATACTGGATATAGTGCTGAAGGAACTTGCACCATATAGCAACACTCAAAGTATCAAAATACTCACAAAAATACGATCGATAATATAGAGAGAGAAAGAGAGAAAACTTATGAATTCTGGTGTGATTTTCAATTCTAACTTAGCACCCTATTAATAGGAAAATGCTTAGAACGCCATAGAAGACTAACCTGCTACCTGATGGCTTTACCTGGTACTATTCCCACCCACCACATTTGAAATTCAATTGAGCACATTTCTCATCAACCAATTCTAGAATTTTCCAAAATTTTTTATCATTTAAACAATAATCAGAAACTTTAATAATTCATAGAAAATAGCCCGTTTATCAGATAAATATGAATTTTATGTCCATTCCACACGAAATTGAATTCTCTACAACTTTGTAGCTTTGAGTTTTTCCAAATTCCAAACAGAAAAATACTCGAAATCCACAAACGGATGATTTTTAAATACTTCCAAATCGCCAAAATACTGATAAAACATCTCAGCATTAATTCCTTCATTTTTAACCACAATAAATATATCCAACATTTAAATCCACATAAAAATAAATATTTCCTTATCATATGAATCAATAATTGATTATTTACAAATAATATTACAGAATCACATTTATGACAACCAGGCCGTTCGCAGGAAAGAGGGGGCTTTCCGATAAGGATTTTTCCTTACTGGCGCGCAATTAGGTGACCAAACCTCTCCTTGTCAGAACTTTTTAGACATTACCAATAATGCTATCTAATAATATTATTCAAATAATATGAATTATTGATCTGATAATGGAGATACTATGTAGTGACAATTATTGAACAACAATAATATAAAATATCAACGCAGCAATTATTGAATCAATAAAATAAAATATTGAACAGTAACTACTATAACAATTATTGAGTAGTGTCTTCTTACGCAAGGATCAATAATTGAAAATACTGTGCAATACCGTGTGCTACTGTGCAACCACGCGTATTACTGTATTTTAACCACCGGGTATTCCAACAGTCTTAACGGTAACAACTACGCCGTTATTCAATTTTATCATTTTTTCATCTGACCGTTATCCGTTATGGGGCCCACAAATGGCTGCACCGTCATACGAATATTCCTCGACAGAAAGAATATTCCACGACCAAACAAATATTCCCTGACAATTTAATGTTTTATAACCACTTGCTTATTTTGCAAAATTTGCACATTTCACCCATAACCAAAGTATTATATCAAATTAATAACTTATTATTCACAATAAAAAATAAAGGAAATTTGATTTTATTCATTAAAAAGTTGGGGTCTTACAGTTCATATACCCAAGAGGCATTATACCGCTGGTGGTCCCCCTTGTACCATCGGATCCCAGACCCGCGTCACTCAGTTCATGGGGGATATGGTTCCTGGATCCGTGATGATGATGGATTGGATGGCCTGTGTCTGAGATCCGGCTCATTTGACACAGATTGACAGTTTGACCCGATAGTTGGACCGATCACATTTTTTTCATCCGGTATTTGGCCTTAGATCCTTTAGAGGCGGATACTTTTTATCCTTCTAGCTCAGGTGCTGGCCCCTCAGGTGACCCATATGGCTTTACCAGTGTAGATCCTCCATTGTATAGGCCTGACATCCCTGTTGATGGAGATCTAGTGACTCAAGAGGAGTTACATCAGGTGGACATGATTGATGATGTAGACATAAACACCATTATCTTCTTCTGATGTGTTTTCTCACTATATCTTTTGATAGGCCTCTGTTAGATACTAGGTGGATGTGCCCCATTCTTGTTATATCTTTTGATAGGACTCTGTTAGTTGTAGGGCGTCTGTGCCCCATTTCCCTATATTTTTTAGTTTGTACAGAGATGGTGTATTTAGATGATGATGTACTTAGGAATGCATGTACTATTTTCCATTCTCTACATCATATTTCCATCTATTATCTGTCATGCATGTATTATGTCATGCATATGTATGTCCAGAGATATTCAACATTGACCCCTGGATGGTCTTATGATATGGCCCACACATATGTCTTCTTCGACAGTCATCCGTATTGATCATACCCCACCAGTATTGGTGGCCTCACGCTTGAGATCTTGGTTTGACAGTGTATCCATTTTAGACAAGGTGATTGTAGATCCTCTATTACAACATTCCATGACCCTCTTGACATTCCAGGTTCTGTTGGGCTTCGTAGATGGCATGCTAGAGCACTGGGTATCGGAGAGGCACGTTTTCCAGTTTGGGACCCAAGAGTTGACTCCTATCTTGGAGAAGTATGAACGGTTGAGGGATTTGCCCTTAGATAGACCTTGCGCTCGGATGGCTATTGGAGATATGCGCCAGTAGTTCATGACCCTCACTGGGCTACGGCGTAGAGTAGTACAAGATGAGATTACATCTGACCATGTATTGTCCCAGCATTTTTTGATAGATAGATTTGGCTCATTGGACTTCTATGCTCGACACTCATGGGATTTCACTACACCAGAGGATCAGTGGCATGTGGCCAGAGTAGATGTACTTGTGATGTGTGTAGTGACATATATATATATGCCACGATATATGGATGAGCTGGATATCGGTGTTATCATTGCAGTGAGAGCTCTTAGGGAGGGTCATACCATTATTCTGATGATTGTGGCGGAGACGTTGAGATCAACCACGTTTTGCCACACCTTCCCTCCAGGGGTATTTATAGGCAGCTCGGTTTTGTTGTACATGTGGTTCATGTCATACTTGAGACCGATTGGCACGTTCTGACGGCATGGGTATTGTTTTTCCCATGAGATAGCTACGTCATACTCCTTTCAGCCAGTGGAGTGTGTAGACGTTGTATCCTGGTAAGTGTTCTTGGCAGGTATTGGAGATCCATTTGACATTTTGCCGTGTACAGGGCTCAGTTCACCCTACAGTTTTATTACTCATGCCCCTGACATGGATTATCTCCCTTTGGCTGGTTTGAGGGGCATTGTTGGGTAAAATCTAGATACGGACAACACGCAAGTATACATGGTCTACAAGTAATATAATAGTAAGTAGAGTATCGTTCCCTTAGAGACTTAGCAAGAAATTAACTTCACAATTACCAATCTTCTATTAATCCTAATTTTATTAAACTAATCAATTTCCAGTTTATAGTAAAAATATTAAAAAACAAATAAATACCAACAAACCCTAAAATTGAATTTTCAAACAAATATAACAAAATTAGGCTTACAACTTCACTCTAAGCATCACTCTGATTATTATACCTTAATCCAGTTTAATTCACTATCCCATTTTATTAATTAAGAACAAATAAATAGTACTAACCACCTCTCGATGTACTAATACCGTATTAACCCAAATCCATAATTAAGATAGAGTTGTGTTAAACACCTTAATTAACTAACTCACTACATCTCTATGTGAATTACAATTAAAGAAGGTTTAAGTTCATGTTCATCATATGATTACATGCGATGTCAAGCATATCTCTACCTTAACATACATCAAGATTCTGTTCATTCACATAAATCAAGAACACATACTATATTAATTAAGTCTAGATTCAGATTTCATCTCTCGAAATCATACAACTCCACATAAAATTGTTGATCAAGAAATTCATAAACTTAAGCTCAAATTAATATAGATAAACTACATAATAGCTTATTAAACTGAAATCCAAGGTTACATAATCATCGTTCCACTTAAATATCCATTTTAAGCCTAATAAGTAATTTAGTTCATAGTTAATGAATTAAATACTGAATAAATAAAAGAAAACATCATCCCGATTACATAATTTGAAATTAAAGGAGAATAGTAATACACCACCCTTCTCGCCCTTCAAATCTGAAATCTTCGTGAAATTATTATTCTTCTTCGTTCCTCCAAGCTCTTGTTCTTTAATCTCGTTCTCGAAGTGTGTCTCAATGATCTCCCAAGCTCTATCACTTCACATAAAAATAGCCTCAACTTAGCTTCTTACCACCATTCCTAATCCAACTCTAACTCCTCCCATAGAAAAGTCAAATAGAAATCTAAATCCTTTTCAATACCAACAAGTAAATAGTCAAAGACTCCTCCCCAAATGAAATAACAACCATCCCACAATCCTATTATGATCACATTACATAAAGAATTAATAGCTCCCTACAATACCCAACTTCCAACACAAAATTACTTTTTGCCCAGAACTGATGCCGATGCAGCGCACCCCACGCTACACAACACTCTCTAACAGCGCGGCCCACGCTACTGCACCAGGAAAATTCCACAAACCAGTGCGCCCCACGCTACTCCACTATACATCACAGCGCGGTCTGCGCTTTGTAGGCAGAAAGTCCAGAAATTTCTTGAAGTCTCCTTCCAATGCTAACATTCTGATAGGCACATTGATTATCCTACAGCAAGCACAAAACCCATCAAAAGTAAAATGAAATTACCAAAAATTAACAATATAACAAGCTTAACGAACATAAATTATAGGTTGAAAACCTACTCATTAAATTCCCGCAAACTTGAACATTGCTTGTCCTCAAGCAAAATGCAATGCAATGCACTAAGAACTAAAAACTATGAATCCAGTATTAAGATAGTAAAGATAAATTACTCATACGGCCTCAGAAAAATTACGTAAACATGTCAACACTTCATATCAAAACCAATCTGCAATTCACTATCAATCATTACATCTTAACCTATTATCACTAATATAGTGTGTGTGTGTGTGTGTGTGTCCAACACCCATGCTAACTAATATCGAATCAAATTCAATACATAACCAATTTATTATCAGGAATCATACATCACAAACTTAAAAAGTTCAAAAGCAGACAAGTTCCAGCTAAAACTAAACAATTACCACTATCAAGGGTTCACATAGGATACTTATGCTTTATTTTTCATCTACGGGGGCTTTTTGGTCTTATTTCCCATTTTATTCATTTTTTAGGTGATAGATAGTGAGTGCGTTTTACGCTCCATCTCACGCCTATGTTTATGGGGAGTGCATTTCACACTTTTTCTCGACCCACCACATGACTCAATTTATTCAACTCAATATTTTTTTAATATATACCCCAAATATTCCCCCAAACTTAGGTTCTTGTCTAATTTTCGCTTACACTGCCTATCCTCGTCACTTTCTCGTTTACACTAGCAGAATCCTTTAAAAAATCTTTATGTAACAATTTGACTTAATCCATTAACGCATATGTTATTAACGTGCTACCCGTATTATACAAGTTTCAAATCAGAACAAGATCCACATCATAATAGAAACTATATCAAGGTTCTCATACTAAGTAATGTACTTATCTACGTAATTTCAATCTCATCATTGGCCAAGAATCAACGTATACGATCTAATAACTGGATTCATGCAAACTACATGAAAAATATTTTTATTTTTATTTTTTTATTTTTATTTTAGATAACATGAATACGACAATTATAATCGCAGAAACATAATCCCCCAAACTTAAATCAAGTAATGACCTCATTACGACACAATAATTCAAATAAAAGTATGAGGCCTTCCCTGAAAACGAGTCACTGCTCGTCGTCGTCCGACGGAGGATATGCAGGCAGGTTAGGAGGAATGGGTATGACCACCGGAGGTGCAGTTTGATTGCAGTGGGAAAATGCATCAGCAAGTGTGTTGAATGCATTGGCATTGTACTGATGCATTAGATCTTGATGTTGGGCCAACCATAAAAATTGATTCCTTGAAGCTCGAGGTGGTGGCTCCTGCCTTGGTTCTGCTCCAACTGGGGGTGCGGGTTGTCGGATCATAATATAGCCTTCTCCACGTGGATGCGATCTCGCCCCATCCCTTGCCTTGTACCTCTCAATTATGGCATGATCAATAATAGCCATCGGTTGTTGGATAGGCTTGGAAGGTTGCCACTGCACTCCAGCTTTACGATATAAATCAATGATTAAGAATCCATTCAGCAAACCTCCCGTAGTACTCCCTCGTAATACCCAGGCAATGGACTCTTGAATACACTCCCCCACATCGACATTATAGAATGAAATGTAGTTGTTCACCCAGAAATGGTGATGAACAATCCCATACAATAGCTGAGCCCGTGCCTTAGTTACATTGTTTTGGTTGTGAGTGGGCATTAAATAGGCACACATAAATGCATACCAAGATTTTTAATACCGACTAAGTGCAGAGTGGGGAAAACTTATCTTTTCATCTGTCCTGACTTGAATTACCCATTACGTTCCTGGTTTGCATAATCTGACAATCAACTCATCTAACTCGGACAACCCATCTTCATATCGGCCAGTGTGTGGTGCCTCTAACCTAAAATACTCGTTGATAGCATCGGCATGAAACGCCACCGGTTCTCCCCGAACCAAGCCTATGTGATTGACATGTTCCATCGCATTGGCGTAAAACTCTTTCACTATGTTGATTACCGCTGGAAGTGGTTGTTCGACTAACTGAAACCAATTACGCTCAATAATTTGCAAAGCCATGTCGCCGTCTAAATTAGCATCCGACTTCAATCCACGTTCAAGGACCAAAGTTTTCTTACCAATGGATGACTTGAATCGTTCTGCAGCCCTCTCACTAACAAATCGTGTGTGATCATATTGAGGCCGAGCATTGGAGGTGGATGGGCGTTGTCTTTTATTGGAAGACATGGTGTTTTTGAGGATGAGTAGGCTCAAAGTTTGGTTCAGGATTTTTATCAAATAGCTGGCGAGCGGACTGAGTTTTTCCCTAAAATAGCTTACTTGGTGTTATCTTGCTAGCCAAATTGTGAAAACAAACACCCAATATCCAAGGTGTTCTATTTACTTGCTATCAATAATAGAGAAGAAGATTGAGCAAGAAGTGAGTTGTGCTTACCTTGAATAAATTGTGTTTTCATCTTTATAATGGTGTCCCCAATTGAAAGAATTTGTGCAAGGAATGAATTAGATGTAGGATTGGAGTGTAGTGTGTATAATTAATATGAATTGGAGTATATGTATAGGTGGAGTTCATGTAGGGGAAGAAAAACCAACGTGGGTTGGGAGATGGGAGGTGAGTGGGTGTACTGTGAATAAAAGTTGAAAAGGAAAAGAAGTTATGGGGTAGTGGCATTAGTATGGGAGTTATGGAGTTATGGAAGTGTAAAGGGTGTAGGAGAATTGGGGAAGATGATTTGACGAAGGAAAGGAGAAGTGGGGGAGTTATGGCATAGGAAACGACAATTAAAGAAAGTAGGTGCCTGGGTGTTACGAGCAGCGCGGCCTGCGCTGTGGAGAAGCTGAAGATAGCGCACCCTGCGTTAGGGGGTCAGGAGGTGCTGGCGTACTAGTGCGCCCCGCGCTGCATAGCAGTGTTGGATAGCGCGGTCTGCGCTAGGGGGTCAGGCTGTGAGATGAACAGCAGCGCGCCCCATGCTGTGTATGGCGCGCCCAATGCTGTTAAATCGATGAAGTAGCGCGGCCTACGCTTGCATGGCAGGAAGGGACTGGGGTTGTAGCACGCCCCGTGCTAGATATATAAATTGGGTAGCGCGGCCCGCGCTATGAGGTCAGTGACATCTTGTCTCTATTTTCCTTCTTCAACCTGCGAATCATCCAGAAATGAAGTAAAAAATTCTATGAAAGCTCATACTTAAACTAGATTATAAACTACAATATAAAGAAAAATTTAAAGAGAAAGAATTTTTGAGCTCGGGTTGCCTCCCAAGTAGCACTAGTTTTAACGTCGTAAGCCCGACGGTACCTCATATATCATTGTGTATCGGCAAGGGTAATGTTGACAGCATCCCAGTTAGAATCTCCACCCCAGTAATGCTTTATCCGTTGACCATTGACCTTGAACGTCTCCAATGGATTTCGACTGTAGAGTTCGATGGCGCTATGTGGGAAAACTATTTTGATGGTGAATGGTCCCGACCACCTTTACTTAAGCTTTCCTGGGAACAACCTCAATCGTGAGTTGAACATCAGTACTGATTGTCCCGGCTCAAACGTTTGGTTCATAATTTTCTTATCGTGCTATTTCTTGACATTTTCCTTGTATAGTTTTGCGTTCTCGTGCGTCTGAAGTCGGAATTCATCGAGCTCATTTAGTTGGAGTAGTCTCTCTTCCCCCACCGCTGCTTGATCAAAGTTCAGTTTTTGAATTGCCCAGTAGGCCTTATGCTGGAGCTCGACTGATAGGTGACAAGCCTTCCCGTACAGTAGTTTATATGGTGACATCCCGATCGGTGTTTTATACATAGTCCGGTATACCCATAATGCATCATCTAACTAGAGTGACCAATCCTTTCGATTTGGGTTCACCACTTTTTCTAGAATTTTCTTGACTTCCCTGTTCGACACCTCAGCCTGCCCACTGGTTTTGGGATGATAAGTCGTCGCTACCTTGTGGTTAACCCCATATTTTTCCATGAGAGCTATAAACGATTTGTTGTAGAAGTGACTACCTTCATCACTTATAATGGCTCTCGGCGTGCCAAACCTTGTAAAAATATTTTTTTGCAAGAATTTGAGAACCACCTTTGCATCGTTAGTCGGTAGTGCTACTGCTTCAACCCACATTGACATATAGTCAACCGCAAGCAATATGTACTGATTGGAAAATGAGGAAGGGAATGGCCCCATGAAATCGATGCTCCATACATCGAAAATTTTAACTTCAAGAATTGTTTGTAGAGGCATCTCATTCCTTTTCGAAATGTTGCCCACCCGTTGACATCTATCACATGTTTTGACAAACCGGTGGGTGTCCTTAAATAGTGTAGGCCAATAGATCCCGGCTTGAAGCACCTTTGATGCTGTCCTCTCACTACCATAATGTTCGCCATACGCAGATGAGTGGCACTCGTGCAGTATGTTTTTCACTTCATTGTAGGGAACACACCTTATAATCTTTTTGTCAGCGCACTGCTTGAATAAATAAGGTTCGTCCCATATGCACCATTTTACATCATGAAGGAATTTATTTTTCTGTTGTCGGGTGAGATCAGGTGGAAGAACATTGCTCACTAGATCATTCACATAATTCGCGTACCAAGGAAATTCAACATTCATCCCAAATAATTGCTCATCTAGGACTGATTCGTTAATTTCACACTTGTCCTCTTTTAGTTTCTCTTGATTTTCTAGCCTAGACAAATGATCAACGACTTGATTCTCCGTACCCTTTCTATCCTTTATTTCTAGATCAAACTCTTGAAGAAGGAGAATCCATCGGATAAGGCATATTTTATCATCTCTTTTCGCAATTAGATACCGAATAGCCGAATGATCCGTGTAGACTATCACCTTAGTCCCGATCAAGTATGCCCGAAATTTGTTAAACGCGTACACCACTGCAAGCAATTCCTTTTTCCGTGGTTGTATAATTCATTTGAGTCTCCGTGAGTGTCTTGTTTGCATAATATATGGCATGAAATACCTTCTCTCGGTGTTGTCCCAGAACAGCCCCAACCGCATAGTCATTTGCATCACACATCAGCTCGAAAGGTATATTCCAATCTGGTGCGACTATCACTGGGGTTGTAGTTAATGTAAAATCCCAAATTTTACGAATAAAGATTTAATTTTCTTGAAATATTTTTTTCAAAATTATGGTGTGGATTTGAGATAATGTTATAGTTGTGGGTAATATTAATAAATTTTGAAAAGTATGGAAGTTGTTGTATAATATTCGATTGGTCGAGGAATATTCTTTTTATCAGGGAATATCCGTATAACAGAACAATCATTGGTGGACCCCACAATGGAATTATTGTCGGATTGAGAAAATGATAAAAATATTTTATGAAAATAACGGCGGAAGTTTTATCGTTAAAACTGTTGAACTACTCAGTAGTAAAAGTACAGTAATACGCGTGGTTGCATAGTAGCACACGGTATTGATTATTAATGCTTACGTGAGAAGTCACTCAGTTTTGTTCAATTATTGCTACAGTAATTATTGCATAGTATCTCACGTTATTTGATTCAATTATTGTCGATATTTTATATATTATTAAATCAATAATTGAGATGACAGAGTTATTAATATTATTATTTGTAAGATTGATGATGTCTAGAAGTTTTGTCCAAGAGAGGTTTGGTCACCTAATTGCGCGCCAATAGGGAGAAATCCTTATTGGAAAGCCCCCTCTTTCTTGGAAATAACCTGATCGATTAATATTGTGAATTATAATAATGGTGATAAATGTTATTTTATTATTATTATAACTGTAATAAAACATAAAACTTTTTATATAAAACAGAATACTTTTTATAAAGTTTTGTTTTATTTGATTATAAATAGAATATATTATATTTTATTATGCATAGTATTTGCATAGTAAAAACTTTTTATATAAAGCAGAATACTTTTTATAAAGTTTTGTTTTATTTGTTTATAAATAGAATATATTATATTTTATTATGCATAGTGTTTGCATAATACCTGCATAGTATTTTTATAGTAATTTTTTATATAAAACATAATACTTTTTATAAAGTTTTGTTTTATTTGATTATAAATAGAATATATTATATGTTATTACATAGTGCAACATAGTATCCTTTCCATTCTCCTATAAATAGGATGCTTAGTTAGAATTGAAAATCACACAAGAAATTCAGAGAATTTTTCTTCTATAATCTTGAGCATATTTCTTTAGAGTTTAACAAAGCTTTGAGCGTAGAAAATAGTGCAAGTTTTCTTCAAGTATATCCCCGCCATACCTGTTGGAATACTCTTCTTTTTAAGGTAAAGGGTATTATTCTTTCGTATTCATGAAGAGAGTTATTTTTTTTAATACTCGTAAGGGTTGTTATTCAATTCTTTATTATTATGTTGGAATAACCTGTCTATGCGAAGTACCACATACATGGTGAAATTCTTCTGTTATTCCATTCTTTATTATTCTGTTGGAATAACCTGTCTGTGCGGTCTATCGCATGCCTGGTGAATTCTGTTGTGGTTCCATTCTTTATTATTCTGTTGGAACATCCTATCTGCGCGAATTACGCATGACCTGGTTCCATTCTTTATTATTCTATTGGAACATCCTGTTTGTGCGGATTACGCATGACCTGGTTCCATTCTTTATTATTCTGTTGGAATAACCTGTCTGTGCAGATTACGCATGCCTGGTTAATTCTTCTGTTATTCCATTCTTTATTATTCTGTTGGAATAATCTGTCTACGTGGATTACCGCATGGCGGCGAAAATCCATTTGCAGTTTCATATATTCTATTATACTCAGTTGGTTAAAATTTTGGCTTCTATACTCCATGAAATTAGTGAAATATCCTAGATATTTGCGCTTCATCCAGTATCTTTTCATGGAAATATTCTTCCGAGCATTCTTGAATTTTACTCCACAAAACAGTATCATGTTGGCAATTTGGACGTTATTGAGTTCAGGATAAATTAACTTATAAATCTTTAAAATTTATTCTTGAACTTGTTTTATTGAATTGTCATCATCTTCATGCTTATATTATGTTGAAAGTCATCTGTGGCTTGTAGTGCATAGATGGACTTGGTATGATTATGACCAGGGATTAATCGGTATAATCATGACTGTAATGTTACAAATGATGTGAAAAAAGTCCTCATTGACCCGTAGTGCATTGATGGACAGTTTTTGGTATGATTATGGCTATGGATTCTCTTCGGCCAATGGGGCAAAGATTATTTGTTTTATGGCATGATCAGAACCGTTGATGAAAACACGATTATCTTTGGCCCATAATGCATGGATAATTCGTGGTCGTGATACTAAAGAATATCCTTGGCCCGTAGTGTAGGGATGATTTAATGATGTGGATTATTTATTAAGATGAGTCTCAGCGATAAAATTGATGATAAACTTTTTAAAATCATAGAAGATAATAGATTTTATGCTCTACTTGACTCTTCTAATGGATTGCTTATTCCATTGCAGTTGTTTATCTAAAACTTGTTGTCTATTATATTCTATCAGTTGTTATACTGTTGAAGGCTAAGGATAATTTATTCTGCATTATCTTAGTTATAATATTCTTACTGGGCTAGTTGAGCTCACCCTTTCTTTCAATGTTCTCTTCAGGAAATGAGAATATAACTGGAACTAGTCGGGGAATGGATTGACGGTCCAGATGGTTGTATTAGTAGTCCTCACTATTCTGTGAAATAGTGTGATAATAAATGTATTGAGGACTTATTTTGAGTTTGAATACTGTCTAGAAGACAATATTTGTATTAAAACTCACAGCTCCTGTTGTATATTTAAGTTTGTATTTGTATTCTGTACCATGTATTTGGCGACTCAGAATAGGTGATGTATACCTATTTTGGGGGCGTCACAGTTAACTTCTTCTTCAACAACTCGAAAGCCGACTTACATTCCTCATCAAAATTAAACACAGAGTCCTTCTCTAAAAGACTGCACAACGGTTTTGCAATTTTAGAGAAGTCCTTCATAAATCTTCTGTAGAACCCAACATGTCCCAGAAAACTTCTAATTCCTTTTACTGAGCTCGGTGGAGGTAGTTTCTCGATTGTTTCCAACTTAGTCCTGTCAACTTCCAGTCCTTGAGCTGATACCTTGTGGCCTAAAAATTATGCCCTCCTTAACCATGAAGTGGCATTTTTCCCAATTAAGTACAAGGTTCGTATCTTCACATCACTGTAACACCATTACCAAATTCCTTAGGCAAGTATCAAAATTATCTCGATAGACAGAAAAGTCATCCATGAAGACTTCCACGTTTTTCTCCACCATGTCGGAGAAAATGGCCATTATACACTGTTGGAAGGTATCCGGTGCATTACACAACCCGAATGATATTCTCCTGAACACGAATGTGCCGTAAGGGCACGTAAATGTAGCCTTCTCTTGATCCTCAGGAGCGATGACAATCTGTTTATAGCCCGAGTATCCATCCAATAAACAGTAGTATTCATGCCCCGCCAATCTGTCCAACATATTGTCGATAAAGGGTAGCGGAAAATGATCTTTTTGGGTTGCCTTATTCAACTTCCTATAATCAATGCACACCCTCCAACCTGTCACTGTTCTTGTCGGAATTAACTCATTATCCTCATTCTGTACCATGGCCATTCCCCCTGTTTTCAGCACACAATGAACCGGACTAACCCACTTACTGTCAGAGATCGGGTAGATGATACCGGCATCCAACAATTTTAGAATTTCCTTCTTTACCACTTCTTTCATAATTGGGTTAACTCGTCATTGTTTCTCCACCGTTGGTATTGCATCATCTTCCATCAGAATCTTGTGCATGCAAAATGAAGGGCTGATTCCCTTGATATCCGCGATCGTCCACCCAATCCCTGATTTATATTCCCTAAGCACCCTCAGAAACTTTTATTCCTATAAATTGTTAAGTGCATCAGAAATAATAACAGGTAAAGAATTTGAATTGCCTAAATACGTATACCTGAGGTGTTTAGGGAGTGGCTTGAGTTCTAGATTTGGTGGCTCCTCAAACGATGGTTTTAATTTTTCTGTGGCTATCTCCTCCGTGTGTAAAAGTTTAGATGGTACTCTGAATCGACTAACTCATGGCAGTGAATCTAACATCTGTAAGTAGTCCACAAATTCTGGGTCATCGAACTCTTCATCCCCCAATAATGTTGTTTCTAATGGATCGTTGACCAGACTCTTGCCCATGTCTTCACTGATAATCTGATCAATTATATCCATCCTGAAACATTCTTCCTCATCCGTAGGGAATTTCATAGCCTTGAAAGCGTTAAATTTTATTTCCTGATCTTGGACCCTCATAGTGAGTTCACCTTTTTGTACGTCGATGAGTGTCCTACCCGTAGCCAAGAAAGGTCTCCCTAGGATAATCGGGATGTTCTTATTCTCCTCAAAATCCAGAATAATAAATTTTGTGGGGAATATAAACTTATCCACTTTAACCAATATGTCCTATACTATGCCTCTAGGATATATGACTAACCTATCCGCCAACTGCAATGAAATATTCATAGGCTTTGGCGCGGGCAAACCCAATTCTTTGTATACTGACAATGGCATAAGGTTCACACTCGCTTCCAAATCACATAAGCACTTATTAAAAGACATGTTCCCGATAGTGCATGGAATAGTGAAACTCCCCGAGTCTTTCAGCTTTGGTGGCAACTTCTGCTGTAAAACCGCACTACATTCCTCTGTTAATTCCACTGTCTCGAAATCTTCCAATTTCTTCTTCCCGGACAAGATAACTTTCATGAATTTCGCATAACTCGACATTTTCGCAAACTGCTTATCTAATTTCTTCTTTTGGACTCTCTATTAAAACGGCGGTGGAGGATACACAACTGGCTTGTCATCTTCTTTTGTTTTCTTAATTTGCATATTCTCACCCTGTTTTTCTTCAACCACCTTGTTTACATTAATTTTATCATCCAAGGTAGCTTAATTTTTTGCGTCTATCCCATCCAACTTTTTTCCATTCCTCAAGGTGACTGCCTAACACTATTCATGATTTCCCTTTGGATTTCTTTCGGTGTCACTCGGTAGAGTCCCTTGTTGTCTGTTGTTTAATGCTAAGGTAATTTGTCCCATCTGGTTTTCTAAATTCTTGATGGCCATTTCTTGTGATTTTATTGCCATTGCTTTATTCTTCATAGCTACCTCATTGCTCGTTATGTACTTTGATATCAATTCCTCTAAATCTGATTTTCTCTCTTGACGTTGAATTGGTTGTTGTTGATTCTAAAACCCTGGGAGATACGATGGTCGTGGAGCTTGCTGATTCTGATTATTATTGCCCGAATGATTCAGATTATTCCTATTCCCCTGATTATAAGCATTCTAATATGTATTCTAGGGAATTCTGTTGTAGCTACTCATGAATTGCACCGATTCTGGGTTGATTGCGCATTGATCCATTGAATGTTCCCCCGCGCACAACTCACAAATAATTGCAACTTACTGTGTCTATCCCCCTAACCAAACGTCGAACTTTTTGGAGAGTGCTAAAATCTGTGCCATTATTGCCGTCACTCCATCTACCTCTAACACTCCAGGGACCATAAGTTGTGTCATTCTTGCCGTGGGCCACTGATAGTTGTTAGCAACCATCGTCTCTATCAACTGATATGCCACCTCATAAGTCTTTACCATAATTGCTCCCCCCGATGCTGCATCAATACTCTTCCTGAGATTCCCATGTAGTTCGTTGTAAAATGTATTCATCTGCAACCACTTGGGCAATCCGTGATGTGGGCATTTTCTAAGAAATTCTTTATATCTCTCCCATACCTCATATAGTGACTCCCCATGTTGCTGATCAAACATGGTAATCTCGTTCCTCATCTTTGCAGTTTTTGCTGGCGGGAAGAATTTTGCTAGAAATTTATAAGCCAGGTCCTCCCATGTCGTTATCGAACCTGCTGGTAGAGAATGTAACCAACTCTTCTCCTTGTCCCATAGAGTGAATGGGAACAAGATAAGTCTAACTGCTTCATCTGACACCCTATTGTACTTGAAAGTGTCGCAGATTTCCAGAAAACTGATTAAATTCTCGTTAGCATCTTCATTTACCATTCCCCCAAACTGAACTGAATTCTGCATCATCTGAATTATCCCAGGCTTGATTTCGAAAGTATTCGCAGCTATTGCAGGCCTGATGATACTCGACTGCAGCTCAGTCACCTTAGGTGTTGCAAAATCCCTCAACGCTTTTTGGTGTTCGGCATCCATTGCTTCTTCCTTATCAAAGTTTTCTAAGTCGTCCCTTGTCTCCTTGATCCACTTGCTTAACCTTTGAAACCTTCTCTCAATGTCATCCTCAAAAGAAAGCAAGTCTGGATTTTTGGATCGAGTTTGCATAAACCAACTTCAAAAACCTGAAATACGAAGAACAAAACAAAAACAAAAGGTGTTTAAGTAAAACTAGACTAAATAAACGGATATTGAAAAATAATAAAATCTATACTAAAGTTCCCGACAACGGCGCCAAATACTTGTTGGGTAAAATCTAGATACGCACAGCACGCAAAGATACGTGGTCAACAAGTAATATAATAGTAAGTAGAGTATCGTTCCCTCAGAGACTTAACAAGAAATTAACTTCACAATTACCAATCTTGTATTAATCCTAATTTTATTAAACTAATCAATTTCCAGTTTATAGTAAGAATATTAAAAATCAAATAAATACCAACAAACCCTAAAACTGAATTTTCAAACAAATATCAGAGAATTAGGCTTACAACTTCACTCTAAGCATTACTCTGATTATTATACCTTAATCAAGTTTAATTCACTATCCCAGTTTATTAATCAAGAACATATAAATAGTACTAAACACCTCTCTATGTACGAATATCGTATTAACCTAAATCCATAATTAAGATAGAGTTGTGTTAAAGACCATAATTAACTAACTCACTATATCTCTATGTGAATTAAAATTAAAGAAGGTTTAAGTTCAAGTTCGTCATATGATTACATGTGATGTCTAGCATATCTCTACCTTAATATACATCAAGATTCTGTTCATACACATAAATCAAGAACACATGCTATATTAATTAAGTCTAGATTCATATTTCATATCACGAATTCATACAACTCCACATAAAATTGTTGATCAGGCAATTCATAAACTTAAGCTCAAATTAATATAGATAAACTACATAATAGCTTATTAAACTAAAATCCAAGGTTACATAATCATCGTTCTACTTAAAGATCCATTATAAGCCTAATAAGTAATTTAGTTCATAGCTAATGAATTAAATACTGAATAAATAAAAGAAAACATCATCCTAATTACACAATTTGAAATTAAAGGAGAATAGTAATACACCACCCTTCTCGCCCTTCAAATCTGAAATCTTCGTGAAATTTTTCTTCTTTTTCGTTCCTCCAAGATCTTGCTATTCAATCTCGTTCTCAAAGTGTGTCTTAATGATCTTCCAAGCTCTAACACTTCACATAAAAATAGCCTCAACTTAGCTTCATACCACCATACCTAATCCAACTCTAACTCCTCCCATAGAAAAGTGAAGTCTATCTAAATCCTTTTCAATACCGACAAGTAAATAGTCAAAGACTCCCCCCAAATGAAATAACAACCATCCCATAATCCTATTATGATCACATTACATAAAAAATTAATATCTCCCCACAATACCCAACTTCTAGCACAAAATTACTTTTTGCCCAGAACTGATGCCGACGCAGCGCGTCCCGCGCTACACAACACTCTCTGACAGCGCGACCCGCACTACTGCTCAAGGAAAATTCCACAAACCAGCGCGCCCTGCGCTACTCCACTATACATCACAGCGCGGTCTGCGCTATGTAGGCTGTGACGCCCCCAAAATTGGTATACAACACCCATTCTGAGTCGCCAAATACATGGTACAGAAACAACTACAACTTTATTAATACAACATAAAAACTGTGAGTTTAAATACAAATATTGTCATCTAGACAATATCCACACTCAAATAAGTCCTCATTACAATTATTAATACACTATTTTACAGAATAGTGAGGACTACTAGAACAACTTCTAGAACCATCATTCCACACCCCGACTTGTACTCGTTACATTCTCGCCTCCTGAGAAGAAAAATGGAACAACAAGGAAAAGGGTGAGCTCAACTAGCCCAGTAAAGAACATTATGACTAAGATAATATAGAACAAATTATCGTTAGTCCTCAACAGGGAAAAATCTAATAGAATACAATAGACAACTAGTTTTAATTCAATCTTCGTAGCGTAAATAATAATTCATTAGAAGAGTTAAGTAGAGAATGAAAATTACTATCTTCTATATATGAATTTAAAAGTTCATCGTCGATATTTTATCCATGTGACATCAATCAATATATATCTGGAATCAAATATTCATCTTTGCACTACAGGCCAAAGATATTCATCAGTTGGTCATGTTCATCTAAACACCTGTTCATCTTTGCACTAGGGCCAAAGATATTAATCAGTCGGTCATGTTCATCTCAATACCTGTTCATCTCAACACCTGTTCATCTTTGCACTACGGGCCAAAGATATTCATCAAGAAATCATTCATCTTTGCACTACAGGCAAAAGATATTCAGTAATATCATCATTTAGGACTGAGGATGATGAAAAATAATTTAAAGAAAACGAATTCAGTGAAACAAAAGAACAAGTATTAAAGATTCGTACTTTAAATAATTCCAGTTCAAAAATACTTTATAAATAACCAGATTGGAGTAAAATTGAAGAATGAAGATCAAAACATAGATCCAATCCATGATAGGAATCATAACAGACGATCTTGGACACAGAAAAGAAAACTTAATTTTTCTGTGAATAGTGCCGTATTCGTGAATAGTGCCGTATACGTGAATAGTAACTCCGACACCAAAAGATAGAAATTTCATAAAAAAAACATCATCATGCTTCGTGAATAGTACTAGTGAATAGTAACTCGTGAATAGTAACTCACGAATAGTAACTCGTGAATAGTTTACTCATGAATAATAACCTCGACATGAAAAAGTTCCAAATTTGATAAAAACGTTCCAAACAATATTTCAGCATAATGATATTGAAGAAATAATATCACTTGAGAAGAAAATAACATCCCTTATAATCCCTTAAAATCACTTACTATCCCTTACCTTAGCTAGAATAGTACTTCTAGTTGGAATATCAGATATAGTGCTGAAGGAACTTGCACCGTATAGCAACACTCAAAGTATAAAAATACTCACAAAATACGCTCGATATTATAGAGAGAAAGAGAGAGAAATCTGTAGTTTCTGGTGTGGTTTTTAATTCTAACCTAAGCACCCTATTTATAGGAAAATGCTTAGAACACCAAAGCAGAAAATTTATTAAAATAATTTTATTTAACAAATATTCAAGCCCACTTCCCAAGAATCAGAATTCAGCTCATTTACCATACATGTGGGCTTGGAAAAAACGTTTTTCATGAATAAAACAATTAAAACCTCCAAAAATCAATTATTTCAGAACTTCGGAACTTCAATAATTCATAATAAATAGCCCTTTTGTCAGAAAAATTCGAAACTCATGTTTTTCCATAGGAAATTCCATTATCTACAACTTTGTGGAAGGAAGTTTTTCCAAATTCCAAACAGAAATTGACCGAAATCCATAAACGGGCAATTTTACAGGCTATAATCAAATTTTAGTCAAGAAATGGGGTCCACCGACATGTTTTAAACATTTATTGCAACAAAAATACTCATTCTCCTGGTATACTCATATATCCCACATTCATTGTAAAAATATCACCATTATTATATTATAATAATATAATAAAATATTATTTTATCAGAAAAGATAAAATATCAATTTAAAATTAACAATTGTCACTTTAAAAAATTTTCTCCATCTATATCCACATAAAATCAAAATTTTCCTCATCATATAAATCAATAAATAATTATTCACAAATAATATTACTGAATCACAGTACTGGCAACCAGGCCGTTCTCAGGAAAGAGGGGGTTTTCCAATAAAGATTTCTCCTTACTGGCGCGCAATTAGGTGACTAAACCTCTCCTTAGACAGAACTTTCTAGACATTGCCAATAATGTTATCTAATAATATTATTCAGATAATATGTATTATTGCTCCGATAATGAAAAATACTGTGTAGTGATAATTATTGAAATAACAGTAATGTAAAAAATCAACGCAACAATTATTGAATCAATAAAATAAAATACTGAATAGTAATTACTGTAACAATTATTGAGTAGTGTCTTCTTACGTAAGAATCAATAATTGGTGCAATACCGTGTGCTACTGTGCAACAACGCGTATTACTGTGTTTTAACCACCGGGTATTCCAACAGCATTAACGGTAACAACTACGCCGTTATTTATAAAAAACTTATACTTGTCGTTTTCTTCATCCAATCGCTTTCTGCTATGGGGCCCACAAAAGACTACGCCGTCGTACGAATATTCCCCGACAGCAAAAATATTCCACGACCAAATAAATATTCCTCGACAACAATGAATATTTTATAACCACCTGCTTATTTAAAATATTTGTGCGTTTTACCCATAACTAACCACATTAATCAAATCAACCCTTACTATTTCAAAATAATAAATAGAGGAAATTAAATTTCAATTATTAATAATTTAGGGTCTTACAACCTCCCCTCCTTATGAAATTTTATCCTCGAAATTGACGTACATACCTGGTGTTTCAAAAAGATGATGATACCTCGCTTTCATTTCCGTTTCCAACTCCCAGGTCATTTCCTCAATAGCATGGTTTCTCCACAAAACTTTAACTTGTGGTATGACCTTCGTGCATAGGACATTCTCCTTCCTATCTAAAATCTTGACAGGTACCTCTTCATACGTTAAGTCTTCGGCTATCTCATCCGGTTCTAACTCAATAACATGGTTCAGGTCGTCCACATATTTACGTAACATCGATACGTGAAAAATGTTATGAACACGTGTCATACTTGGCGGTAAAACGAGTCTATAGGCTACAGTTCCTACTCGATCGAGGATTTGAAATAGACCAATAAATCGAAGGTTTGAGCTTTCCTCACATCGCCAATTCTCGCTTTTGGAATAACAACTTCTTGTACCTCCTTCTTCATATTCATCAGCTCCGGTGTGTAGCTTGAACGTTTTTAACTTTATCGATTAAAGTCGGTTCTACTTGTATATCATCACGTGAGTCCCTAGAGTCTTTAACTCTATATCTATCATTTGTAAGTTATATGAAATGGGTCTTTGACAATATCGCATTCGTACTCGTATACGATCTTTTACTCAACACGTCACCTACCACATTCGTTTTTCCAGGATGGTATGGTCAGAACATATGCCGAAATGAGTCTCCTATTGAGTTTTTCGAAGCTCTTCCCACATTCCTTGCTCCATTCAAATTTTGTATCTCTACGAGTCAGCTTCGTTAATGGAGTAGCGATTCGAGAAAATCTTTCCACAAAATCTTCGATAATAACCAGCTAAGTATAGAAAGCAACGTATTTTGATTACTGACTTAGGTTGTTCACAACTGTGACTCATATCCCAATCTTGGATAGCACATCACAATGACACCTATCAATTTAATACCGCACGAATATGGCATCCCCTACGGAGAGTCTGGCTTAGGTTCATTCCACAGAGGAAGTCACCAGATAAAGGCTCGGGTACCAAATTCTATAGTTGAATTATTAACTCCTGAAGTTCAATATGAGCTATGAGATTTTTAGAAATGGGTTTTGTACCGGGTTCAAAGTCGATACAAAATTCAATATCACACTTTGGGAGTAAGCTAAGAAATTCTTTAGGAAATACATCAGGAAATTTACTAACAACAGAAATATCATTCAAATCGGACGTATTTTTGTTTAAGTCCATAACATGGGCTAAGAAAACTTGACATCCATTTTTCAATAAACGAATGACTTTATGGCTTGATATTAAAGTGTTTGACTTCATTGTTTTGGTTGCTTGAATTTGAATAACAGGTTGCTTAGGAATATGAAAACTAACAACCTTACGAAAGCAATCAATTTTGGCATAATGAGTAGTTAATCAATCAATCCCTAAAATCGCATCAAAAGCAAGTATCTTTAAGGAGATAAGATCAACAGGTAATACGATGGTGCCAACTTGGATCAAACAAGATTTATAAATAGTGGATGTGATGAAAGTTTCTCCTAACGTAGTTTCCACAGATAGGTCAAAGTCTAATTTCTCCGGAGTCAAGTTTAAACGTTTAGCACAAGCAGGAGAGATAAATTAATGGGTAGCACCGATATCCAGTAATGTATAAACTTCACATGAATTTATGATTAGCGTACCCGTGATCACCACGTTTGGGTTCCTCGCATGTTGACCAGTTACGACAAACGCTCTTCCAGGAATCGTTGACTTTGACTTTTTTGGGACAGCCTTTTGAGTCACAATCCCCACTGGGATTAGTTTCGCTACTGTACAATCTCGAGCGATATGTCCTTCCTTTCCACAATTATAGCATACCTTGAACTGTTGTGGACAGTTTGGGCTGATGTGTCCCTCTTTTCCACATTTATAGCATACAACCGATGGTCGTTCTCCTCCCTTAAAACCAGTTGCTGCTGGTGCTGACGTCTTCGCAGTGTCATTGTTGAATCTCCTCTTTTTAAAATCTCCCCCCGACTCGCTTCTTCTATTTTCATGGCCACGATTACCACCAGAGTGGTTGTCGCTCTTGTTCGTATTTTTCTTCCTCCGCTGGTTATCGTTGTTCCGATGACTGCTGTCACCGGTATGATCCTGGTTGAGTTCTCTTGGTTGAACGTACTCGCTATCTCGCTCTAATAATTGAGCCCTATTGACATAATCTGAATATAAAGAAAATTTATGAGAGATAAGATATTGCCGAATCTCGGGTTTTAAACCTCTCAGAAACATCCTCGTCATTCGTTCCTCATTCTCTACCAAATGAGGTGCAAACCTGGATAACTCTGCAAACTTCGCCTCGTATTGGGACACCGTCATGTTGTTTTGTTCTAGTCTAACAAACTCTACTTCTTTCATATGGCGAATACTTTCAGGAAAGTATTTTTCGTTGAAAAGTTTCTGAAATGTTTCCCAAAACAGGCGGAGTGCGGCAGGCTAGGTACGTTTCATAGAATCCCACCAGTAATCTGCCTCTCCATGGAACATAAAGGTGGCGAATGGAACCTTCTGTTCCTCCGTGCATCCCAATACATCGAATATCTTGGTAATTTTCTTGACCCATGTTTCTGCTATGATCGGATCTAGGTTTCCCTAAAATTCTGGTGGTCCCAACTCTTTGAACTGCTTGACCGTGACAAGCCGCGCGTTGGTATCATTTCCACCCGTATTCTGTACACGAGTCTCCCTCGTCTGGTTTTGCATGAACTGCAAAAAGCTACTAAACATCCCGTCGTTCATCGTCTGCTCAGTGGTGTTGTTTACAAGAGGAATATTGCCTTCCTGTTGCACGTTCCCCTGGGTGGTGATTAAAGGTGTTTTCACGGTCTCATTAACTCCACCGTTAATATTCTCAGCTGTCATTCTTAAATACTTCAATAAAACAAGGGTTAATTAAACATATCACATATTAACCATATAGTTCAACTGACCAACAAATAAGCTTAGGTATGACATACTAGCGAAGGATTACTCGTCTCTCCCCTCCCAGTACTATTACCCGATCTCCGCCAGTGACCATATCCGTAAGCTCTGATACCAACTATGATGCCCCCAAAATAGGTATACAACACCCATTCTGAGTCGCCAAATACATGGTACAGAAACAACTACAACTTTATTAATACAGCATAAAAACTGTGAGTTTAAATACAAATATTGTCATTTAGACAATACCCACACTCAAATAAGTCCTCATTACAATTATTAATACACTATTTTACAGAATAGTGAGGACTACTAGAACAACTTCTAGAACCATCATTCCACACCCCGACTAGTACTCGTTACTTTCTAGTCTCCTGAGAAGAAAAATGGAACAACAAGGAAAAGGGTGAGCTCAACTAGCCCAGTAAAGAACATTATGACTAAGATAATATAGAACAAATTATCGCTAGTCCTCAACAGGGAAAAATCTAATAGAATATAATAGACAACCAGTTTTAAATTAATCTTCACAGCGGAAATAATAATTCATTAGAAGAGTTAAGTAGAGAATGCAAACTACTATCTTCTATATATGAATTTAAAAGTTCATAGTCGATATTTTATCCCTGTAACATCAATCAATATATATCTGGAATCAAATATTCATCTTTGCACTACATTCCAAAGATATTCATCAGTTGGTAATGTTCATCTAAAAACATATTCATCTTTGCACTACGGGCCAAAGATATTAATAAGTCGGTCATGTTCATCTCAACACCTGTTCATTTTTGCACTACGGGCCAAAGATATTCATCAAGAAATCATTCATCTTTGCACTACAGGCCAAAGATATTCAGTAATATCATCATTTAGGACTGAGGATGATAAAAAAATATTTTAAAGAAAATGAATCCAGTGAAACAAAAGAACAAGTATTAAGGATTCGTACTTTAAATAATTCCAGTTCAAAAAATACTTCATAAATAACCAGATTGGAGTAAAATTCAAGAATGAAGATCAAAACATAGATCCAATCCGAGATAGGAATCAAAATAGACGGTCTTGGACACAGAAAAGAAAACTTAATTTTTCTATGAATAGTGTCGTATTCGTGAATAGTGCCGTAACGTGAATAGTGCCGTATACGTAAATAGTAACTCCGACACCAAAAGATAGAAATTTCACAAAAAAACATCTTCAAGCTTTGTGAATAGTACTTATGAATAGTAACTCGTGAATAGTAACTTATGAATAGTAACTCGTGAATAGTAACTCATGAATAGTAATTCATGAATAGTAACCCCGACATGAAAAAGTTTCAAATTTGATAAAAAGTTCCAACCAATATTTCAACATAATGACATTGAAGAAATAATATCATTTGAGAAGAAATTAACATCCCTTACAATCCCTTAAAATCACTTACTATCCCTTACCTGAGCTAGAATAGTACTTCTGGTTGGAATATCAGATATAATGCTGAAGGAACTTGCACCGTATAGCAACACTCAAAGTATAAAAATACTCACAAAATACGCTCGATATTATAGAGAGAGAAAGAGAGAGAAATCTGTAGTTTCTGGTGTGATTTCTAATTCTAACCTAAACACCCTATTTATAGGAAAATGCATAGAACACCAAAGCAGAAAATTTATTAAAATGATTTTATTTAACAAATATTCAAGCCCACTTCCCAAGAATCAGAATTCAGCTCATTTACCACACATGTGGGCTTGCAAAAAACGTTTTTCATGAATAAAACAATTAAAACCTCCAAAAATCAATTATTTCGGAACTTCGGAACTTCAATAATTCATAATAAATAGCCATTTTGTCAGAAAAATTCGAAACTCATGTTTTTTCATAGGAAATTCCATTATCTATAACTTTGCAGAAGGATGTTTTTCCAAATTCCAAATAGAAATTGACTGAAATCCACAAACGGGCGATTTTACAGGCTATAATCAAATTTTAGTCAAGAAACGGGGTCCACCGACATGTTTAACATGTTTTAAACATTTATTGCAACAAAAATACTCTTTCTCCTCGTATACTCATATATCCCACATTCATTGTAAAAATATAACCATTATTATATTATAATAATATAATAAAATATTATTTTATCAGAAAAGATAAAATATCAATTTTTAACAATTGTCACTTTAAAAACAATTTCTCCATCTATATCCACATATAATCAATATTTTCTTCATCATATAAATCAAAAAATTAATTATTCACAAATAATATTACTGAATCACAGTACTGACAACCAGGCCGTTCCCAGGAAAGAGGGGGCTTCCAATAAAAATTTCTCCTTACTGGCGCGCAATTAGGTGAACAAACCTCTCCTTAGACAGAACTTTCTAGACATTGCTAATAATGTTATCTAATAATATTATTCAGATAATATGAATTATTTCTCCGATAGTGAAAAATACTGTGTAGTGACAATTATTAAAATAACAGTAATATAAAAAATCAACGCAACAATTATTAAATCAATAAAATAAAATACTAAATAATAATTACTGTAACAATTATTGAGTAGTGCATTCTTACGTAAGAATCAGTAATTGGTGCAATACCGTGTGCTACTGTGCAACAACGCGTATTACTGTGTTTTAACCATCGGTTATTCCAACAGCATTAACGGTAACAACTACGCCGTTATTTATAAACAACTTATACTTGTCGTTTTATTCATCCAATTGCTTTCTGCTATGGGGCCCATAAAAGACTGCGCCGTCGTACGAATATTCCCCGACAGCAAGAATATTCTACGACCAAATGAATATTCCCTGACAAAAATGAATATTTTATAACCACTTGCTTATTTAAAATATTTGCGCATTTTACCCATAACTAACCACATTAATCAAATCAACCCTTACTATTTCAAAATAATAAATAGAGGAAATTAAATTTCAATTATTAATAATTTGGGGTCTTACAACCTCCTCTCTTTATGAAAATTCGTCCTCAAAATTGACATACGTACCTGGTGTTTCAAAAAGATGAGGATACCTCGCTTTCATTTCCGTTTCCAACTACCAGGTCATTTCCTCAATAGCATGGTTTCTCAACAAAACTTTAACTAGTGGTATGACCTTCGTGCGTAGAACATGCTCCTTCCTATCCAAAATCTTGACAGGTACCTCTTCATACGTTAAGTCTTCGGCTATCTCATCCAGTTCTAACTCAATAACATGGTTCGGGTCGTCCACATATTTACGTAACATCGATACGTGAAAAACATTATGAACACGTGTCCTATTTGGCGGTAAAACGAGTCTATAGGCCACAGTTCCTACTCGATCGAGGATTTCAAATAGATCAATAAATCGAAGGTTTGAGCTTTCCTCACATCACCAATTATCGTTTTTGGAATAACAACTTCTTGTACCTCCTTCTTCATATTCATCAGCTCCGGTGTGTAGCTTGAACGTTTTTAACTTTATCGATTAAAGTTGGTTCTACTTGTATATCATCACGTGAGTACCTAAAGTCTTTAACTCTATATCTATTATAAGTAAGTTATATGAAATGGGACTTTGACAATATCGCATTCGTACTCGTATACGATCTTTTACTCAACACGTCAGCTACCACGTTCGCTTTTCTAGGATGGTATGGTCAGAACATGTGCCGAAATGAGTCTCTTATTTAGTTTTTTGAAACTCTTCCCACATTCCTTGCTCCATTCGAATTTTTTATCTCTATGAGTTAGCTGCGTTAATGGAGTAGCAATTCGAGAAAATATTTCCACAAAATCTTCGATAATAACCAGGTAAGCATAGAAAGCTACGTATTTTGATTACTGACTTAGGTTTCTCTCAACTGTGACTCTATCCCAAACTTGGATAGCACGTCACAATGACACCTATCAGTTTACTCCCGCACGAATATGGCGTCCCGTACGGAGAGTCTCGATTCGGTGAATTCCACAGAGGAAGTCACCAGATAAAGGCTCAGGTACCAAATTCTATAGTTGAATTTTTAACTCCTGAAGTTCAATAGGAGCCATGCGATTTTTAGAAATTGGTTTTGTACCGGGTTCAAAGTCGATACAAAATTTAATATCACACTTTGGGAGTAAGCCATGAAATTCTTCAGGAAATACATCAGGAAATTTATTAACAACAGAAATATCATTTAAATCTGACGTATTTTTGTTTAAGTCCATAACATGGGCTAAGAAAACTTGACATACGTTTTTTAATAAACGAATAACTTTATGGCTTGATATGAAAGTGTTTGACTTCAATGGTTTGGTTGCTTGAATTCGAATAACAGGTTGCTTAGGAATATGAAAACTAACAACCTTACGAAATCAATCAATTTTGGCATGATGAGTAGTTAATCAATCAATCCCTAAAATCACATCAAAATCAAGTATCTTTAAAGAGATAAGATCAAAAGGTAATGCGATGGTGCCTACTTGGATCAAACAAGATTTATAAATAGTGGATGTGATAAAAGTTTCTCCTAACAGAATTTCCACAGATAGGTCAAAGTCTAATTTCTCCAGAGTCAAGTTTAAACGTTGAGCACAAGCAGGAGAGATAAATTAATGGGTAGCATCGGTATCTAGTAATGTATAAACTTCGCATGAATTTATGATTAGCTTACCCGTGATCACCTCGTTTGGGTTCCTCACATGTTGACCAGTCACGACAAACGCTCTTCCAAGAACTGTTGACTTTGACTTTTTTGGGACAGCCTTTTGAGTCACCATCCCCACTGGGCTTAGTTTCACTACCGTATAATCTCGAGCGATATGTCCTTCCTTTCCATAATTATAGCATACCTTGAAGTGTTGTGGACAGTTTGGGCTGATGTGTCCCTCTTTTCCACATTTATAGCATATGACCGGTGGTCGTGCTCCTCCCTTAAAACCAGTTGCTACTGGTGCTGACGTATTCGCAGTGTCATTGTTGAATCTCCTCCCGACTCGCTTTTTCTATTTTTATGGCCACGATTACCACCAGAGTGGTTGTCGCTCTTGTTCATATTTTTCTTTCTCCACTGGTTATCGTTGTTCTGATGACTGCTGTCACCGGTATGATCCTGGTTGCGGTCTCTTGGTTGAACGTACTCGCTATCTCGCTCTAATAATTGAGCCCTGTTGACAATATCTGAATATAAAAAAATTTATGAGAGATAAGATATTGCCGAATCTCGGGTTTTAAGCCTCTGAAAAACATCCTCGTCCTTCGTTCCTCATTCTCTACCAAATGAGGTGCAAACCTAGATAACTCTGTGAACTTCGCCTCGTATTGGGACACCGTCATGTTGTTTTGTTCTAGTCTAATAAACTCTACCTCTTTCATATGGCGAATACTTTCAGGAAAGTATTTTTTATTGAAAAGTTTCTGAAACGTTTCCCAAGACATGCGGATTGCGGCAGGCTGGGTATGTTTCACAGACTCCCACCAGTAATCTGCCTCGCCATGGAACATAAAGGTGGCGAATGGAACATTCTGTTCCTCCGTGCATCCCAAGACATCGAATATCTTGGTAATTTGCTTGACCCATGTTTCTGCCATGATCGGATCCAGTTTTCCCTTAAATTCTGGTGGTCCCAACTCTTTGAACTGCTTGGCCGTGACAAGCCGCGCGTTGCTATCATTTCCACCCGTATTCTGTACACGAGTCTCCCTCGTCTGGTTTTGCATGAACTACAAAAAGCTCCTAAACATCCCGTCGTTCGTCGTCTGCTCAGTGATGTTGTTTACAGGAGGAATATTTCCTTCTTGTTGCACGTTCCCCTAGGTGGTGATTAAAGGTGTTTTCACGGTCTCATTAACTCCACCGTTAATATTCTCAGCTGCCATTCTTAAATACAGCCATAAAACAAGGATTAATTATACATATCACATATTAACCATATAGTTTGACTGACCAACAAATAAGCTTAGGTATGACATACTAGCGAAGGATTACTCGTCTCTCCCCTCCTAGTACTATTCTTCGATCTACGCCAGAGACCATATCCCTAAGCTCTGCTACCAACTGTGATGCCCCCAAAATATGTATACAACACCCATTCTGAGTCGCCAAATACATGGTACAGAAACAACTATAACTTTATTAATACAACATAAAATCTGTTAGTTTAAATACAAATATTGTCATCTTGACAATATCCACACTCAAATAAGTCCCCATTATAATTATTAATACACTATTTTACAGAATAGTGAGGACTACTAGAACAACTTCTAGAACCATCATTCCACACCTCGACTAGTACTCGTTACATTCTCACCTCTTGAGAAGAAAAATGGAACAACGAGGAAAAGGGTGAGCTCAACTAGCCCAGTAAAGAACATTATGACTAAGATAATATAGAACAAATTATCGTTAGTCCTCAACAGGGGAAAATCTAATAGAATACAATAGACAACTAGTTTTAAATCAATCTTCGCAGCGGAAATAATAATTCATTTGAAGAGTTAAGTAGAGAATGCAAACTACTATCTTCTATATATGAATTTAAAAGTTCATCGTCGATATTTTATCCCTGTAAAATCAATCAATATATATCTGGAATTAAATATTCATCTTTGCACTATAGGCCAAAGATATTCATCAGTTGGTCATGTTCATCTAAACACATGTTCATCTTTGCACTACGGGCCAAAGATATTAATCAGTCGGTCATGTTCATCTCAACACCTGTTCATCTTTGCACTACGGGCCAAAGATATTCATCATGAAATCATTCATCTTTGCACTACAGGCCAAAGATATTCAGTAATATCATCAATTAGGACTGAGGATGATAAAAAATATTTTAAAGAAAACGAATTCAGTGAGACAAAAGAACAAGTATTAAGGATTAATACTTTAAATAATTCCAGTTCAAAAATACTTCATAAATAACCAGATTGGAGTGAAATTCAAGAATGAAGATCAAAACATAGATCTAATCCAAGATAGGAATCATAACAGACGATCTTGGACACAGAAAAGAAAACTTAATTTTTCTGTGAATAGTGTCGTATTCGTGAATAGTGCCGTATACGTGAATATTGTCGTATACGTGAATAGTAACTCTGACACCAAAAGATAGAAATTTCACAAAAAAATATCATCATGCTTCGTGAATAGCACTTATGAATAGTAACTCATGAATAGTAACTTGTGAATAATAACTCATAAATAGTAACTCATGAATAGTAAACCCGACATGAAAAAGTTCCAACCAATATTTTAGCATAATGATATTGAAGAAATAATATTATTTGAGAAGAAAATAACATCCCTTACAATCCCTTAAAATCACTTACTATCCCTTACCTTAGCTAGAATAGTACTTCTGGTTGGAATATCAGATATAGTGCTGAAGGAACTTGCACCGTATAGCAACACTTAAAGTATAAAAATACTCACAAAATACGCTCGATATTATAGAGAGAGAAATTTGTAGTATCTGGTGTGATTTTTAATTCTAACCTAAGCACCTTATTTATAAGAAAATGCTTAGAATACCAAAGCAGAAAATTTATTAAAATAATTTTATTTAACAAATATTCAAGCCCACTTCCCAAGAATCCAAATTCAGCTCATTTACCATATTTGTGGGCTTGCAAAAAACGTTTTTCATGAATTAAACAATTAAAACCTCTAAAAATCAATTATTTCGGAACTTCATAACTTCAATAATTCATAATAAATAGCCCTTTTGTCAGAAAAATTTAAAATTTACGACTTTCCATAGGAAATTCCATTATCTACAACTTTGCAGAAGGAAGTTTTTTCAAATTCCAAACAAAATTTGACCGAAATCCACAAACGGACGATTTTACATGTTATAATCAAATTTCAGTCAAGAAATGGGGTCCACCGACATTTTTAACATGTTTTAAACATTTATTGCAACAAAAATACTCTTTCTCCTCGTATACTCATATATCCCACATTCATTGTAAAAATATCACCATTATTATATTATAATAATATAATAAAATATTATTTTATCAGAAAAGATAAAATATCAATTTTTAACAATTGTCACTTTAAAAAATTTTCTCCATCTATATCCACATAAAATCAATATTTTCCTCGTCATATAAATTAAAAATTAATTATTCACAAATAATATTACTGAATCACAGTACTGACAACCAGGCCGTTCTCAGGAAAGAGGGAGCTTTCCAATAAAGATTTCTCCTTACTGGCGCGCAATTAGGTGACCAAACCTCTCCTTAGACAGAACTTTCTAGACATTGCCAATAATGTTATCTAATAATATAATTCAGATAATTTAAATTATTGCTCCGATAATGAAAAATACCGTGTAGTGACAATTATTGAAATAACAGTAATATAAAAAATCAACGCAACAATTATTGAATCAATAAAATAAAATACTGAACAGTAATTACTGTAACAATTATTGAGTAGTGCCTTCTTACGTAAGAATCAGTAATTGGTGCAATACCGTGTGCTACTGTGCAACAATGGGTATTACTGTGTTTTAACCACCGGGTATTCCAACAACATTAACGGTAAAACCTACGCCATTATTTATAAACAACTTATACTTGTCGTTTTCTTCATCCAATCACTTTCTGCTATGGGGCCCACAAAAGACTGCGCCGCCGTACGAATATTCCCCGACAACAAGAATATTCCACGATCAAATGAATATTCCCCTACAACAATGAATATTTTATAACCACCTGCTTATTTAAAATATTTGGGCGTTTTACCCATAACTAACCACATTAATCAAATCAACCCTTACTATTTCAAAATAATAAATAGGGGAAATTAAATTTCAATTATTAATAATTCGGGGTCTTACAACCTCTCCTCCTTATGAAATTTCGTCCTCGAAATTGACGTACGTACTTGGTGTTTCAAAAAGATGTGGATACCTCGCTTTCATTTCCGTTTCCAACTCCCAGGTCATTTCCTCAATAGCATGGTTTCTCCACAAAACTTTAACTTGTGGTATGACCTTCGTGCATAGGACATTCTCCTTCCTATCCAAAATCTTGACAGGTACCTCTTCATACGTTAAGTCTTTGGCTATCTCATCCGGTTCTAACTCAATAACATGGTTCAGGTCGTCCACATATTTACGTAACATTGATACTTGAAAAATGTTATGAACACGTGTCATACTTGGCGGTAAAACGAGTCTATAGGCTATAGTTCCTACTCGATCGAGGATTTCAAATAGACCAATAAATCGAAGGTTTGAGCTTTCCTCACATCACCAATTCTCGCTTTTGGAATAACAACTTCTTGTACCTCCTTCTTCATATTCATCAGCTCCGATGTGTAGCTTGAACGTTTTTAACTTTATCGATTAAAGTCGGTTCTACTTGTATATCATCACGTGAGTCCCTAGAGTCTTTAACTCTATATCTATCATTTGTAAGTTATATGAAATGGGTCTTTGATAATATCACATTCATACTCGTATACGATCTTTTACTCAACACGTCAGCTACCACGTTCGCTTTTCCTGGATGGTATGGTCAGAACATGTGCCGAAATGAGTCTCCTATTGAGTTTTTTGAAGCTCTTCCCACAGTCCTTGTTCCATTCGAATTTTGTATCTCTACGAGTCAGCTGCGTTAATGGCGTAGCGATTAGAGAAAATCTTTTCACAAAATCTTCGATAATAACCAGCTAAGGATAGAAAGTTACGTATTTTAATTACTGACTTAGGTTGTTCTCAACTGTGACTCATATCCCAATCTTGGATAGCACGTCACAATGACACCTATCAGTTTACTACTGCACGAATATGGTGTCCCCTACGGAGAGTCTGGCTTCGGTGCATTCAGCAGAGGAAGTCACCAGATAAATGCTCGGGTACCAAATTCTATAGTTGAATTTTTAACTCCTGAAGTTCAATAGGAGCCATGATATTTTTAGAAATGGATTTTGTATCGGGTTCAAAGTCTATACAAAATTCAATATCACACTTTGGGAGTAAGCCAAGAAATTCTTCAGGAAATACATCAGGAAATTTACTAACAACAGAAATATAATTCAAATCTGACGTATTTTTGTTTAAGTCCATAACATGGGCTAAGAAAACTTGACATCCATTTTTCAATAAATGAATGACTTTATGGCTTGATATGAAAGTGTTTGACTTCAATGGTTTGGTTGCTTGAATTCGAATAACAGGTTACTTTGGAATATGAAAACTAACAACCTTATGAAAGCAATTAATTTTGGCATGATGAGTAGTTAATCAATCAATCCCTAAAATCACATTAAAAGCAAGTATCTTTAAAGAGATAAGATCAACAGGTAATGCGATAGTGCCAACTTGGATCAAACAAGATTTATAAACAGTGGATGTGATGAAAGTTTCTCCTAACGGAGTTTCCACAGATAGGTCAAAGTCTAATTTCTCCGGAGTCAAGTGTAAACGTTGAGCACAAGCAAGAGAGATAAATTAATGGGTAGCACCGGTATCTTGTAATGTATAAACTTCACATGAATTTATGATTAGCTTACCCGTGATCACCTCGTTTGGGTTCCTCGTATGTTGACCAGTCACGACAAACGCTCTTCCAGGAACCGTTGACTTTGAATTTTCTGGGACAGCCTTTTGAGTCACCATCCCCTCTGGGCTTAGTTTTGCTACTGTACAATCTCAAGCGATATGTCCTTCCTTTCCACAATTATAGCATACCTTGAACTGTTGTGGACAGTTTGGGCTGATGTGTCCCTCTTTTCCACATTTATAGCATACGACCGGTGGTCGTTCTCCTCCCTTAAAACCAGTTGCTGCTGGTGCTGACGTCTTCGCAGTGTCATTATTGAATCTCCTCTTTTTAAAATCTCCCCCCGACTCGCTTCTTCTATTTTCATGGCCACGATTACCAACCGAGTGGTTGTCTCTCTTGTACGTATTATTCTTTCTCCGCTGGTTATCGTTGTTATGATGACTACTGTCACCAGTATGATCCTGGTTGCAGTCTCTTGGTTGAACGTACTCGCTATCTCGCTCTAATAATTGAGCCCGGTTGAAAACATCTGAATATAAAGAAAATTTATGAGAGATAAGATATTGCCGAATCTCAGGTTTTAAACCTCTCAGAAACATACTCGTCATTCGTTCCTCATTCTCTACCAAATGAGGTGCAAACCCGGATAACTCTGCAAACTTCGCCTCGTATTGGGACACCGTCATGTTGTTTTGTTCTAGTCTAATAAACTCTACCTCTTTCATATGGCGAATACTTTCAGGAAAGTATTTTTTGTTGAAAAGTTTCTGAAACGTTTCCCAAGACATGCGGATTGCGGCAGGCTGGGTACGTTTCATAGACTCCCACCAGTAATCTGCCTCGCCATGGAACATAAAGGTGGCGAATGGAACCTTCTGTTCCTCCGTGCATCCCAAGACATCGAATATCTTGGTAATTTGCTTGACCCATGTTTTCACCATGATCGGATCCGACTTTCCCTTAAATTCTGGTGGTCCCAACTCTTTGAACTGCTTGGCCGTGACAAGCCGCGCGTTGCTATCATTTCCACCCGTATTCTGTACACGAGTCTCCCTCGTCTGGTTTTGCATGAACTACAAAAAGCTCCTAAACATCCCGTCGTTCGTCGTCTGCTCAGTGATGTTGTTTACAGGAGGAATATTTCCTTCCTGTTGCACGTTCCCCTAGGTGGTGATTAAAGGTGTTTCCACGGTCTCATTAACTCCACCGTTAATATTCTCACCTGCCATTCTTAAATACTGTCATAAAACAAGGGTTAATTAAACATATCAAATATTAACCATATCGTTCGACTGACTAACACATAAGCTTAGGTATGACATACTATCGAAAGATTACTCGTTTCTCCCCTCCTAGTACTATTCCCCGATCTCCGCCAGAGACCATATCCCTAAGCTCTGATACCAACTGTGATGCCCCCAAAATAGGTATACAACACCCATTCTGAGTCGCCAAATACATGGTACAGAAACAACTACAACTTTATAAATACAACATAAAAGCTGTGAGTTTAAATACAAATATTATCATCTAGATAATAACCACACTCAAATAAGTCCTCATTACAAATTTTAATACACTATTTTACAGAATAGTGAGGACTACTAGAACAACTTCTAGAACCATCATTCCACACCCCGACTAGTACTCATTACATTCTCACCTCCTGAGAAGAAAAATGGAACAACAAGGAAAAGGGTGAGCTCAACTAGCCCAGTAAAGAACATTATGACTAAGATAATATAGAACAAATTATCGTTAGTCCTCAACAGTGAAAAATCTAATAGAATACAATAGACAACTAGTTTTAAATCAATCTTCGCAGAGGAAATAATAATTCATTCTATATATGAATTTAAAAGTTCATTGTCGATATTTTATCCCTGTAACATCAATCAATATATATCTGGAATTAAATATTCATCTTTGCACTACAGGCCAAAGATATTCATCAGTTGGTCATGTTCATCTAAACACATGTTCATCTTTGCACTACGGGCCAAAGATATTAATTAGTTAGTCATGTTCATCTCAACACCTGTTCATCTTTGCACTACGGTTGTAAGACCCCAAATTATTATTAATGAAATTTAATTTTTTCTATTTATTATTTTGAAATAGTAAGGGTTGATTTGATTAATGTGAATAGTTATGGGTAAAATACATAAATATTTCAAAATTAGCAAGTGGTTATAAAATATTCATTGTTGTCGGGGAATATTCGGTTGGTCGTGGAATATTCGTACTATCGGGGAATATTCGTACGACGACGCAACCATGTGTTGGGCCCATAACAGAAAGCGATTGGATGAAGAAAACGACAAATATAAGTTGTTTAAAAGTAACGGCGTATTTTTTACCGTTAATACTGTTAAAATATTCGGTGGTTAAAATACAGTAGCACACGGTATTGCACCAATTATTCGGTGTTTACAGTAATTACTGTTCAGTATTTTATTTTGTTGATTTAATAATTTCTGCGTTGATATTTTACATTGCTATTGTTTCAATAATTGTCATTACACAGTATTTTTCATTATCGAAGCAATAATTCATATTATCTGAGTATTATTGTTAGATAACATTATTGGTAATGTATAGAAAGTTCTGTCTAAGGAGAGGGTTGGTCACCTAATTGCGCGCCAGTAAGGAGAAATTCTTATTTGAAAGCCCCCTCTTTCCTGGGAACTGACTGGTTGTCAATATTGTGATTCTGTAATATTATTTGTGAATAATTAATTATTGATTTATATGATGAGAAAAATATTGATTTTATGTGGATATAGATGGAGAAAATTTTTAATGTGACAATTGTTGAAAATTAATATTTTATCTTTTTCTGATAAAATAATTCATTTAAATATATTATTTTAATAATATATTAACGGTGATATTTTATAATGAATGTGGGATATATGAGTATATGAGGAGGAAGAGTATTTTTGTGACATTAAATGTTTAACACATATTTTGTGTGTAGGTGGACACAATTATTGACTGAAATTTGATTATAGCCTGTAAAATTGCCCGTTTATGGATTTCGGTCAATTTCTGTTTAGAATTTGGAAAAACTTTCTTCTGCAAAGTTGTAGAGAATTGAATTTCCTATAAAAAAGTTGCGAGATTCGAATTTTCTGATAAAAAAGCTATTCGTTATAAATTATTGAAGTTCCGGAGTTCCGAAATAATTGATTTTTGGAAGTTTAAATTATTTTAAATTAGAAAAAGTTTTTTAAAAGTTTTGTGAGTTGGTGGGCTAAGGTAAATGTGCTGAAATGAGGATTCAAATGATGCGTATTATTATTTAATAAATATTAATATTTTTATTAAATTTTCTACTTTAGTGTTCTAAACATTTTCCTATAAATAGGGTGCTTAGGTTAGAATTGAAAATCACACCAGAAACTAAAGTTTTCTCTCTTTATATTATTAAGCGTATTCTTGTGAGTATTTTGAGTATACTTTGAGTATTGCTATACGATATAAGTTCAAGTCATAGCCTATATCCGGTGTTTCAACTAGAAGTACTGTCTTTCGAGGTAAGAGATGTTATTTTCTTCTCAAATGATATTATTTCTTCAATATCATTATGCCGAAGTATTGATCTAAACTTTTAATCAAATTTAGAACTTTTTGTGTCGGAGTTACTATTCACGTATACGGTACTATTCACGTATACGACACTATTCACGAATATGGCACTATTCATCAAAAAATGAAAATTTTCCTTTTCGTCTAAAATATCTATTGTGGATACTAGATTTGATTATATCCATGTTTTGATCATTCTTGAATTTTACACCACTGTGATTATTTTTGAGGTATTTTTGGACATGGTTAAAATAAAGTACGAATCCTTAATCCTTAATCCTTGTCATTTTGTTTCACTGGATTTATTGCTTTAAAAATATTTTTCATCATCCTCAGTCTTAAATGATGATATTCTTAAATATCTTTGGCCTGTAGTGCAAAGATGAATGATTTCTGATGAATATCTTTGGCCCGTAGTGCAAAGATGAACAAGTGTTTAGATGAACATGACCAACTGATGAATATCTTTGGCCTGTAGTGCAAAGATGAATATTTGATTCCAAATATATATTGATTGATGTTAAAGGGATAAAAGATAGACGATGAACTTTTAAATTCATATATAGAAGATAGTAGTTTGCATTCTCTACTTAACTCTTCTAATGAATTATTATTTTCACTACAAATATTGATTTAAAACTTGTTGTTTATTGTATTCTATTAGATTTTTTTCCCTGTTGAAGACTAATGATAATTTGTTGTATATTATCTTAGTCATAATATTCTTTACTGGGCTAGTTGAGCTCACCCTTTTCCTTTTTGTTCCATTTTTCTTATCAGGAGGTGATAATATAGCGAGTACGAGTCGGGGTATGGAATGAAAGTTCTAGAGAGAGTTGTTTAGTAGTCCTCACCATTTTTGTAAAATAATGTATCAATAAATGTGATGAAGAATTATTTGAGTATAGATATTGTCTAGAAGATAATGTTTGTATTCAAACTCACAGTTTTACTGTTGTAATAATAAAGTTGTAGTTATTTCTGTACCATGTATTGACAACTCAGAATGGGTGATGTATACCTATTTTGGGGCGTCACAGTTGGTATCAGAGGTTAGGGATATGATCTCTGGCGGAGATCGGGGAATAGAACTTGGAGGGGAGAGATGAGTAAATCCTTCGCTAGTGTGTCCTACCTAAGCTTATTTGTTAGTTGGTCAGTATATAGGGATATTATGTGATATATTGATTTCTTTAATTTACCCTTGTTTTATGACAGTATTTGAGAATGTCGACTGAGAATATTAACAGTGGAAATGAGACTGTGCAGACGCCTGTACTCACCAACGAGGAGAACATGCAACAGACTGGCAATGTTCCTCCTGTGAACAACACCACTGAGCAGATGATGAACGAGGGGATGTTTAGAAGCTTTTTGCAGTTCATGCAAAATCAGACTCCCTCGTGTTCAAAATACAGGAGGAAATGATAGCAATTCACGGGTTGTCACAGCCAAGCAGTTCAAAGAGTTGGGACAACCAAAATTTATGTGAAAGCCAGATCCGATCATGTCGGAAACATGGTTCAAGCAAATTACCAAGATACTCGATGTCTTGGGATGCACGGAGGAACAGAAGTTTCCATTCGTCACCTTTATGTTCCATGGCGAGGCAGACTACAGGTGGGAGTCTGTGAAGCGTACCCATCCAGCCGCACTCAGCATGTCTTGGGAGACGTTTCAGAAAATATTTAATGACAAATACTTTCCTGAAAGTGTTCATCATATGAAGGAAGTGGAGTTCATCAGATTAGAACAAAACAACATGACGGTGTCTCAGTACGAGGCAAAGTTTGTAGAGTTATCCAGGTTTGCACCTCATTTGGTGGAGAATGAGGAACGTATGACGCGGATGTTTCTGAGAGGTTTGAAACCCGGCATACGACAATATCTCATTTCTCATAAATTTTTTCTCTATTCAGATGTTGTAAACAGGGCTCAATTATTAGAGCGAGATAACGAGTACGGTCAACCGAGGGACCACAATCAGGATCATACCAGAGATAGCAGTTAACAAAACAACGATAACCAGCGGAGAAAGAAAAAGACGGACAAAAATGGTAACCAATCTGGTGGTAATCATGGCCATGAAAATAGAAGAAGCGAGTCAGGAGGAGATTTTAAAAAGAGGAGATTTAACAACGACTATGTGAAGACGAAAGTGCCGGCAGCAACTGGTTCTAAGGGAGGAGAACGACCACCGGTCATATGCTATAAATGCGGGAAATAGGGACATATCAGTCAAAATTGCCCACAACAATTCAAGGTATACTATAATTGTGGAAAGGAAGGACATATCGCTCGAGATTGTACGGTAGCGAAACCTAGTTCAGCGGGGACGGTGACTCAAAAGACTGTGCCAGAAAAGTCAAAGTCAACGGTTCCTGGAAGAGCGTTTGTTGTGACTAGTCAAAATGCGAGGAACCCAAATGAGGTGATCACGGGAAAGCTATTTATAAATTTTTGCAAAGTTTATACCTTACTTGATACTGGTGCTACTCATTCATTTATCTCTCCTGCTTGTGCTCAATGTCTAAACTTGACTCCGAAGAAATTAGACTTTGACCTATCTGTGGAAACTCCGTTAGGAGAAACTTTCATCACATCTATTGTTTATAAATCTTGTTTGATTCAAGTTGGCACCATCACCTTACTTGTTGACCTTATCTCTTTAAAGATACTTGTTTTCGATGTGATTCTAGGGATTGATTGGTTAACTACTCATCATGCCAAAATTGATTGTTTTCGTAAGGTTGTTAGTTTTCATTTTCCTAACCAACCTATTGTACGGATTCAAGCAACTAAACCATTAAAATCAGTCACTGTCATATCTAATCATAAAGCTATTCGTTTATTGAAAAAAGGATGTCAAGCTTTCTTAGCCCATGTTATGGATTTGAATAAAGACACGTCAAATTTGAATAATATTACTGTTGTTATTGACTTTCCTGACGTATTTCCTGAAGAACTTCCCGGTCTACCCCTAGAACATGAAGTTGAATTCTTTATTTATCTTGAACCTGGTACAAAGCCCATTTCTAAAACCCCATATCGAATGCTTCCTATTGAACTTCAGGATTTAAAGGTCCAACTACAGGAATTGTTGGACATCGGTTTCATTCGTCCTAGTACATCTCCTTGGGGTGCTCCTGTTTTATTCGTAAAGAAGAAAGACGGGAGTATGCGACTTTGTATTGACTATCAGGAATTGAACCATGTCACCATCAAGAATAGGTATCCTCTACCTCGTATTGATGACCTGTTTGACCAGTTGCAAGGAGCACAATTCTTTTCAAAGATCGATCTTCGTTCTGGATATCATCAGCTGAAGATTAGAACTGAGGATATTCCAAAGACTTCCTTCAGAACTCGGTACGGGCATTATGAATTCTTAGTCATGTCTTTCAGATTGACTAATGCTCCTTCGGTTTTCATGGATATGATGAACCGAGTATTCAAGGAATATTTGGATCAGTTCGTTGTTGTTTTTATTGATGACATCATCATATATTCCAAAAGTCGTGAACATCATGAGCACCATTTGAAGCTGGTACTCCAAAGGCTTCGTGAAAACAAACTATATGCCAAATTGAAGAAATGCGAGTTCTGGTTTGAGGAAGTAGCATTGCTTGGGCACGTGGTATCAAAACATGGAGTATCTGTTGATCCGGCGAAGATTGAAGCAATACAAAGTTGGGAGCAACCGAAGTCGGTGACTGAAGTACGTAGCTTTTTGGGCTTAGCTGGTTATTATCGAAGATTTGTGGAAGGGTTTTCTCGAATCGCTACTCCATTAACCCAGCTAACTCGGAAGGATACAAAATTCATTTGGAGCGAAGAATGCGAGAAGAGTTTCCAAGAGTTCAAGAGGAGACTCATTTCAGCACCTGTTCTAACAATACCATCTGGTACGGATGGATTTGTTATCTACAGCGATGCTTCAGGCAAAGAGTTAGGATGTGTTCTCATGGAACGTGGGAAAGTCATAGCCTATGCCTCGCGACAACTTAAAGAGTATGAGAGGAATTATCCTACTCATGATCTAGAGTTGGCGGCAGTCATTTTCGCGCTAAAGATCTGGAGGCACTATCTATATGGGGAGAAAGTGGAGATATATTCAGACCATAAAAGCCTTAAATATTTCTTCACTCAAAAAGAACTCAACATGCGGCAGCGACGTTGGATCGAGCTATTGAAAGACTACGACCACACTATTCAATACCATCCAGGAAAAGCGAACGTGTTAGCTGACACAATGAGTAGAAGATCATATGCAAGAACGAGTACGATGATGTCAAGTATACGCATAGAGCCAACTTTAATAGAAAAAGTTAAGGTTGCTTAAGCCACTGACCCGGAGCTGATGCGTATGAAGAAGAAAGTACAAGAAGGAGCTATTCCAAAAGCGAGAATTGATGAAGAAGGAATACTTCGAGTCCACTCTAGACTTTGTGTTCCTAACGACTCTGATTTAAAGTACAAGATTATGATGGAGGCACATAATACACCATTTGTAATCCATCCTGGAAGTACTAAAATGTATCGTGATCTTCGACATACATTTTTGTGGAACAATATGAAGAGAGAGATTGCAAAGTTTATCTCAATGTGTTTAACTTGTCAACGTGTAAAGGCGGAGCATCTAGTACCTAAGGGTCCGTTGCAACCACTTGAGATTCCGAAATGGAAGTGGGAACACATTACCATGGATTTCGTTACGGGTCTTCCTACGGTTTCTCAAGGCATCAATGCTATTTGGGTTATTGTTGATAGATTAACCAAATCTGCTCATTTCTTGCCGATACGGGAGACTTATTCCCTTGAACGTCTTGCTAGTATATATGTAAACTAGCTGGGTCCTGTGCCTCCGGCACTGTATGGACAATATGATTTATCTCAAACTTTGAACGACCAAAATAATTTATTGAGTGAGTGGGAAATTTAAAGTCATTTGTATTTTATTAAATTATTATTAGATTATTAGATAGATAGATGTATTTTATTAGATAGATGTATGAACGGTGAGATTAATCTCAAACTTTGGATGGCCCAGATGATTTATTGAGTGAGCGGGAAATTCAAAATCATTTGTATTTTATTAGATAGATGAGGTTGTGAGGTTGCATGGCATGCCAATATCCATAGTTTCGGATCGTGACACAAGATTCACTTCAAGATTTTGGGTTAGCTTGCAAAAAGCAATGGGCACGGATTTAAGATTTAGTTCGGCATACCATCCTCAAACGGACGGACAATCAGAGAGGACTATTCAAACTCTTGAAGATTTATTAAGACTCTGTGTCCTAGACTTCAAGGGCAGTTGGGATAAGTATTTACCATTGGTGGAATTCTCCTACAACAACAGTTATCAGGCAAGTATAGGTGTGGCTCCATTTGAAGCATTATATGGACGAAAGTGTCGCTCTCCAATATGTTGGGATGAGGTGGGTGAAGCAACATTGTTGGGACCCGAGTTAGTACGTATGACTACTGAAAAGATCCAAATGATTCGACAACGTATACAATCGGCACAAGATCGACAAAAGAGTTATGCGGATCTTCATCGAAAGGACGTGGAATTTAGTATAGGGGATCATGTATTGTTGCAAGTTGCTCCATGGAAGGGAGTTACAAGATTTGGGAAGAGATGAAAGCTCAATCCATGATTTATTGGTCCATTTCAAATTCTTGACCGAGTAGGAAATGTAGCCTATAGACTCGCGTTACCTCCGAGTATGTCTCGTGTTCATAATGTGTTTCACATATCTGTACTTCGTAAATATGTGAAAGACCCGAACCACGTTATAGAGTTAGAACCGGATGAGATAGCCGAAGACTTAACGTACGAAGAGGTACCTGTCAAGATTTTGGATAGGAAGGAGCATGTCCTACGCACAAAGGTCATACCACAAGTTAAAGTTCTGTGGAGGAATCATGCTATAGAGGAAATGACCTGGGAATTGGAAACGGAAATGAAAGCGAGGTATCCTAACCTTTTCGAAACACCAGGTACGTACATCAATTTCGAGGACAAAATTTCATAAGGAGGGGAGGTTGTAAGACCCCAACTTATTATTAATAAAATTTATTTTTCTCTATTTATTATTTTGAAATAGTAAGGGTTGATTTGATTAATGTGAATAGTTATGGGTAAAATACGCAAATATTTCAAAATAAGCAAGTGATTATAAAATATTTATTGTTGTCGGGGAATATTCGTTTGGTCGTGGAATATTCGTACTATCGGGGAATATTCGTACAACGGCGCATCCATGTGTGGGCCCCATAACGGAAAGCGATAAGATGAAGAAAACGACAAATATAAGTTGTTTAAAAATAACGGCGTAGTTGTTACCGTTAATACTGTTAAAATACTCAGTGGTTAAAACACAGTAGCACACAGTATTGCACTAATTATTGATTCTTACGTAAGAAGGCACTACTCAATAATGGTTATAGTAATTACTGTTCAGTATTTTATTTTATTGATTTAATAATTGTTGCGTTGATATTTTACATTACTGTTGTTTCAATAATTGTCATTACACAGTATTTTTCATTATCGAAGCAATAATTCATATTATCTGAATAATATTGTTAGATAACATTATTTGCAATGTCTAGAAAGTTCTTTCTAAGGAGAGGTTTGGTCACTTAATTGCGTGCCAGTAAGGAGAAATTCTTATTAGAAAGCCCCCTCTTTCCTGGGAACAGCATGGTTGTCAATATTGTGATTCTGTAATATTATTTGTGAATAATTAATTATTGATTTATATGATGGGGAAAATATTGATTTTATGTGGATATAGATGGAGAAAATTTTAATGTGATAATTGTTGAAAATTAATATTTTATCTTTTTCTGATAAAATAATTCATTTAAATATATTATTTTAATAATATATTAACGGTGATATTTTATAATGAATGTGGGATATATGAGTATATGAGGAGGAAGAGTATTTTTGTGGCATTAAATGTTTAACACATATTTTGTGTGTTGGTGGACACAATTATTGACCGAAATTTGATTATAGCTTGTAAAATCGCCCGTTTGTGGATTTCGGTCAAATTTTGTTTTGAATTTGGAAAAACTTTCTTCTGCAAAGTTGTAGAGAATTGAATTTCCTATAAAAAGTTGTGAGATTCGAGTTTTCTGATAAAAGGCTATTTGTTATAAATTATTGAAGTTCCAGAGTTCCGAAATAATTGATTTTTGGAAGTTTAAATTATTTTATATTAGAAAAAAGTTTTTTAAAAGTTTTGTGAGTTGGTGGGCTAAGGTAAATGTGCTGAAATGAGGATTCAAATGATGCGTATGATTATTTAATAAATATTAATATTTTTATTAAATTTTCTACTTTGGTGTTCTAAGCATTTTCCAAATAAATAGGGTGCTTAGGTTAGAATTGAAAATCACACCAGAAACTGAAGTTTTCTCTCTCAATATTATCGAGCGTATTCTTGTGAGTATTTTGAGTATAATTTGAGTATTGCTATACGGTGCAAGTTCAAGTCATAGCCTATATCCGGTGTTTCAACTAGAAGTACTGTCTTTCGAGGTAAGGGATGTTATTTTCTTCTCAATTGATATTATTTCTTCAATATCATTATGCCGAAGTATTGATCTGAATTTTTAATCAAATTTGGAACTTTTTGTGTCAGAGTTACTATTCACGTATACGGTACTATTCACGTATACGACACTATTCACGAATACAGCACTATTCATCGAAAAATGAAAATTTTCCTTTTCGTCTAAAATATCTATTGTGGATACTAGATTTGATTGTATCCATGTTTTGATCATTCTTGAATTTTACACCACTATGATTATTTTTGAGGTATTTTTGGACATGGTTAAAACAAAGTACGAATCCTTAATCCTTAATCCTTGTCATTTTGTTTCACTGGATTCGTTTCTTTAAAAATATTTTTCATCATCATCAGTCTTAAATGATGATATTATTTAATATCTTTGGCCTGTAGTGCAAAGATGAATGATTTCTGATGAATATCTTTGGCCCGTAGTGCAAAGATGAACAGGTGTTTAGATGAACATGACCAACTGATGAATATCTTTGGCCTGTAGTGCAAAGATGAATATTTGATTCCAGATATATATTGATTGATGTTAAAGGGATAAAAGATAGACGATGAACTTTTAAATTCATACATAAAAGATAGTAGTTTGCATTCTCTACTTAACTCTTCTAATGAATTATTATTTCCGCTGCAAATATTGATTTAAAACTTGTTGTCTATTGTATTCTATTAGATTTTTTCCCTGTTGAAGACTAATGATAATTTGTTGTGTATTATCTTAGTCATAATATTCTTTACTGGGCTAGTTCCCTTTTCCTTTTTGTTCCATTTTTCTTCTCAGGAGGCAATAATAGCGAGTACGAGTCGGGGTATGGAATGAAGGTTCTAGAGAGAGTTGTTTAGTAGTCCTCACCATTTTTGTAAAATAATGTATCAATAAATGTGATGAGGATTTATTTGAGTATATGTATTGTCTAGAAGATAATGTTTGTATTCAAACTCACAGTTTTACTGTTGTAATAATAAAGTTGTAGTTATTTCTGTACCATGTATTGACAACTCAGAATGGGTGATGTATATCTATTTTGGGGGCGTCACAACGGGCCAAAGAAATTCATCAAGAAATCATTCATCTTTGCACTACAGGGCAAAGATATTCAGTAATATCATCATTTAGGACCGAGGATGATGAAAAATATTTTAAAGAAAACGAATCTAGTGAAACAAAAGAACAAGTATTAAGCATTCGTACTTTAAATAATCCCAGTTCAAAAATACTTTATAAATAACCAGATTGGAGTAAAAGAAAACTTAATTTTTTTGTGAATAGTGCCGTATTCGTGAATAGTGTCGTATACGTGAATAGTAACTCTGACACCAAAAGATAGAAATTTCAAAAAAATATCATCATGCTTCGTGAATAGTACTCGTGAATAGTAACTCGTGAATAGTAACTCATGAATAGTAACCCCGACATGAAAAAGTTCTAAATTTGATAAAAAGTTCCAACCAATATTTCAGCATAATGATATTGAAGAAATAATATCATTTGAGAAGAAAATAACATCCCTTACAATCCCTTAAAATCACTTACTATCCCTTACCTTAGCTAGAATAGTACTTCTGGTTGGAATATCAGATATAGTGCTGAAGGAACTTGCACCGTATAGCAACACTCAAAGTATAAAAATACTCACAAAATACGCTCGATGTTGTAGAGAGAGAAAGAGAGAGAAATCTGTAGTTTCTGGTGTGATTTTCAATTTTAACCTAAGCACCCTATGCTTAGAACACCAAAGCAAAAAATTTATTAAAATAATTTTATTTAACAAATATTGAAGCCCACTTCCCAAGAATCCGAATTCAGCTCATTTACCACACATGTGGACTTGCAAAAAACGTTTTTCATGAATAAAACAATTAAAATCTTTAAAAATCAATTATTTCGGGAACTTCGAAACTTCAATAATTCATAATAAATAGCCATTTTGTCAGAAAAATTTGAAATTCGCGACTTTCCATAGGAAATTCTATTATCTACAACTTTGCAGAAGGAAATTTTTCCAAATTCCAAACAGAAATTGACCGAAATCCATAAACGGGCGATTTTACAGGCTATAATCAAATTTCAGTCAAGAAATGGGTCCACCGACATGTTTAACATGTTTTAAACATTTATTGCAACAAAAATACACTTTCTCCTCGTATAATCATATATCCCACATTCATTGTAAAAATATCACCATTATTATATTATAATAATATAATAAAATATTATTTTATCAAAAAAGATAAAATATCGATTTTTAACAATTGTCACTTTAAAAAATTTTCTCCGTCTATATTCACATAAAATCAATATTTTCCTCATCATATAAATTAATAATTAATTATTCACAAATAATATTACAGAATCACAGTACTGGCAACCAGGCCGTTCCCAGGAAAGAGGTGGCTTTCCAATAAAGATTTCTCCTTACTGGCGCGCAATTAGGTGACCAAACCTCTCCTTAGATAGAACTTTCTAGACATTGCCAATAATGTATCTAATAATATTATTCAGATAATATGAATTATTGCTCTGATAATGAAAAATATCGTGTAGTGACAATTATTGAAATAACAGTAATATAAAAAATCAACGCAGCAATTATTGAATCAATAAAATAAAATACTGAACAGTAATCACTACAAAAAAACAGCTCATAGGCGACGACATCATTAGCGACGGGAATACGGCCGTCGCTAATACTATCATTCTCGACGGCGTAGCCGTCACCAATGAGTACCGTCGCTAATGACGTCCCACCGGGTCTAAATTTGGTGGGAATTTTTCGCGGGCGTGGGAAAAGGGTATAGGTGACGGCGTATGCCGTCGGTATTGCGTGCCGTCGATAATGACCCTAGATTTAATTACAGTACCGTAATTCTTTTTTCATTTCTGCTTTCTTCTTTCCCCCTTCTTCCTCGCTCACGTCATTTTCTTCTCTATTGCCGTCGCCCACTGACCGTCGTCGTCCTCTCTTGCCGTCGGCGTCCTCTCCTGCCGTCGCCCTCCTCTCTTGCCGTCGCCGTCCTCTCTCCCCCTGTTGTCACTCTCGAGTACTGCAAGTAAGTATTCCCAATTCCCCCAAATATAACCTAAATCCCTTCTTCTACAATTTCACTATATTTTCCCCAAATATCAATTGTAGTGTATTACTATTTCAAATATTTGCAAGTTTACATGGAAATTTTAATGTGTACAAATATCCAACTATATTGCAGTGTACTATATATTGCAGTGTATAAATTTTTTAAACTTCATTGATAGTAATCTGTTGAGCTTAGAGATAGTGTATAAATGTATATTTATTGCAGTGTATAAATTGTTGTTGTGGGGTGGGGTGGGGTGGGGTGGGGTGGGGTGGGGGTGGGGGTGGGTTTTAAAAAAGTTCAAATTGGAAATATATGGTTGTGTGAAAGGAAACACTTGATTACTAAAGATTACAAATATAATAATTAGTGTACTGCTGGTGTATCAATGAGAGTACTGTCAAAAATTATAGCTAATTGTATTGGTTTAAACAATGACCCTAATTGTCAATTTTATTTTTATTTTCATAGACTATTATGAACACATACATTTCAAGGAAGGTTGGGAAGGAAAGGCAAGTATTGAACCCTAACTATAAAATATTACTAATCATAGATGTGCAATCTTTGTAACATTTTTTCTTTCCATTTTAGGTTTGTGTGACTACTTTGTTCTTGCTTTTGTTAATGTGACTTGTGAGAATCATGCGAGTTAATGACTGAACTGTGCTTATTATTATTTTTAATAAATTGGTCAATATCCTAATTTTACCAACAAAAAAAGTTTCATATGCCTCTTTTTAATAATTTTTTATTGTATTAATAGTTTGTGACCTGATAAAAAGCTAGTATTCTTTCTGTTATACAAAAATAATCCTTACTTTCACATGTGCATATTTTCATATAGTTTAGGAAGCTTAGAAACCCGTTTGAGATTCACTTAGTAGGAGTGAATCTCAAATAGTCCCCGTTTTGGGACTGTTCTTGTATGTTTCGATCTCACTTAGGTCGGTGTTAACGACTTGAGCACGTCTTTATATTTTTTGAATTTTCGGTCAGTATATATCTCTTGATGTTCTTCGGGTGCATATTTAGACTACGATGTGTTAGTCTATTTCGTGTACTTGAAGACCATGGGGAGGTGCTGCCGAAAATTCTGAAAAATGTAAAGATGTGTTCAAGTTGTTGACATCAGTGAGGCGACACATCCGGGAATGGGATAGAAGCCTGACCCGTTAGAGTGGGAGATGAAGTTAGGAAACTCATAAGCTTGCATATACATTAACTTGGAGACTTGATTGTGTTTGTCTAACTTTCCATATATATAGCAGACAGTTGTCCGAGATGTCTGTTGATCGAAGTTGGATGGAACGTAGGGTAGCCACTGATAGGAGTGGGCTTAGCTCTGAGTATCGTAGTGGGGTTGAACAGTTTCTCAACTTCGCGTTTGAGCAAGTCAGCGGCGGTGAGATCAGATGTCCTTGTAAGAGGTGTGTGAATGAAGTGTGGAAGGAAAGGAGTGATGTCATGTGCGACTTATTTGCGTATGGGTTCAAGCAGGGTTATACAACATGGATCTATCATGGGGAAACCTGGTTGGATGAACATGAATCAGAACCAGAATCCAGAGGTGACGAAAACTTTGACTGTACTAACATGATAGTCGAAGCTGCTGGTTCGTACTTTCAGTGGAATACAGACAGGGATGGCAGTAGCGTCGAGCAAGAGCCGAATGATGGGGCTAAGGGTTTCTATGAGTTATTGCATGAAGCAGCGACACCACTGTATGACGGGCACGAAAAACACACCGTCTTATCTGCTGTGACTAAGTTTTTACACTTCAAGAATGAGCATGACTGTAGCGAGAGAGGTTTTAATGAACTGTTAAGCATTGTGAAGGAGTGTTTACCTGCAGGCAATAAGTTACCAGAGTCGTACTATGATGTGAAGAAAATGGTCAAAAGGCTCAATCTAGGGTATGAGAAGATTGATGCTTGTGAGAATGACTGTATGTTGTATTACGGTGATGTCAATAAAGATAAGAGGTCGTGTGATATTTGTGGTACAAGTAGATACTGTGAACAGCGCAAGAAAAAGGGAAAAGACGTGACGAGAAAGATCTTACGTTACTTTCCCATTGCCCCGAGGCTTCAGCGGTTGTTCATGTCAATACATACCGCCGAGGATATGAGGTGGCACTCTACACGGGACATAGTCGAAGGTCAACTGACGCACCCGGCAGATGGGCTTGAGTGGAAAAATTTTGATAACAAGCACCCCTCGTTTGCTGAAGAGGTTCGCAATGTTAGGCTTGGACTTGCTACGGATGGGTTTAATCCGTTTAACGGGCCTTACACAAAGCCTTACTCAACTTGGCCGGTGATTATTGTAGTGTATAACTATATATGTCTGGTGTAATTGTAAGTAGTCATAACTATATATGTCTGGTGTAATTGTGTCAAGTTCCTTTCCAAACACATTGAGTATATAACTGTTGTGCAGTCAATATGATATTGAAGTACGTGAAACGAATCCGAGTATATCGGACGAGGATTTGCAAAATTTGAGAAATGGAGAATTTGTGCAATGGTTTAAGGATCATGTAAGTCTAACCTTTAAACGTTCAATGAATCTACCATCATAGACTTATTCTTATGGCGTAATTAACTTTAGAATATGTTGTGTTAATGTACATTAGGTCCTCGCTGATGAGTTAGCTGACAATCGACTATAGCTTATAGCCGACGGCCCCGAAAGATCTGTAGATACTTATACATGTTGCATTGTCAACGGTTACAGATTTAAGTGTTGCGATATTGGGGAAGTCGTTTCTGCTGATTCTGGTGTTGTGGTGAAAGGTAGCTGCTACGATAACATTTGGGATGACTGGTATGGACGATTGCTAGAAGTTGTCATTCTCAAATATTGGGGTCATAAAGAATTAGTTTGCTTCAAATGTCATTGGTTTGATGTTCAGAATGGAGTTAAAGTAGATAAAAAATCAGGATGGGTGACTGTTAATGTTAAGTCAAAACTAAGACTGATGAGTGGTATGGACGAGCCTTTTATTTTAGCAAGTCAAGCGACACAAGTGTACTACGCGCGGAGTGTTAAGACTCCTTCAAGCCCATGGCATGCTGTTATAACCACCAAAGCCCGTGGTTTTCAAGGCACAACTCCTCGTCCAGACGATGAACCTTTACAAGTCGAGTCTACTAGTGTCACACCTGCTGTTGTGACAATTATTAGTGAGTCTAGTGAAGAAGAGGATGATGTTATCGCTGTCGAAAGTGAAGATGATGTTGTTGAGGAGGTAAATATAATTGAAGAAATCGTTGAAGATGACGAAGATGGTGATGACAACGATAGTGAAGATCTACTGCTCGAAGATGACGATTCTGATATTGATGGCTTTGACGATATAAATGATTAGGAGTATGTACTATTTGTGTCAGTTTAGTTGTATTCAAATGTAATAGTTTGTAGTAGTGCAATCATTATCTTCAACTTATATTAATCTACTAAATAAGGCGTTGAGTTGTTTTATGAGTATGTACTATTTATGTTGCATTCTTTTAATTGTATTTGTATGTAGGTTACTATTTATGTTGCATTCTTTTAATTGTATTTGTATGTAGGTTACTATTTATGCTGCATTCTTTTAATTGTATCTGTATGTTATCCTCTATGTTATCCCTCTTTTACTGTATGTTGCATTCTTTTAGTTGACAGTATACATACATATGGCGCGCACACCACACGGCGATCGTGGTGGGCGTGCAGGTCGTGGGGGCCGTGGAGATTCTACGCGTGATGATTAGGCGGGATCGTCAGGTATAATTTATATTGTATTGACATTATATTCGTTTATATAAATATTGATGTATTTCAATACATAGGTGATCGACGTAGGCCTCCGCGGGGACTAGCACGTGGCTTGCTAGGGAATCCCCCCCAGGCGCCTCTTATATGTCGTGTTGGGACTCATAGGTAATTTCATAATCCTATATAATATTACTATAATATATCGTATTTAATTCTTATATATTCTTTGTAATTTTCAATTTTAACTGTAGTATCCTTGACGCCACGCCAAGGAACACGTTGCTTGGGATCGTCCGCAACCGATTCTCAAGCCCGTGGATGAGGTGGGCAGATGTGGATGATCGTACACGTCAGTTGATTATTGCTGAATTTAAGGTAGGATGTCAATCATTCATATGCTGTTACCTCTTTGATTTATGTAATCTCTTTGATTTATGTTGTCTACTAAACTGCTTAATGTGTAATGTGCAGAGATATTATCGTTTTGAGGACGGGCAGGAAGCCCATGGAATGACTGTTCTGCACAGATACCTAGAGATGAATTGGCACAAGTGGGTCTACGATTAGAAGAAAAAGGCCCAGACGAAGATGGCTGATGGACAGACACTTAAGGATGTCCGGCCAGATTTCATATCTGCTGCAGTGTGGGACCAGATGTGCAGCATTTGGGACGGCGAGGCCTTCAAGAAGATGTCGGCACAGCGTTCAGCTGCCCGACAGCAGAGTCGTCTCCCACACTGCACTGGGTCTCAGTCGTACGACCTATACCGGGAGAGACTTGAGGTGAGTTTAAAGCATGCACCCTCCCGCTTGGAGTTTTGGTGGCACGCCCACCAAAAGAAAGGTGACGGCGGTTATATCTCACCTGAGGCAGAATGCATTGCTGTAAGTTATTTAATTCTCTTATTTAATATGTATTTAAAATTCGGATATTCTTTTATATTATTTCATTTTATACTTTGCGTAACATCCCATCCACTACTGTGTTTTTTGTCAGCGACGGTTCGAAGATCTTGCAGTGGCCCGGAGCAGTCAGAGAGGTGACACTCCAGTAGACGAGTCTACGCGTGCAGACGAGGAGATAGAGGATTGGCTGCAGGCTACAGGGGGACCGAAGAAGGGTAGAGTTGTGGGCATTCCCCATGTCCCAGCTAACACCCTAGTCCCTGCTGCGAGATCTCGACGACGCCCTCCCACTGGAGGTAGTGGTGCGAGTGGATCGGGCGCCGGCCCTTCATTATCCGACGACTTCGTCCGGCGGATCATAGAGGGGTGCATGTCAAGCGGTGTAGTGCAGTCAGGCGCACCATCACGCGAGCGGATCTATCAGCTGGCTCAGGAGGTTGTCCACGGCTCTATCGATCCTACAGCTGCCGTTGACGATCTCATGGGTGTAGTACGGGAGGAGGCCATCCGCGTGTGTGCAGTTGTCTTGGCCAACATCTTCCTACCACATATTCGACAAGTAAAATTAATTAAATTATGTATTTCCTTTTTTAATTTATGTAATTTGTAATTGTATTGCTTAGATAAACATAAGATAAAACCCGAACGCCACGCAAACACACACACAGCACCGCGTAGGTATTAGACACGCGTTACAACTGACGGTACTCGATTCCGACATACGGAGACCGAGTTATCGCCTAGTTTGCGAAACTGAACCACACTTAGCCAAAAAGCCGAAAAAGAGTCCGAAACACGCATCGTTCGTCCGAACGCCACACAAACACACACACAGCACCGCGTAGGTATTCGGCACGCGTTACAACTGACGGTACTCGATTCCGACATACGGAGACCGAGTTATCGCCTAGTTTGCGAAACTGAACCACACTTAGCCAAAAAGCCGAAAAAGAGTCTGAAACACGCATCGTCTGTCCGAACGCCACGCAAACACACACACAGCACCGCGTAGGTATTCGGCACGCGTTACAACTGACGGTACTCGATTCCGACATACGGAGACCGAGTTATCACCTAGTTTGCGAAACTGAACCACACTTAGCCAAAGAGCCGAAAAAGAGCCCGAAACACGCATCGTCCACCCGAACGCCACGCAAACACACACACAGCACCGCGTAGGTATTCGGCACGCGTTACAACTAACGGTACTCGATTCCGACAAACGGAGACCGAGTTATCGCCTAGTTTGCGAAACTGAACCACACTTAGCCAAAAAGCCGAAAGAGAGTCCGAAACACGCATCGTCCGTCCGAACGCCACGCAAACACACACACAGCACCGCGTAGGTATTCGGCACGCGTTACAACTGACGGTACTCGATTCCGACATACGGAGACCGAGTTATCGCCTAGTTTGCGAAACTGAACCACACTTAGCCAAAAAGCTGAAAAAGAGCCCGAAACACGCATCGTCCGTCCGAACGCCACGCAAACACACACACAGCACTGCATAGGTATTAGACACGCGTTACAACTGACGGTACTCGATTCCGACATACGGAGACCGAGTTATCGCCTAGTTTACGAAACTGAACCACACTTAGCCAAAAAGCCGAAAAAGAGCCCGAAACCCGTATCGTCCGTCCGAACGCCACGCAAACACACACACAGTACCGCGTAGGTAATAGACACGCGTTACAACTGACGGTACTCGATTCCGGCATACGGAGACCGAGTTATCGCCTAGTTTGCGAAACTGAACCACACTTAGCCAAAAAGCCGAAAAAGAGCCCGAAACACGCATCGTCCGCCCGAACGCCACGCAAACACACACACAGCACCGCGTAGGTATTCGGCACGCGTTACAACTGACGGTACTCGATTCCGACATACGGAGACCGAGTTATCGCCTAGTTTGCGAAACTGAACCACACTTAGCCAAAAAGCCGAAAAAGAGTCCGAAACACGCATCGTCCGTCCGAACGCCACGCAAACACACACACAGCACCGCGTAGGTATTCGGCACGCGTTACAACTGACGGTACTCGATTCCGGCATACGGAGACCGAGTTATCGCCTAGTTTGCGAAACTGAACCACACTTAGCCAAAAAGCCGAAAAAGAGCTCGAAACACGCATCGTCCGTCCGAACGCCACGCAAACATACACACAGCACCGCGTATGTATTAGACACGCGTTACAACTGACGGTACTCGATTCCGACATACGGAGACCGAGTTATCGCCTAGTTTGCGAAACTGAACCACACTTAGCCAAAAAGCCGAAAAAGAGTCCGAAACAGGCATCGTCCATCCAAACGCCACGCAAACACACACACAGCACCGCATAGGTATTCGGCACGCGTTACAACTGACGGTACTCGATTCCGACATACGGAGACCGAGTTATCGCCTAGTTTGCGAAACTGAACCACACTTAGCCAAAAAGCTGAAAAAGAACCCGAAACACGCATAGTCTGTCCGAACGCCACGCAAACACACACACAACACCGCGTAGGTATTAGACACGCGTTACAACTGATGGTAATTGATTTCGACATACGGAGACCGAGTTATCGCCTAGTTTGCGAAACTGAACCACACTTAGCCAAAAAGCCGAAAAAGAGCCCGAAACACGCATCGTCCACCCGAACGCCACGCAAACACACACACAGCACCGCGTAGGTATTCGGCACGCGTTACAACTGACGGTACTCGATTCCGACATACGGAGACCGAGTTATCGCCTAGTTTGCGAAACTGAACCACACTTAGCCAAAAAGCCGAAAAAGAGTCCGAAACACGCATCGTCCGTCCGAACGCCACGCAAACACACACACAGCACCGCGTAGGTATTCGGCACGCGTTACAACTGACGGTACTCGATTCCGACATACGGAGACCGAGTTATCGCCTAGTTTGCGAAACTGAACCACACTTAGCCAAAAAGCTGAAAAAGAGCCCGAAACACGCATCGTCCGTCCGAACGCCACGCAAACACACACACAGCACCGCGTAGGTATTAGACACGCGTTACAACTGACGGTACTCGATTCCGACATACGGAGACCGAGTTATCGCCTAGTTTGCGAAACTGAACCACACTTAGCCAAAAAGCCGAAAAAGAGCCCGAAACCCGTATCGTCCGTCCGAACGCCACGCAAACACACACACAGCACCGCGTAGGTAATAGACACGCGTTACAACTGACGGTACTCGATTCCGGCATACGGAGACCGAGTTATCGCCTAGTTTGCGAAACTGAACCACACTTAGCCAAAAAGCCGAAAAAGAGCCCGAAACACGCATCGTCCGCCCGAACGCCACGCAAACACACACAAAGCACCGCGTAGGTATTCGGCACGCGTTACAACTGACGGTACTCGATTCCGACATACGGAGACCGAGTTATCGCCTAGTTTGCGAAACTGAACCACACTTAGCCAAAAAGCTGAAAAAGAGTTTGAAACACGCATCGTCCGTCCGAACGCCACGCAAACACACACACAGTACCGCGTAGGTATTCGGCACGCGTTACAACTGACGGTACTCGATTCCGACATACGGAGACCGAGTTGTCGCCTAGTTTGCGAAACTGAACCACACTTAGCCAAAAAGCCGAAAAAGAGCCCGAAACACGCATCGTCCACCCGAACGCCACGCAAACACACACACAGCACCGCGTAGGTATTAGACACGCGTTACAACTGACGGTACTCGATTCCGACATACGGAGACCGAGTTATCGCCTAGTTTGCGAAACTGAACCACACTTAGCCAAAAAGCCGAAAAAGAGCCCGAAACCCGTATCGTCCGTCCGAACGCCACGCAAACACACACACAGCACCGCGTAGGTAATAGACACGCGTTACAACTGACGGTACTCGATTCCGGCATACGGAGACCGAGTTATCGCCTAGTTTGCGAAACTGAACCACACTTAGCCAAAAAGCCGAAAAAGAGCCCGAAACACGCATCGTCCGCCCGAACGCCACGCAAACACACACACAGCACCGCATAGGTATTCGGCACGCGTTACAACTGACGGTACTCGATTCTGACATACGGAGACCGAGTTATCGCCTAGTTTGCGAAACTGAACCACACTTAGCCAAAAAGCCGAAAAAGAGTCTGAAACACACATCGTCCGTCCGAACGCCACGCAAACACACACACAGCACCGCGTAGGTATTCGGCACGCGTTACAACTGACGGTACTCGATTCCGGCATACGGAGACCGAGTTATCGCCTAGTTTGCGAAACTGAACCACACTTAGCCAAAAAGCCGAAAAAGAGTCCGAAACACGCATCGTCCGTCCGAACGCCACGCAAACATACACACAGCACTGCGTAGGTATTAGACACGCGTTACAACTGACGGTACTCGATTCTGACATACGGAGACCGAGTTATCGCCTAGTTTGCGAAACTGAACCACACTTAGCCAAAAAACCGAAAAAGAGTCCGAAACATGCATCGTCCGTCCGAATGCCACGCAAACACACACACAGCACCGCGTAGGTATTCGGCACGCGTTACAACTGACGGTACTCGATTCCGACATACGGAGACCGAGTTATCGCCTAGTTTGCGAAACTGAACCACACTTAGCCAAAAAGCTGAAAAAGAGCCCGAAACACGCATCGTCCGTCCGAACGCCACGCAAACACACACACAGCACCGCGTAGGTATTAGATACGCGTTACAACTGACGGTACTCGATTCCGACATACGGAGACCGAGTTATCGCCTAGTTTGCGAAACTGAACCACACTTAGCCAAAAAGCCGAAAAAGAGCCCGAAACACGCATCGTCCACCCGAACGCCACGCAAACACATACACAGCACCGCGTAGGTATTCGGCACGCGTTACAACTGACGGTACTCGATTCCGGCATACGGAGACCGAGTTATCGCCTAGTTATCGACATACTGACACGCGTTACAACTGACACAAACTAAAATAATATAAATATGATCTATTTTGGGGACTCCGTTATTAATATTTTAATTTTGTAGGGTCTTGTTGATGAGACTCGTGGAGGTGGAGATGGCGGCACAGTTGATGCTCGTGGAGGAGATGGTGATGATTTCCGAGCTGATGCGGATGAGACTATGGAGGATGGGACTGGCGATGGGACAGAGATTCCTGATCTTGGGCAGTAGTTGTTTATATTTATATTTTGACTTTCATGTATGTATTTAGCTTTTGAGTTGTATAGATTTGAGTTTGGTATCTAATTATATTAATTATTGATAGTAAAAGATATGATTGTTATTGATATGCGTATATTGTCATTATTTATTTTTCTTAGTTTATAACAGGTACAACAGGTACAATGTATATGTAAATGAACATGAGAATTTTGCAATTTTATTATTATTTTTTTAAAGTGGGTCATTGGCGACGGGACCATTGGTGACGGCAATGCCGTCGGCAATGACTCATTGGCGACGGCACACCGTCGCCAATGACATCCGTCGCCAATTACACACTTACCGACGGCGAACGACGGGAGACCGGGGCGACGACCCATACGGCGACGGTAAGGGCGACGGACAATGCCGTCGCCAATGACCTCATTGCCAACGGCAATAGGATCATTGGCGACGGCATTGTCCGTCGGCAATGACCTACTTTTTTGTAGTGAATTACTGTAACAATCATTGAGTAGTGCCTTCTTACGTAAGAATCAATAATTGGTGCAATACCATGTGCTATTGTGCAACAACGCGTATTATTGTGTTTTAACCACCGGGTATTCCAACAGTATTAACGGTAACAACTACGCCGTTATTTATAAACAACTTATACTTGTCGTTTTCTTCATCCAATCGCTTTCTGTTATGGGGCCCACAAAAGACTTCGCCGTCGTACGAATATTCCCCGACAGCAAGAATATTCCACGACCAAATGAATATTCCCTGACAACAATGAATATTTTATAACCACCTGCTTATTTAAAATATTTGCGCGTTTTACCCATAACTAACCACATTAATCAAATCAACCCTTACTATTTCAAAATAATAAATAGAGGAAATTAAATTTCAATTATTAATAATTTGGGGTCTTACATAGGCAGAAAGTCCAGAAATTGCTTGAAGTCTCCTTCCAATGCTAATATTCTGATAGGCACATTGATTATCCTATAACAAGCAAAAAACCCATCAAAAGTAAAATGAAAGTACCAAAAACTAACAATATAACATGCTAAACGAACATAAATCATAGGTTGAAAACCTACTCATCAGATATGACTACCTATCACCCACTGGCTGTGATGTCACAGTTTGACCAGTTTCAGGACTTCCATCCTTTTGAGGGGGCTTTAGGTCAGCGTTTAACATCTTTCCATTTGTCACCAGAGGATAGATCCAGGGTTTATTCTTGTTGGGATCAACATGAACGTGCTGAGTTTTCTATTAGTTCTCCGGGTTATTCGACAAAGTATTATGCGTGGATATAGATAAAGACTGCAATAGCTGCGGTAGTATCCACTGTGTCGAGGATTGATTAAGATGATGGAGAGCCTATGGAGGACATTGATTTCCACACCGAGGAGGAGCCATTCACTGGGTTGCCAGCAGCTCTTGTGGATTCTCCCAATACGAGTACTACTGTGATCCAGCATTCAGCACAGTACCTAGAGCAGAGCCTTCATTTGATGACCTTTGAGAGAGATCAAGGTAGGGCCTTGATGTTAACAGCTCTAGATGAGAGAGACGTCACTTTGTTAGAGAGAGGCAAGGCATTAGCTTGTAGAGATGACACTGTTGTTGAACGGGATAAGGCAAGATCAACCAGAGATAAAGTGATAGTTGAGCAGGATAGGGCTATATCTGACTGGGAAGTAGCTGTTACAGACAGTACCACAGTGAGGTCCCTTACTACTGGCATCATTGCAGAGATGAGTACGTATATTGATGAGCACAGTGTCACCATGCAAATGGTTATAGATCTGTTATCTCGCATAGAGACCCTTGTATAGGAGATCACAACGCTACCTCCTTCTTCTAAGAGGGATGCCATGTTAGACTTGATAGCTCGCCTATACACTGACCTGTAGATGGGCTTGTATTTTCCTGCACAGACTAATTTAGCCATTTTGTCATGTATAGTTCATATTGTATATATCAAACAACATTATATATGACAGGGAAATATATTTTGATTCACTTCCCTTTTAGTTGTGCATTGCTACTAGCTTGATAATTGCCTGTTTCTTCAGGTCTTGTGATCTTGATGTATTATTAACTCCCTCTTGATGGATGGAAATTGAGATGTCCCAGGATCTTTTAGAATGGATCGTTGATATGTATGTATTCCCTACCTTCTTTGGTGTCTTGGGACTGGTTTCTGTATGTAGATGTGGAGAGGAGTGTGGCTTTCCTGTCTGAGGTTGACCACACATTAGCTGGTTGCTAGTGCTCCTTTGTATGAGGGAGCCCAGTTATTTCCATCTCTTATGGATTGGTGTTTCTCTTTGAGGATCAACCACAACTTAGATGGTCGCCGGATCTCTCGTTTACATGGGGAAGTCAGGTAGTTCCATCCCTTTGGTCCGAAGCCGATGAAATGTGGTGAATTGAATGATGATCCCAGTACCGTTGACAAGTGTTTGTGATTTAGTAAGGGGTGAGACCAAACCATGAATGGCTGCCTACGTACTCCTATTGAAGAGGAGATCAGGTCTGCGTCGTTCGAACCTGGTGTGAAGGTTCAACGCTGTATGTGGCAAAGTGGTGTAAAGATGTTTTTTGTTTTTGTATTGAGAAGGGTGTAGAAATGTTTTTGTTTTATTGCGACCGGACCATTTAAAATGGCTGCCTATATATTCCTGTGTATCAAGGAGATCGGGTCGGCGTAGTTTGTGTAATACCCGAGAATTTCCACATATTATTAAATGAATATATTAATGGAAATAATATTTATGTGAATATAAGTGTTAATGTTTTGAAAGTTGATTAATTCAATTGAGTTGCACTAGATTAATGTGTATTGAGAAGTGTGGATTTGAAAATGAGAATTGTGGAATGCCTTATGTGGCATAATGTGAAGCAAGTTAAAAAGGGAATTAGGATGATTTATCGTGTTTGATCATATGATTTCATATAAGTAATGAATACACTCTTAGATTTGCAATATCACTCATGTGGACATTAATTTAGGTCATGTAAAACGAGTATGGCGATGGAGGTTGACACTGGCTCGAAGCTAAACCAGTCTTGACACTGTTAGGGTACGGTGCAGCTGCGCCCTCCTAGCAGTACAAACTAGCGTAGTTGCGCCAAGGATCAGTTGGAGAAAATTAATTTTCTACTTTAGAAATTAGATGGAACACTTATGGGATACATGTTGATATTAATCGACGAAGGAATTATTAAGTGATCAATTAATTAATATTAATTATTAATGGTTATTGTTGAATATTGATTAATTGATAATGGTAATTAATTAATGATATGTGATTATTATTGTTAGCAATATGTCTATAAATATAATAAGAATTATATAGATAATTAATGGTTATAGAGATCCATAATTAAATTAATCAATGATGAATGGATTAATTAATATTGGTGTTAATTAATCAAAGAAGTGAATAATTTATTTATTGGACATAAAACAAATAAGTAAGTTATTAAAATAATAAGATTATATTGACTGTTATGTGCATGTGAGCAATAAGTAAAAATATAAAATATAATTATATTATATAGTGTAGTGTGACATTTTTGTGACAATATATAACAACCCTATATTAAGTCTTATTAAACTATATTGTATGAAACCATGTGATTAAGCATATTGGAACTATATGTTATAAATATGTTATGAAATATCTATGTGACAATGTGTAGGTAGGTATACATTAAAATAAAATGTACATGGATTATATGTATGTTGCATAACATCTACTACCTTGAAATATTAAATCATATTGTGACATTAAGTTATAACTAATGTATGGTTGATATGTGTATACAATATAGCATAAAAATAAGAATTGTGTATAGGTATATAGTCTAAAGTGTTGCAAGAATGTTGGGTTATTTGAATTGTCCCAAAATTAGTGTCCCGATTGCTCCTCATTTCTCTTTCACATGTAGAACATAAAGGCTAAGGCATATATTCTTCTTTTCTTCCAAGCTCCTTCTAGCTCATGATTATGGGGGGAATGGTTATGATGATGATTTCCAACAACCATTTACCAATTCTCTCTTAACCTTCATATAATCCTTTAATCCATGGGTTTAATTTAATGGGAGATGGCAATATCTGTGTATCGGTTTTTCTATATATATGGACTCTCCTTCTCCAATTGCCATTGCTGAGAATTGCTAAGTGTGGGATTGAGAGCATAAAAGTCTTCTAAGAATTGGGAGTCCATTTGGCAGTAAGTTCAGTTCATATTGCAGAGGTATAACCCCACTTCTTTGCTTTCCATTTTCAGTCTCTTTCAAAAAAAGAGTTTTGAGTTCTTGAATTTCAATTTCTAAATTAGGTGGAGTTAGATGATTATAAGGATTGGGTAATGTTTACATAGTTTTTATATAACCATAAAAGCATGTTTAAACTGATATATGACTGGTTAGAATCGAATTCGTGAATAATTTCTATGGTTGGGCTAGTTTTCTGCCGAAGCAGACTGTTCCTGGCTCCAACTAGATATGGCGCAACCAGATTAACACTGAGGCGCAGCGCAGCTGTGCCGAACTCTGAGTTCAGTTGTGTTTTCTGTTTTTAAATCTGATCAGTGTTAGTCAATTATTATGGCTTAAACTAGCATGCAAGCATGTGTAATGTGTATGTTTAAGTATATTAATCTAAGTTGGGCATGTTTTACTAGATTAACATGATTAACGAAAGTGTATAGTTTAAAATGAATTTAGGAACTTTAGAAATGAACTTGATGAGTATGAATGACATGTTTATATACTGACCTTGCAAGCATGTAGGTATGGTTTAGAAATGCATGAATAAACCATTAGCTTGTGTTTATGTGATTAGTAAGCAAGCTTGAACATGTTGAACTAATTAGTAAGCTTTAAAAATGAAAATACAAATTTTGAACATAAATATTAACTTCCTACCTTGAGGGTTAGAATCTGACATTTGTGATCATGTTTGATGATACTCTTAGACTCACTCATGTAGCATAAAAATATATATACCATTCTTATGTATCATAATTCAAGTGAAGCATGAACGAAGCATATTTTCAACCAAAGCAAAGCTAATTTCACATATGTGTTATGAATACTCACGAGCATGCCTAATAGGATTTTTATAAAAGAGCAATAAGAGATAGGAATAAAAAATAGAACAATATGAAAATTCTTATGCTGAAAAATAATGATTGTTGCTTGAAGTTTTTTTTCTTAATGGAACAGGCCTTTTATAGGCTTAATTACAATGATAATTGAACTCCTATTTAGCTCAACTAAAGAGAGAAACATTTGGAATAGATAACAAACAACCTAAAGGATCATTATGATCTTATTGAAAAACAAAAAAAAATAAACTTTGACTAAAAACAAGGAACAGATAATGACCAAGTCAATATCAGTAAACAAATTTGAATCGAATCTCAACACTCCCCCTTGATTCAAAATTGTTTACACCAAGTTGATCTCTGAAGTAATCATGTTTAGCTTGGAAAGTGCCTTCGTAAAAATATCTGCAACCTGCTCATCTATTTTGCAAAACTTAAGTTCTATTTGTCCATTAGCTACCACCTCTCGAATGAAATGATGGTGTATGTCTATGTGCTTGGATCTTCCGTGATAGACTAGATTTTTGGTCATTGTAATTGTTGCCTTGTTATCGCAAAGAATATCAGTAGCTCCTTCCTTCTCCTGTGAAAGATCTGCTAATAGTCTTCTTAACCATAATGCTTGACACGATGAAGAAGTAGCCGCTACATATTCGGCTTCCGAAGATGATAATGCAGTTGTTTCTTATTTTTTGAGCTCCAAGTGATTGCACCAGACCCGAGATTAAAAATACTTCTCAAAGTACTCCTTCGATCATCCAAAGAACCTGCCCATTCACTGTCAGTAAATCTACATAAATTAAAATGCTAACTTATGGATACCAAATTCCATAATCCATTGTTCCCGCAACATAATGTAAGATCCTTTTAGTTGATCCCAAATGATGCTTCACTGGACTATGCATAAACCTTAAGACCATTCCAACAGAGAAAATAATGTCGGGTCGACTATGTGTCAAAAAAATTAAACCACTAACTAAACTCCTAAAGTATTTACCATCAACATTAGTTGTTCTATCTTCATGTTGAAGCTTTTTATTTGTGTTCACAGGAGTGGTTACAACCTTACAATTAAGCATATGAAACCTCTTCAAAAGATCTGATGCATATTTCCTTTGTGACAAAAAAATTCCATTCGTTCCTTGCTTCACTTCCATACCGAGAAAATAGTGCAGCTTTCCTAAATATGTCATTTCAAACTTCCTCATCATACATAATTTAAATTCTCTAAGAAGAGAACTTGAAGAACCTGTATAAATCATGTCATCGACATAAATACAAACTAACAAAAAATCATGGTTCCCATTCCTCTTCAAATAAAGAGTATGTTCATTTTCACTTCTAACAAATCCATTCTCTCAGAAAAATGAATCAATTTTAGTGTACCATGCTCGCGGAGCCTGTGACAACCCGAGAATTTGGGCAATTTATTAAAATCTTAAATGATTGATTTAAGGTCAAATATTAGACCTAGACAGAAAATAAGTTTATGCGTTTAATGTTATTGGGATTGAATTTTGAGGATTTCAAAATTCGGTGAAGGATATAGGTGAATTATTCAGGATTAAGGATTTATGTGATTATGTTCTGTGTTTACGGTTAATGATGTGTTCAAAATGTGGTTAAGGGTCATGGGATGATCAGATAAATTACATCTGTGATAAACCCTAAGTATATTTTAAGAACGACAACGTTCAGTTAGAAAACCCTAACGTCTAATAAAAAAACCCTAGAAATCAGTTTTGGAAACCCTAGTTTCAGTTCCGGGAAATCCGAAACCCTAATTCGGTGAATGGAACCCTAGATTGGGAATACAATGTTATGAACAAGGTTAAACGTCAATAATTGTAATTAATTAGGGAAAACCCTAATGAATTATCTAAAATCTTAATTGATTGTTTGAAAACCCTAATACCAGATCTGAAAACCCTAATTTCAGATACTGATAAAATGAAACCCTAATCTGGGAATATAACGAAGAATTATAATGGTTTAGTGGTATTAATTAAGTATTAATTAGGGTAATGGTTAATTAATTAACAAACCCTAATTTTCAATTTTTGGAACCCTAATTATTCCGTCAGAAACCCTAATTGTTCAGTAGTGGTTTTAATTGCTAAAGGTAGCAATGTTAATTAGGAAACCCTAATCCTAATTCTTTCAATTTATGAGTAATTAGAAAACTCTAATCTAATTACGTGATTTAATTTCTAAATTAGAAAATTATTTTCTATTAGAAATCCTAATTTGTGGGTTATAAATCCTAATCTGTGATTTTGACCCTAATTGCTTAATTAGTGGTGGTAATTATGAAATGCTAATCCGGATTAACAAGAATGAATTTATGATTAAGGAATTTTAATATAATTAGTAAATACTAATTATAAGTTAAAAATGTTAATTTTTATAACCGAAATTCGGAAATTTTAGAAATTAAATTTTTGTAAAGTTAAGGGTTAAAACCTAAACCCTAAATTGTCTAAACCCTAAACCCTTTCATCAAAATGCAAATTCTAGAAATTTAAGGAAAGGTAAAATATGCCCTTTTAGTGTATTAAATTAAGTGGCTAGCAAATCTTGGCCAAATCATGGGTTGGTGAACAACCCTAGACCTAAATGTAGCCTAGCATGTGACTATAATCAACACCTCAGCCTATGTTATCAGCCAAGCAAGCCAAATGCATTGAATCAAGGATTATATAAGGTTTTGGAGAGAGAAAGTTCACTAAAAAAAAGAGAAAATTTTACCCAACACTCATCAAACTCTCTCTCTCACCAAACCCACGAAATTCCAATGATATTTCAGTCTCAATTCAAGCCCCATGTATAACAGAAACAGATCAAAGAACCAAAAATCAGAAAATCAAAGCCCAAAGGTTTAAGAACCCTAAATTTCAAAATTTATGATTTTGATGTTAAATGTTGTTTTTTGTTGGTTAAATATGTGTAATAGGGTGTCAATTAGAGATCTGGGTTATTGGATCATAGATCCATAACACCTAGATGCTCGGATCTAATGTTTATAAAAATCTGGAAAATGTTGGAAAATGTTGTCTGACAGTCAAATGTCAGGGTCCTTAGATCTTTGTGTGTTAATGATCTCTTGTGTTGGATGTTATAGATTTGTAGTATGTCATGTTGTCTGTAATCTGGAACTGAAAACAGAGCTATATCATGTGTATATTTCAAGATATAAGCAGTCAAACTGCGTTGACTAGCCACGAAATCTGATTTCTGGGTTACCCAGAAACCCAGAAACCCAGAAACCCAGAAGTCACTGACAGCGTTTTTGCTGGCGATAGATCTTGTAGTCTGTTTGTGTTTATGCCATGTTTTAGGTTGGTTGCTGTAGCCTGCCATGTATATTACATTCTGAAGACTTTATTTCATCCAGATCATTAACATAATCGTGTAGAATCATGGTCAAAAGTATTTGACCGAACTGCTTCAAGAACAATCTGGAAAACCCAGATTTGTTCAAGAACAGTTTTTCATGTCTACTTTGACCGATCTAAATCGTACTGTTTTAATGTTTGTAAGTTGATCTGATGATCGATTGTTGTACCTTGACATACGGACTACTTGCTAGAACTTATAGATAACCCTAACTAAACTCAGAACCCAAGATATAAGGATCGAAAGCTATTAACCTCGACTGTTCTTCATTTTCTGGAAAACCCAGAAAATGAAGAACACGTTGTCAGATATTTTGGAGACTTAAAGCTCTCTGGTCTGATGTTGTATGACCATGAAATCCGTTTGAGGTTGTAGTACTACATGAGTACTACAATCTGAAAGTTTTAAACAACCCAGAAATCGATCAGAACACCATTTAAATCGTGGTCAAACCACCCAACCCGAACTCTGTCAAGAACACTCAAGAACACCTATAGCGACGGTTCTGTCGCTATAGGGCCCTTTAGCGACGATTTATTTCTTATTTTCTGGAAATTAATTAAAATTAGAAAAAAATGGTTTTTAATTATTAAAAATACAAAATAAATTATGAAAAATTATTTTAAAGTCTGAAAAATAGTTTTTAACTATTTTGAGTATATTTTGAAAATATTTAATATTTTTGGAATAGAAATGGTATTTATTTATTTAATTATAATATTAAATAAATTATTTAAAAATAGTTTTTAATTCATGAAAAATCATGAAAAATAAGATTATGGTATAAGAAAATATTTTAAGTTATTTTTGATGACTTTTAATATTTTGTGAGGAAATTCATTAATTAATCAATATTAATGATAATTAGTTTATTTAATAGATATATTAAATAAATTTAGGAAAAATGGAATTAATGCTTTATAAATCATATAAAAATGATTTAAGTGTTATAAAAATATTTTAAGTTATAAAATATAACTTTTGATATTTTGGCATGAAAATATTAATATTTTAATATTAATAGCAATTATCGGATAATGGATTTAAGTGTTTAAAAATCATATAATTATGATTTTAAGGTATTAAAAATATTTTGATATATTATAATTATATTATAATATTATGTAATGATTTTCATTAATATTTTATATTAAATAAATATTAATGATTAAGGAATTATGTGGTATTTAATTTATTTTAATATGGTTTTAAGGATTGAAAAATGTTGATAAATGGTAATAATTATCTAAAAATTATTACGAGCCTAGGAAAAATATTTTTGTCTGATAAGAAATTATCTGTGATATTGTTAAGTGCTTAGGCAAAGTTTAATTGAACTTAAACTCAATAAAAAGTCCGACTAGACCGTCGGGATGATAGAATTGTGTCGGTTTTAAGTCAGACTGAAATAGTTTGACCTGATACTAAGTCTTACATGTATTATAGACAGATAGGATTATGTGCTATGTGTTTAGGTTATTATGTGGATATAAATATAGCAGTATTATACTGTGATGATATTATTCTAAATATTGGAGATCTATATTATTAATATTAGGTCTTCAGGGAAAAGCGTTATTAATTGCGTTGCGGTAATCAACGGTTCAGACAAGTTTTTCTTATACTTAACTCTAATAAGAGTGTTTTATTCAAGCTGATGGTTAATCGTTGTTGATTGCCATGAAAATTGTAATCTGTACATCTTGTATGTATAAGTCAGGTATGAAAGGCTGATCACCTTCATTACCAGTTGGTTCAGAAATGTTGTTCATGTATAAAACTTGTTCAGTCAACTGTTTGTTTGTGCTAGTTCTCAATTATCTTGATGAATTATAGCCAGCTTATTATTCATACTCTTCAATCATGATATATTGTTATGTTATTGTATTTAAACTTGCTGGGCAACTTTTATGCTCACCCTTGCTATATCATGATAAATATTACAGATAAAGTGAATGCGTTCGGATACAGGAAAAGGTTAAAGTCAAGTTCTACGTGGGTTAAAAGTGCGGCTAGTTTGTAAATAGCGTATTTGATAAATATTGTTGTATAATAGATATTATATTAATGGTGTTTAAGTTAAAGTTACTCGACTTGGGTAAAATAGTGTGTAATGTATTGTATAAACAATTTATGTTTATATCTTCCGCAAATAGTGAAAGAATTAGTGTACCGAGTCCGCGGCGATTCGGGTTCCGGATTTGGGGTTGCTACAGAGCCTGTTTAAGTCCATATAGGGCTTTTTTCAATTTGTACACTTTCTCTTCCTTTCCTTTGACAATAAATCCTTCAGGCTGTGTGACATACAGCTCTTCTTTCAAGTCACCATTAAGGAAAGCTGACTTAACATTAAACTGATAAACATTCTATTTAAATTGAGCAGCCAAAGCTAATGTAATTCTCACAATTTCAAATTGAAATACAAGAGAAATTGTTTCGGTAAAATCAATACCTTTTAGCTGTGAATACCCCTTTGCTACTAGTCGCACCTTGTACTTTTGTATACTTCCATCAGCACGAAACTTTGTTTTGAAAATCCACTTTAATCCAATAGCACTTTTACCTTCTGGAAGATCTCGTAATTCCCAAGTTCCATTCTTCTCTATTTCCATCATCTCTTCCTTCATTGCTTTGTTCCATTCTTCATTTTTGATAGCTTCTTCAAAAGTTGTAGGATCTGAAGCAAAAAAGGCAAATGTATATTCATAGATTTCAGCCAAAGATCTGAATTTTTGTGGTGGAGTCTATTCTGAAGACTCTTCTGAAGTGGATGAAGGACTACTTGTTGGAGTTGAATGGCTGCTTATTAGTGTTTACTGAGGTGAAGTTGCTGAGCTTTCTTGTACTTCACATGTAGGACCTGTACTTTTTACTAAAACTTGAATTTGTGCAATTTCGTTGTCCACCTCCCAATTCCATTCACTAACTTCATCAAATATTACATTTCTACTAATAATCACTTTGCCACCAACACGGTTATATAATCGATATGATTTTGATTGAGCACAATAACGAATAAAAATACATTTGAGGGACTTCTCATCAAGATTACCACGTTCTTGGGAAGGCAATAGAGTATAAGCAACGCAACCAAAGATTTTAAGATGGCTTACCTGAGGCTTTATATCCTTCCAAGCTTCATAAGGTATCCGATGCAATACAACCCTTATGGAAAAAATATTCAAAAAGTACACTGCAGTAGTGATTACTTCTGCCCAAAAATTAGTTGGAAGTCTCTGTGCTTTTAATAAGCTTCTATCCATCTCCACCATAGTACGATTCTTTCGTTTGGCTACACCATTTTTCTCCGGGGTATATGGTGCTGTTAAATCCCGACGAATTCCATTTTCTCCTCAAAGAGTGTTAAATGTGTGAGATAAAAATTCACCACCCCTGTCTGTGTGAAGGACCTTGATACACTTTCCACTTTGTTTCTCAACAAAAGTCTTGAACTTGATAAAGCATTCAAAAGATCCTGACTTGTTTTTCACAAAATACACCCAACTCATTTGACTATAATCATCAGTAAATAACAAATAATATTTACTTCCACCTAATGACTCAGTATTCATAGGTCAACATAGGTCAGCATGAACTAATTCAAGACAAGTTGTAGCCCTCCATGATTTTCCTACAGGAAATGATTTTTTACTTTGTTTTCCATATACACATCCTTCACACACATTCTCAAGAGCATCAATTTTAGGTAGTCCCAACACCATCTCTTTTTGACTTAACAACTTCAAGCCACCAATATTTAAATGCCCATGACGTAAATGCCATAATTTAGATTCATCCTTTTCAATAGCAACCAAGGCCTTATTTTCAACATTAGATACTTTAAGTGGAAACATTTTATTTTCTGTCATGCGTACATTTACCAAAACTTGACCAGTTTTTTTTATCTCTAATGGCACATGAGCCATCATCAAACAAAATTGAATATCCAGTGTTCATCAATTGCCCAACACTTAACAAGTTATGTGCTAAACATGGGATAAAGAAAACATTGTGTAGAAGTCTAACCTGACCATGATTGGTTTCGACAGCTACTGTACCTTTCCTTTCCACCTGAATTTGCTTATTGTCTCTAAGTCTAATATTCTTCCTTTGAGATTCATTAATTTCTTTGAACATTGATCTTGTTCCTGACATATGGCTAGAGCAACCACTTTCCACAAACCAAACATGACTTTCATCATCGTTAACATTGCAATAGGCCATAAACAGTTTATTATCCTCTTCGTTTTCCTCAGCATAGCTTGCTTGATTTTGTTTATTCCTGCAAAAAACATTTGTGTGTCCAGACCGATTACAAAAGGTGCACCAAAATCCTTTACCTTTGTTTCGGCAGAAATCCTCTGTATGTCCGAATCGATCGCAATAGTTGCACCACAAACCTTTTTTGTGCTCAGATTGCCCATCAAATCAACCTCTGCTCCGGCCATAAAAAGTGTCTTTGCCATAAAAAAAACTTTTGCCTTGTTCTCTTCTTGTAGTTCTTTCTGCTTAAAAAGGTGTTTCCCCATTCACTTGAAATGCCTTATCCTCATTTGACTCAACTGATCTATTTAGTCTGGTTTCATGGGCTAGCAAAGAACACATTAGTTCATCAAATGAAAAAACAGACAATTCTTTAGATTTCTCGATCGCAACAACAACATGATCAAAGTTTTTAGTCAGGCTCCTTAGAACATTGGCAACAATAGTTTTATCAAAAATTTCTTCACCATATGACCTCATTTGACTAACAATTGCAGTAGCTCTAGATAAGAAATCTTGGACTGATTCATTGTCTTTCATAAATAAAGTTTTAAATTCACGACGAAGAGATTGGAGTTTCACGGTAATTACCTTTGATGAACCTTGAAACACATTTTTTAAAATCATCCAAGCTTCTTTTGAGGCCTCTACTGCTGCTATTCTGTAAAAAATACTGTCATGCAACGCTTGTTGAATGAAGAAAAAAGCTTTTGCATCCCTTTTTTTGGTTTATCTGCCGCCATCTTCGTATCCATTCTCAACCAAGTCCCAAAGATCCTGTGATCTGAACAGAGTTTTCATCTTGATGCTCCAAAACTCGTAACATTCACCTTTAAAAATAGGAATCAAAGCTTGAGATGTGTTCATGGAGGTACTATTGGTGGCCATGATAGTAACTACCAGATGAAAGAACCTGCTTTGATACCACTTTGAACCTTGTATGTTTAGAGAGCAAGCATGATAGACTTTGTGGTTTCATGACCTTGAATGGCCTTAACTTGTTGAAATATTTAATTTAGAATTATATTATGAAAGGAGGAACCTAGATTAACTTGAGAAGCATGAAAAGACCTTTAACATGACAAAATGTATTATGTATGATTTTTGTGTTTATGCCGGACAAAAACCTCAAGGCAACAGCTGAGTCTTGGCTTGGCCAGAGGACTGCGCATCTGCACCTGTCCTAGGCTTAGCCATGGCGCAGCTACGCCAGTCTGGAATCTGAGATTCTGCATTCTGATTTTTGGACAGTTAACTTGAATGATTCCTATATTGCTAAAAGTAGTTTAAAAACTACTAATACATGTATATAAGTGATGATTAGATAATATGATGGTGTTTGCCTTGTAATAAGAAAGTCCATGGGTAAAAAGGTCTTAACCTTGAGCTTTATAATTTTCTAGATACTTGATTCGTGATAAATATATGAGTTGATTTTGTACTATATATGCATACTTTAATCATGTCAAGCTTGATTAAAGAAGTGTTACCTAATGAACATCTTGTACATATAATAAGCTATAAATAGGATTCGAAAGTGTTGATTTCTTAACGTGGATAAACTACGCTTAAGGCAAGTATCTGAACTTTCCTTTACATTGTGCAAGTATCCTAAACCCTTGCATTACTTTATTCAACGGATATCGTAAACAAACCTTATCTCTTTGAATGCAAGTTATATTACTTCTCGTTCAATTGAGCTAGTATGTTAAACTCTTGAGGAAACTATTATTCATGTTGAACTTGGTATTGTTCCTGAACATTGTGAAAGTGTCTATGTCATTTGATTCAGTTAGACTATATGCATGTTTAAAAAACTATCCAAACCAATTGACTGGTGCGAAAATCTTGAAAACTGAGTTGAACAACCTTTGTGGTAAGGGGAGTGTTTATTATTGGAAGCCCCAACATACGCGTGAATATTACTGTGTAGTTATTCATAACATAGGGTATTGTAGACTGATCATCTGTAGTACTTGATTCTTTTGGGTGATCATTTTAATATTGGTAATTCTAGTAGATGCTCAATAGTCCTTAGTGACTGCTAAGTATAAATTGTTTATCCAGTTGGATACATTGATAGTCCTTGAATTCATATATATCTGTTGATTTATATTGAATTATCGTTCTTATTCCAAGGATTTGATTCAAGAATTATTGATAATCATTATTCGTGATATTTTTTTGAAACCTTGAACTATGTTAGAGATGATACTTCAATATTTCAAAGTCGTGTTATAAAACTCTTTACCCTTGTTGTATATTACTTACTGGACATTTTGCGCTCATTCTTGCTTATTTAAAATCTTTCAGTTAAGGCAGAACAGGGAAGTGACTCTAAGAAAGACAAGGTCAAGGGCAAGGCTACCGACTAGCTTGTTCTTTTAAGTTTAAGACTATTATGTTGTATTAAGACTGTTTTTCAGACTATGTTTAAGCTTAAGTATGGTTATGTAATAAGTCTTTATTCGATATTATTATGTAATCTTTTAAGTACTGTAGGTTGCGAGACTTGGGGGAATAATTATAATAAATCATTGTATGTTATTCTAAATTAGATCTTCCATTGTGAATGTGTGATTTTAGTTATTATGGTATTACCATGAGAACGTGATGAACCGAATTCGAGTGACCAAGTGGCGGTCCGAATTTAGGGGCGTCATAGGTTGGTATCAAAGCTATAGTTATAAACCTTAGGAACGAGAGTCCTTAGATTATAAATTAAGAAAACTTATAAGTTAGAAAGGAGATAAAACTCATGTAGAGTTTTCCTTGAGAGACTTAGTGTGTTATGAAATGTAACTTCATTCTATACAATGAACTTATGTTTATTTAAAATTCTGATGGAGTTGTTGTTTGTCTTGTCTTATGTTAGTGATTGTAGGATGACTGACATGGGAGGACCTAGCCGAGTAGTAGAGGAGGAACAACATGATATCCACGTGGTATATGAGGCACCATTGATAGCAGAACCAATATCAATAGTGGCCCTTATTGATGATGATGATGATGAGGAGGAGGGGGAGGAGGAGGAGATGGAGCCTCTACCTAAGGAGTCTGATCCGGAGGAGGAGCTTATGAGGGAGGAGACTGAACCTATAGAGGACTCCGACGAGGCTACTTTCGAGGATCAGATGTTGGGGGAGTATGAAGATCAGATTTTGGAATTAGGATGTAGAGTCGAGGAGCTAGAGATTGAGACTCTTGAGAGGCAATTAGTGATGCAGGAGATGGAGGTGGAAATTGTTCACCGTAAAGAGGCATGGATCCAGATGGGGACCTTGTTTCACCGATCGGTAGCAAGGAACGTTGAGCTGACAGAGAAGCTAGAAGAAATGGAGTAGAGGGTTTTAAGTGAGAGGATAGAAAAAGAGGCTCTTCGTACTCAGTTAGAGATGGAGGTGATGGATATGATTCATTTCGAGGAGAAGTGGGAGGAAGCCAATGACATGGTGTATGATATAGAGGATGAGGTACGGTGCAAAAGAAGGAAGATGAACAAGATGGGGTAAATCACTACCCAGCTAAGCAAGGACAGACCCATCATACCATAAGTCGAGATATGATGGTGCACATTACACATAAGGAATATCAGAGCGTTGTGGAGCATGGGACGTTAGATTGAGTCTAGAGGGAAAAGCTCAGTAGTGTAGTATTTTATTTATGTGTTGTTTAATATGTTGTTGTAATCTAGTCTTCTATGTAAGATGTGAGATGATGGTAATCCTTAACTTTTGAAAAGTGTTAGAGGGGGTGTTGTCCCCATCTTTTGTGATACTAGGGGATATGTGTTATCATTTATACGAGTATGCAAGAAAAGAATATGTATTATAACCATTTGGCATATGAATATAAATGATCTTATTTCAGGAGCGTGTTATAAACCTTTAGTTCTTTTCAATTGAGGAATGTCTAAATATGATAATTAGATAATAAAATGAAATTTTTTTGATGCAGAAAATGCCGCCCAGACGTAGAATAACTGTCCCGGAAGAGTCAGTTAATGATGAGAGAGGACCAGTAGATCTGATACAGAGACTTGTAGATTTATTGAGAGAAGCTCTGAGGGGAAGAAATGAACCCGTACCACCCGTTCCCCAAGCTGTCCCAGTGACAACCTTCAAAGATTTTAAGAGTGTAGGACCCCCAGAGTTCGAGGGAACTACTGACCCGATAGTTGCGCAAACCTGGATCAAGGAGATCGAGAAAGCCTTCACTATAGCTCGCGTGGGTGAAGACTAGAATACAATATTTTCCATATACATAATGAGGGGCGAAGCAAACAATTGGTGGGAAGCTAATCAGCAGAGAGCGGGAGAAGGAACTATAACATGGGAGAGGTTTACGACATTGTTCTTCGAGAACTATTTCCCAAAGAGTATGAAGAGTAGGATGGAAGTGAAGTTCCAAGAGTTAAAATAAGGAGATATGACGGTGGCACAATACGCAACTAAGTTTAACGAACTAGCGCGATTTACGAAGCACCAAGTTAGGGAAGAGGAAAGGAAGGCGAGATGCTTCGAGCAAGGGTTTAAGCCATGGTTTTATAATAAGGTATCAGCCTTCTAGATTGATTCCTTTACGACCTTGTTAGAGAAGGCAATCATTGCGGAAGGTGGCAGTGAGGCAACATCGGAGGGATTAACTCTGAAAAGAGGAAATGGGAAAATAACAACAACAACAACATAAACGATAATCAAGGTGTGAGTCACCAGGGAAACTTCAAGAAAAGAACTGAAGCTTGTAACAAATGTGGAAGAAGTCATCAGGGGGAGAGCTGGAAAGGAAAGAGCACGTGCTATAATTACGGCCAAGAAGGGCACATATAGCCAAATTTCCCAAAGCCAAAGAAGATCAGAGGATGTTTTGCTTGTGGATCAACAGAGCATCAGATAAAGGATTGCCCAAAGAAAGAAAGTGGGGGAAACAACGGAGGCCAGGGAGGAGGAAGCAAGTTAATGATTGGTGGACCCGTGCAACCTAACCGATCGATCGCCCGGACCTTTAACATGACCGTCTAGGACGCAGTAGCTTTGAAGGATGTGGTGTCAGGTATAATCCCAATCAATAATATAAATGCTTATGTATTATTTGATTCGGGTATGACTTGTTCTTTTAAATTTGAAGAATTTTCTAGTAAACTTAGTACACCCCGAGAACGTTTAGAAGGTTCCTTGAACGTAGAAGTTGCGAATAAGGAAATAATCCCTGTAGAATATGTGTATCAAAATTTTCCCGTAAATATTAAAGAACATGAACTGAGCATAGATTTGATTCCTATTAGACTAGGAGAATTTGACATAATATTGGGAATAGATTGGTTATATAACCATGCGGTGGTAATTGACTGTCAGAACAAATGTGTGAACCTTCAGACTACGAGTAAGTCTAAGTTAGTGTTTTATGGTAGCTCATCGCTTAAGCAATCGTGTTGCGTTACGATGATGCAAGCCAAGAAATTGTTAAAGAAAGGATGTGAGGTTATTTAGCTTACATTGTAGATACTCGAAAAAAGGGAATAGAAATTAAAGATATATCCGTAGTGAATGAATTTCAAGATGTGTTTCCGGACGATCTGTCTGGTCTTCCACCAGACAGAGAAATTGAATTCGTAATAGACTTAGCATTGGGAACGACACCGATCTTGAAAGCTCCATACCATATGGCACCAGTAGAAATGAAGGAATTGATGATACAACTTCAAGAGTTATTAGATAATGGGTCCATTCGACCGAGTGTGTCTCCTTGGAAAGCACCAGTGTTATTCGTTAAGAAAAGGACTGATCGATGAGGCTCTATATCGATTATCGAAAATTGAACAAAATAACAATCAAGAACAGATATCCGCTACCAAGGATAGACGCCTTATTTGATCAACTGAAGGGAGCAAAATGTTTCTCGAAGATCGACCTACGGACATGATTTCACCAACTGAAAGTGCGAGATGATGACATACCAAAGACTGTATTTCGAACCCGTTATGGAAATTATGAGTTTTTAGTAATGTGATTTGGTTTAACTAATGCTTCGGCAGCATTTATGGACTTGATGAACCGCGTTTTTAAGCCATACTTGAATAAATTTGTAGTGGTTTTCATCGGCGATATTTTGATCTACTCGAAGATAGAGGAAGAACACGCCGAACATCTGAAAATTGTTTTGGAGGCACTAAGAAATGAGAAGATGTATGCAAAATTTTCAAAGTGCGAATTTTGGATGAAGAAGGTTCAATTCTTATGCCACATGGTGGATGAGAATGGAATCTCAGTAGACCCCACTAATGTCGAAGCGGTAAGTAATTGGGAACAACTAAGAACACCGATGGAGGTGAGAAGTTTCTTAGGGTTAGCTGGGTACTATCGAAGATTCATCCAAGATTTTTCTAAGATAGCAAACCCGTTGACTAATCTGACGAGGAAGACGGTGACATTTGTATGGATCGAGAAATACGAAGAGAGTTTTCAAGAGTTGAAGAAGAGATTAAGCGAGGCGCCTGTATTATCATTACCAGATGATACGGGAGGATATGTGGTGTATAGTGATGCATATCATAGAGGACTGGGTTGTGTACTGATACATCATGGCGAAGTCATTGCGTACGCGTCACGACAATTGAAGGATTACGAAAAATGATACCCTACTCATGACCTAGAGTTAGCGGCAGTAGTTTTTGTGTTAAAGATATGGAGACATTATTTGTACAGAGAGAAATGTGATATATACATGAACCACAAAAGTCTGAAATATATCTTCACACAGAAGGAGTTGAATATGCATCAGAGAAGGTGGTTAGAATTGATCAAAGATTATGACTGTGATATTCTTTATCACCCGTGGAAGGCAAACGTAGTTGCCGACGCTCTGAGTAGGAAAGGAAGGGATAAATTGTTTCAACTGACAACTTAGGAGGAGTTAATAAGAGATATGGAGAAGTTGGAAATATAGTTAAAGGGACCCGAGAGGTCTGAAGAGAAGTTATTTGTAATGGAATCTTGTCTGACATTGTTGGATAGAGTAAAAGAAGCACATAAAAAAGATGAGGAAAATGAGAAAATCAGGAAGAGTATCAAGGAAAATGAGGAAGAAAAATTTCGAATAGATAAAAACAATATCTTAAGATTCGAAGGGAGAGTGTGGGAACCAGCGGTAATCGAGTTAAGAGAAGAGATTTTGCACGAGACACACAATACGACATATTCTGTTCATCTGGGAGGCACTAAGATGTACCTAGACTTGAGGCAACATTTTTGGTGGCCCAATTTAAAACGGGAAGTTGCAGAGTGCGTTAGTAGATGTTTGACTTATCAACGCTTAAAAGCAGAGCACCAGCGGCCGAGTGGTTTACTACAACCATTGGAAATACCGGAGTGGAAATGGGAACATATTACGATGTCCTTTATGGTAGGACTTCCAGTTACCCAGAAAGGTTTTTATGCCATTTGGGTTATCGTGGATCAACTTACAAAGACCGCACATTTTCTACTAATCAAGATCCGTTATAGTTTAAATCAGTTAGCAAATCTATACATAAAGGAAATTTTTTCACGACATGGAGTGCCAGTATCGATTGTTTCTGATCGAGATCCGCACTTCACGTCAAATTTTTGGAAAAGCTTGCAAGAGAGGATGGGAACACAGTTAAGGTTAAGTACTGCTTATCATCCTTAGACAGATGGACAGAGTGAGCGAACAATATAAACGATGGAGGACATGCTTAGGACTTGTGTGATGGACTTCAAGGGAAATTGAGATGACCATTTACCCTTAGTTAAATTTACGTATAATAATAGTTACCATGCGAGTATCGGCATGCCACCGTATGAAGCTCTTTACGGAAGAAAGTACAGAATGCTATTATGTTGGGACGAAGTTGGAGAACGATGAATACTCGGACCAGAGTTAGTACAACAAACCACGGATGTGGTAACAGTGATAAGAGCTAGACTAGTAGTAGCTCAAGATCGCCAGAAAAAGTACGCAGATTTGCATCGGCAAGACCGAGATTTTAAAGTCGACAATTTTGTATTCTTGAAGGTATCTCCATGGAAGAGAAAGATCCATTCAGAAAGAAAGGAAAACTGAGTCCAAGATTCATAGGGTCATTCGAGATACTGAAGCGAGTGGGCAAAGTAGCATACAAAGTTGCACTACCACCTGAGTTGGAGCACATCCATAACGTGTTTCACTTATCCATGCTAGGTTCGTACAAGACTGCCTACAAGTGACGATTGGGTAATATACCCATGAATTGATTACGTTTAGCCTTAATTTGTTGTGTGTTTGAAGCGTTTTAGAATTATTTTACTCGTTTCAGACGTGTTGTGGCAGGATTATGCGTGATTGGAGCAATTGGAAGCAATTAGGTTAAAAGAAATAGGGGTAAGACTCATTTTCTGGCTAATAGCGTCGGGGCGCTCTCGCCAAGGTATAAAATAGCGCTGGGGCGCTAGTCGTCTGTTGAGTCTAACTTTGGCGTGCGCGTGTGGAACTGATGAGGATTGGGCTTTGACCATTGTTGACTACGATTTTGGTCTATTTTAGAAGCCTATTTGGACTAGGATTTGGGGATTTGGGAAGAAAAAAATATAAATGGATTCTTTTTATCAAAGGAGAGATTACACAATTTTAAAGAAAAAAAAGCAAGGAGCAAGATCAGATCTGAAGGCTACAACTTGGAGTTTCTTTTCTTTACTTTTTTAAATTGTGAAACTTCTTAAGGATGATTTATCGATTATTTGTGGTTTTTGTTTCCATCATGAACTAATTCTCTTTATTAAGATTCCAATGGAACCTTTTATGATTTCGAACTGATTATTTAATTTATTCCAATTATTTCTGTTGAAGTGAATTGTTTGACATGCCTTGTACTTATTGATTAATTATATGGCCAATAATTACCTTGTTACTCTAGTTGGAATCGAGAGAGGAATTCTAGGGTTAGAACTGGGGATGATGACATGTGACTTAGTTATTTGCACAGTGAATAATTAGGTTTGTAAATAGAATGAGAATATCTATTTGCCGCATGTAACACATAAGGAATTGGGATTGTAACGAGTTTAATTCAATTGATCACTCGAGAGAGGGCTTTTGGCATTTGAGAATTCCTGTTAACAATTCAGTAAACATAATAATTGGGATAATTGAATAATTGATTTAGTAATCATAATTGGGGAAATTGGAGTCTTAGTTATCATTCATCTGCTTTCAAATAATTGTTAATTAGTTCTTGTTTTCTTTTAGCATAATTTCTTGGTTAGATTTATAATTTGTTTTCTTAACTTTAATAATCACAATTTTTGGATTGTTTAAATAAAATTGGATTGATATAGTACTAGTAGTTGAAATTTATTAATTAGAATTCTCTGAGGGATCGATACTCTAATTTATCACTATATTACTTGTTGATCGTGTATACTTGCACGTTTGCTTTGATTGTGAAATCAACCAACAAGTTTTTGGCACCGTTGCCGGGGAATTCTTTTGTTAATATTAATTCCATATTATTTACAATCAATTCGGTCTTAATTTAAACGTTACTTAATTTTTCTTTTTGTTCTCGCAGGGACTCTTTGCGAGTTTATGCACACTAGATCAGGGGACAGAAGGGAGCTTTTTCCTTATATCGACGAGATGGAAAGGAAATTCCGGAAAGGGCAATCGACTAGTGCGTTAGCACCCGAGGAAGAAGAACTGGCAGATCAAGAAATTCCAGTGAATATGGCAGGGAACGATCAGAAATCACTTAGGGATTATGCCATGCCCAATGTCACGGATATACAGTCGAGCATTAGGAGACCATCAATCAATGCTAACAATTTTGAGATCAAACCAGCTACCATTCAAATGTTTCAGAATCAATGTCAGTTTGGGGGTGGTCCATTAGATGATCCGAATGAGCATATCTTGAGTTTTTTGGAAGTTTGCGACACCTTCAAATTCAACAATGTGTCGGAAGATGCTACAAGGTTGAGAATGTTCCCATTCACTTTGAAAGACAAAGCACGCAGTTGGTTATACGCCCAGCCTCCTGACTCAATCCACACTTGGGACAACTTAGCTCAAAAGTTTCTAGCTAAATTTTTTCCTCCAGCTAAATCAGCAAAGCTACGAAATGACATTCATACCTTCGCACAGTTTGATTTGGAATCGTTGTATGAAGCGTGAGAAAGGATTAAGGATATGCTCCGCAAATGCCCACACCATGGAATTCCACAGTGGATGCAATTAGCGATATTTTGTGATGGGTTAAAAACATCCACAAGGGCAAGTATTAACGCAGCAGCAGGACGAGCAATTATGTCTAAAAACCTTGATGAGGCATTTCAGTTGTTAGAAACGATGGCCACCAACAATTATCAGTGGCCCATGACGAGGTCTAACCCTCCGAAAGCAGCGGGAAAGTATGATGTGGATGCAATAACATCTTTACAAGTGCAAATGACAGCAATGGCTAAGCAGATAGAATTATTGCGTCTGCAATCCACTCAGCAGATATCTATGGTTTGTGAAATTTGTGCTGGGGTCATACTACGGACCAATGTGCCATCAATACTGAAGCAGCACAATATGTGAGAAGTTACAGTCGGTCTCCTCAGCCTTATCCAAATCAAAATACATATAATCTGGGGTGGAGAAATCATCCTGGGTTTTCATGGAGTAACAACCAAGCTGCAGAACAAGCACCAAGACAACAAAACAATTCCGGTTTTCAAAACCAGACACAACAACCAGTGCGGAAAGTAAGCTGGGAAGAAGCCATGGAAAGATTTGTTAAGGCAGTTGAGAAAAAAAGTGAGGAGATTGATAAAAGATTGGATCAAGTGGATTTGAGTATACAAAGTCAGACTGCATCAATCAAAAACCTAGAAAATCAAATGGGGCAAATGGCGCATGCGTTGAATAACCGACCACTTGGAACACTTCCAAGCGAACTTGAGAAAAACTCGGGCAGAGACGAGCATTGTAAAGTGGTAACTCTACGAAGTGGGAATGAACTACAAGACGAATTCACAGATAAGGAAAAGGAGGGCAAGGTACAAATTGAAATTGAGAAAGTGGTGGATAACGAAAAGCATCAAGAGGAGACTTCACAGTAGAAAAATTTGGAACCAACCCGTACAATGCCCCCATACCCTATCCGCAGAGATTTCAGACATCCAAGTTAGATAAGCAGTTCTCACGATTTTTGGATATCTTCAAGAAATTGCACATCAACATCCCCTTCACCGAAGCCTTGGAACAAATGCCGAGTTATGCAAAATTTATGAAGGAGGTCCTATCGAAGAAAAGGAAATTGGGTGAATTCGAGACAGTAGCATTGACGGAAGAATGTAGTGCTATCATTCAGAATAAAGCTCAAGGATCCAGGTAGTTTTAATATACCGTGCGAGATTGGAAATCGATTTTCTGGATGAGCCCTATATAATTTGGGGGCCAGTATTAATCTAATGCCATTATCCGTCTACAACCAGTTAGGACTTCAGGCTCCACGCCCAACAAAATATCAATTTGCAGCTAGCGGATAGATCGGTTACATATCCACGAGGTATAGTTGAAGATGTGCTAGTAAAAGTGGATAAATTTATCTTCCCCGCAGATTTCTTTATTCTGGACTGTGAAGTAGACAGTGAGATCCTGATCATTCTTGGGCGACCATTTTTGGCAACAGGTAGAACATTGATTGATGTTCAAAAAGGTGAATTGACTATGTGTGTTGAAGATCAACAGGTCATCTTTAATTTTTTCAAGTCAATGTAATTTCCAAAAGAAAAAGCTGAATGTATGCGGGTTGATATCATGGATGAATTGGTGAATCACAAGTTTAGCACAACTTTTTCGGAGGACCCACTTGAATTTATTTTGCTTGGGGCAGACGAATATGGTATTGAAGAGGATTTCGAATACATCAAATGGCTAGACACACCAGCAGTTTTTCGGAGAAGCACTCAATCCTTCGACACCATAGAGAGGCCTGAAGCGGAAGGTAAACAGTTCAAACCATCAATAGAAGAGCCGTCAGTGATAGAATTAAAACCATTACCATCCCATCTGCAATATGCTTACTTGGGAGAAGACGAGACCCTACTAGTAATTGTTTCCATAGAATTGACTGATACACAAAAGGAAAAACGGCTATGGGTTTTACGGGAATTCAAGATAGCAATTGGGTGGACCATAGCGGACATTCGTGGAATTAGCCCATCATTCTGCATGCATAAAATCTTGATGGAAGAAGGGGCGAAACCAACCATCGAGATGTAAAGAAGGCTAAACCCCATCATGAAGGAAGTGGTGAAAAAGGAGATTATAAAGTGGTTGGATGCTGGCATTATTTACCCGATTTCAGATAGTTCATGGGTGAGTCCTGTACAATGCGTACCAAAGAAAGGGGGTGTGACAGTGGTGAAGAATGAAGCGAATGAGCTCATCCCTACTCAAACAGTTACAGGATGGAGAGTGTACATGGACTATCGTAAGCTAAATAAAGCCACACGTAAGGATCACTTCCCCTTACCATTCATTGATCAGATGTTGTATAGACTAGCGGGAAATCAATTCTATTGTCTTTCACATGCCCATACGGTACGTTCGCATTCCAGCGAATGTCTTTTGGTTTATGCAATGCACCAGCAACCTTTCAACGATGCATGATGGCAATCTTCTCCGACATGGTCGAGAAAAATTTGGAGGTATTTATGGACGATTTTTCCGTGTTTGGAGATAGCTTCGATCTTTGCTTGAAAAATCTGATGTTAGTATTGAAACGATGCGTGGAGACTAATCTGGTTCTTAATTAGGAAAATGTCACTTTATGGTGAAAGAAGGGATTATTCTTGGACATAGGGTTTCTATAACAGAGGTAGAGGTGGACAAAGCAAAGATTAAAACTATTGAGAAATTACCACCTCCATCATCTATGAAGGGAATCCGGAGCTTTTTGGGACATGCAGGTTTTTATCGACGTTTCATCAAAGATTTTTCAAAAATCTCAAAACCCTTGTGTTCCTTATTAGAGAAAGATGTGCCTTTCAAAATAGATCAGTCATGTATCGAGGCATTCGAGATTTTAAAGAAGAAGCTAGTATCTGCTCCAATCATTGTGGCGCCTGATTGGTCCCTGCCATTCAAATTGATGTGCGATGCCAGCGACTATGTAGTGGGAGCAGTTTTGGGTCAACGTCTCAACAAAATTTTCCATACAATCTATTACTCAAGCAAGACGTTGACAGATGCTCAGTTGAACTATACAACCACCAAAAAAGAACTACTTGCAGTTGTGTTTGCCTTCGACAAATTCAGAGCATATCTCATCGGAACCAAAGTTATTGTCTACACGGATCATTCTGCAATAAAATATTTGATCGAAAAGAAGGATGCCAAACCAAGGTTAATCCGTTGGGTGTTATTGATTCAGGAATTTGATTTGGAGATTCAGGATAGAAAGGGTACCGAAAATCAAATAGCGGATCATCTTTCGTGGTTGGAAAATGATGAAGTGCAGAGGAAAGACAACGCATTGATTAACGAGAAATTTCCGGACGAATAACTTCTACAAGAGACCACAACATTGCCTTGGTATGCTGATTATGTGAATTATGTGGTTGCTAAGGTATTACCTCCGGATTTTAATTCGCAACAACGAAAGAAATTCCTCCATGATGTGAAACAATACTATTGGGATGAACCATTCTTGTTCAAAGCTTGCGCGGATCAAATGATTAGACGATGTGTGCCTCATGAAGAGTTGGACAGTATACTGGGTGATTGCCACTCATCGGAGTATGGAGGTCATTATTTCGGTGATCGTACTGCGGCCAAGGTGCTACAATCAGGTTTTTACTGGCCTTCGTTATTCAAGGACGCATATCTTTATGTGCTAAAGTGAGACAGATGCCAACGCATCGGTAATATCCCCAAGCGAAATGAAATGTCACTCAACTCTATTTTGGAGGTAGAATTATTCGACGTTTGGGGAATCGATTTCATGGGACCGTTCCCCTCATCACTTAATAATCAGTATATTCTGTTTGCAGTGGATTATGTATCCAAATGGGTAGAAGTCGCATCTTTGCCCATAAATGACGCTAACGTTGTCCTGCAACTTTTAAAGAAAAATATTTTTACGCGATTTGGGACCCCACGGGAAATAATAAGTGATGAGGGAACACATTTTTGCAACAAGCAGTTCACAAAGTTACTGGTAAAGTATGGGGTTCGCCATAAAATTGCAGCTACGTATCACCCCCAACCCAATGGCCAAGCTGATGTTTCGAATAGGGAGGTCAAGAGAATTCTGGAAAAGGTGGTCAATCCGTCTCGAAAAGATTGGTCGCTACGTCTTGACGATGCTCTATGGGCATATCGTACATCATATAAGAATTCGATCAGTATGTCCCCTTATCGAATGGTTTACGGAAAAGCGTGTCACCTCCTAGTCGAGCTAGAACATAGTGCATACTGGGCCATTCATAAGCTCAACTTTGATGAACAAGAAGCGGGTGAGCAAAGGTTACTGTACTTGAACAAGATGGATGAATTCCGCTTCAATGCATATGAAAACACAAAACTCTACAAGGCGAAAGTTAAAGCTTGGCATGACAAGAAAATTCTCGATAAAACATTTCAACCGGGCCAACAAGTCTTGGTCTTCAATTCGAGATTGCGTTTATTTCCAGGGAAACTAAAATCGCGGTGGTCCAGACCTTATACAGTCGTATTTGTTTCCCCACATGGTAACATTGAGATCGAAAAACCAAATTCAAAGTGCACATTCAAGGTTAACGGTCATCGACTCAAACATTACTGGAGTGGAACTATAGAAAGGGAAACTACGTTCGTAAATCTCTCCGACCCAGTGACCAATTGACCAAACTAGCAAAGTCGGGCCGTCGACAGTAAACCAGACGCTCATTGGAAGGCAACCCAATCAATTTTTATTTTATTTTACTTTATTTTATTTCGTGGAGTATTTTAGTTATTTTTATTATCCATTGCATATCACGTATCTATTAGAAAGTAGAGTTACTCATCATGGTGGGTGTTTAATTAAATTTCATGTTGCAGGTGAAAAGAAGGGTGAACAAAGGAATTCTTGAAGACACTGCATAACAGCGCCCCGGCGCTGTGAATTACCCATGAAATAGCGCCCCGGCGCTGAGGCGTTTCACCAAATTCTGCTCTATAGCACCCTGGCGCTGTTCTGTAGTACAAAAATATCGCCCCGGTGCTAAGGCATTTCACCAGACTCTGATCTAGAGCGCCTCGACGCTAAGGGGCTCCTGAACCTACTGACCAATAGCGCCCCGACGCTGTGTTACCATACAAACCTAGCGCCCCGGCGCTAGGGGTTGACTAAGAGTCCTATTTCAGTTACAACTACCGAACGGTTTCACTCCTTTATATCAGTACACGTCTCCTTCCTCTCATCTAATACACAATTCCCTTCTCTCTCACTTGGATACACCGAAAAACATTTTGTAAAGCTTATTATCAAATTCTAGGGTTCAATCCTCCAATAGTGACACAATCCCCATCTCTCTCACAATCATCTACCAAGAACTTTTGATATGGCATCCAAACATCAACGAGGAGAAAGCTCAGGTTCCACAACTACCCCACCCCCCCCCGAGATTTGACACCCGACGTTTTGTTAGCCTTACGGCCCAGGAAAGATACAACCGCATGGCTACTCGATCATTGGTTCCAGAACGTGGGTTGAGACCGGATCAATCAAAGGATGGTGTTATGGCAGTCATGATAGCCAAGACAAACTGGTTCACACTCACCGAGCAGCCCGATCCAGCAGTGATTGCAGTTTTAAAAGAATTTTACGCCAATGTGCCCGAACATAATCATTACGGAGTATTTGTAAGGGGCAAAATAGTTGAAATTGGCGAAGAGGACTTCAATGGATGCTATCAGTTGCCACTAGAAGGATTGGATGACGAATATGCACGGTTAGTGAGTGATGGGCCAGATTATGAGCAGATAATTCAAAAGTTGTGTCAGCTGGTCACCACATGGACAGTACACGAACGCGGTAACATGACTTTCCCACTTTCCAACCTCAGCTTATATGGGAAAGCATGGTATGCGTTTCTTTGCTCAAAACTCATGCCATGCACCCACGTAAGTCATGTTACCAGGGAGCGTGCAGTGCTTCTATACTACATCATCAAAGGATTCAAAATTGATGTGGGTCATCTCATTTTGCAATCCGTTCTCCGCGCATCTCGAGGAATTACCACTGGAGGGTTACCACATCCGTCCCTTATCTGCGTATTATGTGCTAAGTTCGGTGTCAAATGGAAGTCAAATGAGATGATCCAAAGGCCTATGCCAGTGTTGGACCACAAGTTGATCAGCCGGTACAAAGTATGGACTGGTGGAGTAAACCACCCTAGGGGATTGGGTTTCATAATTCCCCAAGCTGAACAATCTCAAGCTCCACCGTCCCAGGCTCCATCTATATACGGTCCCTCGTCTGCCGCGTATAGAGGTCTGGTTCCCAAAGCTGTTCAAAGAGAAATCAATGGTTGGTTCTACAATATGGAAGCCCAAAATGTCCGCTTGTCAGAGCGCAAAGACGTTAACTTTAAGTTTTTGGTAGACCAGTTTGCCGCACAAAATGCAATGAATGTCCAGCATTTTCCAAATGTCAGTCTCAGTCAGTTTCCATCTGCTCCAATCCTGCCAGTTTTTCCCCCGTCTGATCTAGACATGAGCGAGGTTGATGATGATCCAACCGACGCTTAAGCTCATCAGGGGAGTCCTCTGTTTTATTTTATTTTATCTTTCGCATGAGGACATTGCTCTAGATAAGTTTGGGGGTGGTTGTTAAGTTTTATTTATCTTAGTTGCATGAGTAAACTTGTTTTTAGTTTTCTTTTATGTTGTATTTAGGATTCCAGCTTTTGATAGTGAGTATATTTGAAGGCCAATGATGAACTTAAAATTGCATGAACAAGTCTAGTAAGGATTGTTGAGTCAGTAATCTGATGTCTTGACCATGATTTGAATCCCTGTCTATTTAACACTGATGTTTCAAGGATAGCACATTTGGAAAGATGACCATGTTAGCTATGATAGTTTAAATGGATAGATAGTAGAATTCTAAAGGATGAATGCTAGTGAAATTAAGGAACAAGTTAAGTAACTAGTGAAGACTGAATTTAGATTTGAACTTAAGTTTGGGAAAAATATATGGAGTATACAAGCTTTGAGATATATAATATATATATATATATATTTATAACGCCAAGATCTTTCTCCACGTCCCAATCACAAAAGACGTCCAGATCCTGCACAGTAAACACGACAACACCACAAGCTTGACGGCCGGACCGCCGGGGGATAGCTCAGGCGTGAGAATTAGTATGTCTGTTCACAAAGTTAACTCAAGAGGATGATAAAGTCTAGTGTAATGAGAATGATAATAATCTGTAATTGTGTGTGTAATACATACCTCTTTGTGAAGACTTACTTGGTAGGATATAATATCTTTGCCTGGATTATTGTGCCACCTACTACCATCTGACATATCCCCCTGATCTGATGGGTTCTGCCGACTGCATTGAGCCTGTACACTGTTTTTTGCTGCTATTCACACCGCCGGCCGACTATAATCCCATCCACATTAATGTATGGCAGATAACTCGGTCAACTGTCATACTATATCATCATTACAAGTCAAAGTAATAGATATTAAATGATCCAACGGGTTAATCTATTGACCCAGCCCAGTCTTATAGGATTAAAAGAAGTCAACATAGTGATTGGGCCCAACGAGCCCAATGACTTAATTAATAAATGAGCCCAATATACCCGGCCCAATATAGGAGAAATATCATGACCCAACACTACCCCCTAGTTTTTTGGTTAAACAGGATGTTTAATGGAAAACTATAAATGGTCCATGATATCAGAATTTAGTAAAGGCCCAAAAATAGAGAATAATTGAAGCATACCCACTTTAATGCGTGAAATGGAATAAGGGATGGCTGGATATTCGGAGCAATAAGCCCAATCTGATAAAGAATATGAATTAAACAAGATGGGCCAATAATTAGAACTCAACAGATAGGCCCAATCTGGTAAGATATCCAAAGGTCATCCAAGCACGCCTCATTCAAATTCTCATCATTACTGATAATTAATGCGCCGGCCTTGTTTCCAGTGTAACCGTCAGTATAAAAAGCAAACTTTACCAATCTTGACGATTTTACTCACTGATTTGAAATTCGAACCTTTGAGCTTTCTCTTGTTTCTCAGAAACTATCTCTATAGCTTTCCAGATCTCAACAATGGTGAATCCAAGCCAAACTCCTTCAAGTTCCTCTCGCTCAAACCCTAATCAAGAGGGTTCGAGTGCCAATCCTCCATCCCCCACCGATTTCTTTAAGGATGGGGAACATTTTCCCCATGCCAATATCTCTCCTACCATCTCTGAATCTGAAATATATTTCCTTTGGACTCTATACAGGATTCCGGAATCATATGCTATAAGGGCTCCTGCTCCTAAAGAGCGTATGTATCAGCGACCAGATGGCTGGGTCGCCATGCCTGTTACCTTCCTGGAAAAGGGGGTTCGCTTACTCCTTCAAGCCTTCATTGTTACCCTCCTAGGGTTCATAGGAGTGGGTTTCGCACAACTGGTGCCCAACTCTTATATCCACATACTGGCATTCATTGCCTTCTGTCACGAGCTAGGGGTTACCCCCTCTGTTGACATATTCTTCACCCTCTTCTCAGCTGGTAGATCTCGAGAAAAAGGGTTTAAGATGCTGAGCAAACAATCTCCGTGCCCGAACTCTAAATTTGAGAAGAGGCCCCTGATGAGCACCCCCTCGAGCAACAAAGGCTGGCACGAGAAATGGTTCTTCATCAATGGACTAGAGATTTCTTCTCTTCTCGAATGGACCATCTCGGACCGGATCTCTGCTGACTTCGGTGACATTCCCGAAGAGCGAATGAGGGAGATGACTGAGTTCCTGAAGAAGATCCCTCCACAAGAGTGGAGTTTCACTCTGCTGACCAAACAAGCTTGGCTGTATGATCATAAATGTAAGTTCTGTACAACTCTGTAATATAGTTTCTTGAGATATTTATATGATAGGGATTCTAATGTGTGGTTATTTGCAGTGTCTCTGATCAAACCAACTTCTTCGGAAGTGAGAGATTTGGAAGATTTTCTGACGGGAAAGACTTCGGAGGTTAATGAAGAGCTTCCTGTTGAAGAGTCTTCCCAAACAAACCCCCTGGCCTCCGACCCACCAACCATCCCCCCTCAAAACGATGAGCTTGAAGCCGAAGAACCTCTCATTCCTGAAGAAGTCCACCGACCCCGCCGAAGGAAGAAGATGGCTAAAAGGGTCAGGACTGCCCGCCGCGAGGCAGATCCTGAAAGTGATGAAGAGATTCTTCCTGAATCGAATCCACAACCTACCCCTCCTAAAACAATTCCACGACCCACTCCTCCAACCAAACCCATTACCATACCTTCCGAATCGGCCCCAAAAAAGAGGAGTCTACTTGACATACCTCCACAAGATAGGGCAAAAGTCCTTCGTGCCAAGAAAATAAGGACGAAAATAATTCCTCTTACTGCCGAAGAACTCCGCGTCCCTCCACCTTCATCAACTGACCCTCCAACCAGAACTCAAACACCTGAAGCTGGGCTGGTCGAATCCGATCCCACAATATCCCGAAAAAGAAAACAACCTTTGGACAACCAGCCAGAATCCACTTCTGCCCCTTCTTCGACCCCCGAGCCTACACCTATTCGATCTCCTCCCATAGAGGCAGTACCTGTGAATCCATCTCCGGTTCGCAGTCAGCCTATGCCTTCCCCTCAAAGACAAACGACCACCGAATTCCAGCATGATGCCATGGGCCCGCCAACCATGTGGCCTCAATTCAATGCTAACTTCCCCTTCCAACTGTTCGAGGCCTTCGTTCGCGAGACCGATGACCACCGATTCGGTAACAGTTCGAATGGGGATTTGCTTAATGAAGGCATGAGCTACTTGGCAAAGGTAAATGATTCTTTCCTTCCTTTCAATACTTATCTTTGTATTCGTGTATCTGGAACTGATTGAATAACACTGAACATGTGTAGGCAAATGCTGTATTCGGACGTCTGCGTCCACGATCTCTTGAAGCCGAATCCGAGGAGGAGAGGATGAGGAAGGAGAACGCCATCTTGAAGTCTACCTTAGCTCGGGAAAGGACCCAACGTGAAGGTATCCTTCATACAAATGAAGGGCTTCATAAAGAGTTGGCCCAAGCCAAGGAAGATGTGAAAATCTCCAAGGAAGAATTGAAGTCGACTAAGGCACAGCACGCCGAGATCGTTAAGATGAACGTCGACTTGGTTCTGAAGAGCAAAATAAGGATGGATGAGATCAAGGAGCTGAAGGCCGACGCCAAGGTCTTAACCAAGACGATCCATCAGCTGGAGCGGGAAGAAAAACGTCAAATAACTATACGGCAGCAGCTCGAACAAGAGATCCGAGAACTCAAGGCTCTTCGGGACCTTGGGCCTCCTTTGACTGATGCTCTTCGCAAAGAAATCTGTGAAGAGTATCAGAATTCGGATGAAATAAATGGAGAAATAATGAGGATTCATACGGAAAGCTACGAGCTCTGCCGAAGTCGCGGCAAGGATAAGTTGTTCAAAGCCAACCTAGATCCACACCTGCTCGACTCTTCGGATGATGAGGGGGCTGCTTAAAATGAGAGCTTTTGTAATTTTCTCATTTTTGTAAGCAAATCAAATATTAATGAAAAGTGATCTTCTTCCTTATGCCTTCAGTGTATTTTCTTTCTGTCTATATTTCAACTTGAATTAATACGGACAAATGTGCAAAAAACTCCTTCGAGGATTTAACTCAAGTTGTTGATTAACAATTAAGCAAATCATATGACAGATAAAGTGAAGTTAAATATCGAGGCATTCCGAACTCAACACTTAGAAGAAATTCAAGTGATAAAGTAAAGGGATACTTATTCAGTTACCGAAGTGTGAGACAGATTTGCTTCATTAAAGGTTTGTTTACCTCGAAAGGCCTAACGGAACCAAAAGATGACACTTGCCTACCACGAAGGGCCTAACAAGGTCTAAGTGGCGACAGTTGCCTACCCCAAAGGGCCTGACAATGCCAAATAGTGGCGACAATTGCCTACCCGAAAGGGCCTGACAATGCCAAATAGTGGCGACAATTGCCTACCCCGAGGGGCCTGACAATGCCAAATAGCGGCGACAATTACCTACCTCGAGGGGCCTAGCAATGCCAGATAGTGGCAACAATTGCCTACCCCGAGGGGCCTGACAATGTCAAATAGTGGCGACAATTGCCTACCCCGAGGGGCCTGACAATGTCAAATAGTGGCGACAATTGCCTACCCCGAGGGGCCTGACAATGCCAAATAGTGGCGACAATTGCCTACCCTGAGGGGCCTGACAATGCCAAATAGTGGCAACAATTGCCTACCCCGAGGGGCCTGACAATGTCAAATAGTGGCAACAATTGCCTACCCCGAGGGGCCTGACAATGCCAAATAGTGACCACCTGCCGAAGAGGCTACCATCGAATGGTCAGCAAGTCCTCCCGAACCTCCTAACACCAATGAATTGAGCAGCAACAAAGACAAAACTAGTTTGAGGTGAAAGATGATCTTTTATTGATGATGATGATGTAGATATTTACAGACTTCTGGCGTACTGACAACAAATCTACTGAAAGTACTTTCTAAGCCTGCCAGCATGCCAAGTATTTTTGATTACTGAGCCATCTAATGTCTTCAAACGATAAGTTCCCGGCTTCGGAACCTCAGTGACTTCATAGGGTCCTTCCCAATTTGGCATCAGCTTTCCCAGATTCTGAGGTGTAGACGCTTCAACTTCTCTGAGAACAAAATCTCCTACTTCAAATCTTCGAAGCTTTACCCCCTTATTGTAATGCTTAGCCACTCTTCGCTGATATGCCGCCAATCTGATTAAGGCTATCTCCCTGACTTCTTCCAACAAATCAAGATTGGTTTTCAGTCCTTCCTCATTGTAGATCTCATTGAAATGACTGACTCGAAGACTTGGAGATCCAATTTCAATTGGGACTAAGGCATCAGTACCATAGGCCAATCTGAAAGGTGAATCCCCTGTAGTAGTCCTCGGGGTAGTTCGATAAGCCCACAATACACTTAACAGCTCTTCTGGCCATCTGCCTTTAGCCTTGTCAAACCTACGTTTGATTCCATTCAACAGCGTTCTGTTGGTTACTTTAACCTGTCCGTTTGACTGAGGATGAGCCACTGAATTCTTTCTGTGCTGGATCCCCAGTTCTGTCAAAAATGCCTCAAACTTCGATCCTACGAATTGACGCCCATTATCCGATACTACCACCTTAGGAATCCCGAAACGGAATACTACTGATTCTTTCATGAACTTCAAACACTCCTGTTCCGTTATTGACCTAAGTGGCTTTGCTTCTACCCATTTGGTCATATAGTAAATGGCAACTATAACAAAACTGACCTGACCCTTTGCTTTCGGTAGTGGACCCAATATATCAACCCCCTAGACAGCGAAGGGTATAGGAGATAAGATCGAGTATAGCTCTTCCGGTGGCTGATGCAGTATTGGACTATTGAGCTTGCATTTCTCGCATTTCTTTACATATTCGGTTGCTTCCTTGAAGATTGTAGGCCAGTAGTACCCCTGACGAAGTACTTTATAGGCTAATGACTTAGCAGCCATATGGTCGCCACAAATGCCTTTATGCACTTCTCGGATAGCGTATTCAGCTTCTGATGGAGTCAGACATTTCAACAACAGAGACGGGAAGGCCCTTCGGAAGAGATCCCCATCGATTAGAACAAAATTAGCACTTTTATACTTGACTTTCTTAGCGAGCATCCGATCCGAAGGTAAGACGCCATCAGCCAAATATTCCAGGTAGGGGGTCAACCAGCAGTTGGTTCGGTCGATGCACGTTACCACTTCATGATGAACGCTAGGATGTTGTAGAATTTCCAGGTATACGGATCCTTCAAAAACATTAACTTCCGTAGTAGCTAGTTTGGCAAGTGCATCAGCAATGGAATTGTTGCTACGCTCGACCCCCTGAAACTCATAGGATGAGAAATATTGAAGTCGGTCCTTTAATTCTTTCAAATACTTGATCATTCTTGGACCTCGAGCTTCGTATTCCCTAGTAAATTGTTTAACGACTAACTGAGAGTCACTGAAAATGATTATTCTCTGCACTTCAAGACTTTTCGCTAATCGTAAACCGGACAATACTGCCTCATATTCAGCTTCATTGTTCGTCGCTTTGAATTGAAATCGGATGGCCTGCTGCACTTTGAATCCCTCCGGACTTGTCAAGATAATCCCTGCTCCACTGACGTCCGAAGTAGAAGACCCATCTGCAAATAGCGTCCATGAACTCTCCTTCTGTTGAAGGACGACAACTGCCCTGTCAGATCCTTCAACTTCGACCACGACTTCATCAGCTTCAGAAAATGAGCACTCAACCACAAAATCAGCTAAGGCTTGCCCTTTGATGGCGGTTCGGGGATGATACTCAATGAATAATTGAGACAATTCCATCGTCCACGCAGTCAATCTCCCCGATACCTCCGGTTTGCCCATAATCTTCTTTAAAGGTTGATCTGTGTATACTATTACTAGTCTACCCTGGAAGTATTGCCTAAGCTTTTGACTAGCAGTTATTAAAGCGAAAGCAAACTTTTCAATGTTTGGGTACCTGGTTTCAGCATCCCGAAGGACATGGCTTACATAATAAACCGGGTGCTGATTACCTCCAGTTTCACGCACCAAAACCGCTCCTATTGCCAACGGACTAGCTGCGAGGTTCAAATATAGGGGTTCGGTAGGAACGAGCTTTACCAGTAAAGGTGCTGAAGATAAATAAGACTTGATGCCCTGAAAGGCGTCTTCACATTCTGAAGTCCATTGGAACGTTTTTGAATTCTTCGGCCCTTTCAATGTGTCAAAGAACGGTAAACATCTTTCTGCTGACTTGGACATAAACCTCCGCAAAGCTGCAATCCTTCCAGTCAGACGTTGAACATCTTTAAATGACTGAGGAGTCTTCATGTCCAGGATCGCTTGAATCTTCTCCGGATTGGCTTCAATTCCTCTTCGACTGACAAGATAACCCAGAAATTTGCCAGCACCCAGACCGAAGGTGCATTTAGCGGGGTTCAGCCTTAAGTTGTGATGACGAATGGTCTGAAAGCATTCTTCTAAATCATCCAAATGTTTATGCACCAACATGCTTTTAACAATCATGTCATCCACATACACCTCAATATTCCTGCCCAACTGATATCTGAAAATATGGTTCATCATTCTCTGGTAAGTGGCTCCGGCATTAATGAGGCCGAAAGTCATTTTCTTATAGGCATATACTGAACGATGCGTAATGAACGCCGTCTTCGGTATATCTTTTTTACACATGGAGATCTGATGATACCCAGAGAATGCATCCATAAAACTTAGTAAAGCATACCCCAAAGTGGCATCAATTAGCTGATCAATGTGGGGCAGCGGGTAGAAATCTTTCGGACAGGCCTTATTCAGATCAGTATAATCAATGCAGACCCGCCATTTACCATTATGCTTCTGAACCAAAACCACATTAGCCATCCACTGTGGGTAATCTATTTCAAAGATGAAGTCCGCTGCCAACAGTTTAGCAATCTCGTCGTCTATGATCCGTTGACGCTCTGGTGCAAAGATCCTCCTTTTCTGACGCACCGGCTTCCTTGACGGGTCTACCTCCAATCGATGTTCGGCAATATCTCTGCTTACTCCCGGCATATCCTGAGGTTCCCATGCGAAAATATCAACAAAACACCTCAGGAGCTCTATGAGGTTCGTCCGGAGAGGTTCCGGCAAGCCCGAACCTATTTTCACCGTTTTATCCTCCTTGCCAGGAATGAGCTCTATCTCTTCCGTTTCTTCAGCTGGCGTGACCAACGGTTCGAAGCTTCTTTCGGTGAAGGGTTCGATCTCTATCGCCATGGTTTGCTGCTGCTTCGATACCCCCACTCCCGAAGTAATAACGGCATTTCTATAACATCTCCTAGCCAGATCCAGATCTCCTTTCACCTCACCAACCCCATGAGCAGTAGGAAATTTGATTTTGAAATGAGGTATCGATGTTACAGCTTGCAAAGCAATTAAAGTGGGCCTCCCCAAAATAGCATTATAAGCAGAGTCCACATGCACAACATAAAATTTGCAAATAATTTCTACCTGTTGAGGGGCCGTTCCAAATATGACTGGTAACTCAATAGTTCCTGCCACCTTAACTGGATAATTGCTGAAACCACACAAAGGAGCCTCCTGCCCTATCTCCATCTTTTGTCCCTCCAGATTCATTCTTTGATAAGCGTGGGCATACAGGATGTCCACAGAAGATTCATTATCCACCATCATCCTTTTCATATCCACCGAACCCACTTGTGCCGTCAGCACCAATGATCCTTCGTGAGGTTCGATGATTTCCGAAGGGTAATCCTCATTAGTAAAGGAGATTACGGTATTCGGGTAGGGTCTATCGATCTTCGGGAAGGTACCCGCTACCGACATGACCGAATCCAAATAACTTCGGCGTTTCCTTCCAACCAGCTTGCCAGAAGTACCCCCCAGTGATGACATCGATCACATGCCTGGCAGGTTGTCCTGGAGCTGGCAACAGTTGCTGAACTGGTTGAGCTGCCGGAACAGGTCCTTGATCTTGTTGTTGACTATTTCTGGCAGCCACGTACTGAACTAAAGCTCCACCTTGTACCTTTCTTTCAATAAAGTCTTTTAAACTGACACAATCATTCGTATCGTGACCAGAAGCTTGATGGTAATCACAATATTTGCGAGGGTTACCTTTTCCGGGCTTGATGTTATCTCGAGGTGGCTCAAAGATAGGTTAATTTTTAATCTGATCCAAGATAACAGCCTTGTCTGCATTGAGTGCAGTGTAAGTCCTATTTACCCTCTGGGGTGGAGCGGACGAACGTCCTCCACCCTGCCTCCAATTATTGTATCTCTTCGATCCGCCGTCATGACGGTCTTTATTCCCTTCATTCTTCTTCTGGTCCACATCGGTCTTATCCCAATCTGTCTCCTTGAACCGATCTGAAGGACGCTTGAGACTGCTCATGGCTTCCTCTACCACGATATAACCTTCGGCTTTGTCAAAGGCTTCGGCGAGACTCTTCGGGTGGTTAAACATAAGTTTTTTCACCAACTTTTCCGATTTGACCAGATCTAACCCATTCTGAAATAGTCCCACAGCTTGTAGATCGTTTAAATCTGCCACTTGGCCGACTGCTTCACGGAACCGTTTCACATAATGGCCCAAAGACTCATTAGAGGACTGTCGAACTTGAGCCAATGAACCAGTTGGTTTTCCCCTTCTTCTGTTGCTCCCAAAACGAGCATGAAACTTGCTGCACATATCTTCCCAGGACGAGATAGAATCCGAGGGTAAGGTCCCCATCCATTGTCGGGCATCTTTTCTAAGTGTTGTGACAAAAGTATGGCATTTAGCTGCATCGCTAAAATCATAATAGTCTATAAGTCGGTCAAACGCCTGACTATGGTCATAAGGGTCCCCCGATCCATCATAACTCTCGATATGGGGCAACTTCTTGGTGGTATCAGTTTTTTCACTAAGAATCTCTGCGGAAAAAGGGGATGCCTTCTTTCCCGGAGTGTCTTTGGTTTTCTGCACTTCGGCAAGTTGCTTCTGAAGCTCTTTCAATTCTTTAACCAGATACTCCACGCCTTCTGGTTGAGATGATGCCTCTTTCTCTGGCAATTCCTTCTTTCTGTAAGTAGATCGGATTCTTTCAACAGAACCTTCTATCTTAGAGGGGCTTCTCCTATGACGAGTTTCTACAGGGTGGGGTACCCTCAGTAGACTCTCCGGAGTATGTCCTCTGGATATACTTCACCTTTGAATTCGGGCGCTATGGCGAGAATGTGCAATGACAAGTGCTTTCTTTGCGTGCTCCGGGGTGTGATCTCTAAATCGACCTCTTCGTTAGCTTCGTCCATGCTCTCCAGACTCAACAGGGAGATACGCCCTCTTCGATCTCGGAGGAGTAGGGCTTCGGAACCTTCTTCTTTCCCTAGTTCGGCCCAGAGACTCTCGCATTGAATGAGCAGGTTCTTTCCCACTCTGATGCCCCTGCTCTTCGGATTGGACATAACTGAGCTCCTCATCTCTTAACTCTGCCATTCGAGCCATTTTCTCAGCTATATCCTGACGTTGTTTCAAAAGTGCTTCCATGGCTTTATCCTCTTCATCTGCCATCTTTGCCAACCGGGAGGCCTTTGCGTTCTGGTCATCTCGGTTTTGAGTTCTAGGCGAGGTGCCTTCTACTCGTTTCCGACCATGGTCAGGCCCTTTCTCCATTGGGAACACTAGCTTACGTTTCGCTTTGCCTACCGCCTTCGGTCGGGAATCTTCAGGTGAACGTTTGGACGTTGTGCTAGCATGAACACTTATAGTTGGTCCCAAACGATCTTTGGCAGATATTTGCGGTACTGAGTCGCTGACAGCCATCGGCTGTCCTTCGGGTGTAGATGTCCTACTCTTCCCCATGAAAACTGGATAGAATAAAACACACTAAGTGATTGAAAAAATACTCAGGACACTAGAACTCAGCCCTCCTTCTAGCGCCAATGTTAACGCCAAGATCTTTCTCCACGTCCCAATCACGAAAGACGTCCAGATCCTGCACAGTAAACACGACAACACAACAAGCTTGACGGCCGGACCGCCAGGGGATAGCTCAGGCGTGAGAATTAGTATGTCTGTTCACAAAGTTAACTCAAGAGGATGATAAAATCTAGTGTAATGAGAATGATAATAATCTGTAATTGTGTGTGTAATACATACCTCTTTGTGAAGACTTACTTGGTAGGATATAATATCTTTGCCTGGATTATTGTGCCACCTACTACCATCTGACATATCCCCCTGATCTGATGGGTTCTGCCGACTGCATGGAGCCTGTACACTGTTTTTTGCTGCTATTCACACCGCCGGCCGACTATAATCCCATCCACATTAATTTATGGCAGATAACTCGGTCAACTGTCATACTATATCATCATTACAAGTCAAAGTAATAGATATTAAATGACCCAACGGGTTAATCTATTGACCCAGCCCAGTCTCATAGGATTAAAAGGAGTCAACATAGTGATTGGGCCCAACGAGCCCAATGACTTAATTAATAAATGAGCCCAATATACCCGGCCCAATATAGGAGAAATATCATGACCCAACATATATATATATATATATATATTATGACTAGTCTTGTTTCGGGGCCTTTGTTACTTGAGTAAGTACGCCCGAAGGGGTATCTTAAAACCTAGCGCCCTAAGGTCTTATATGTTCTGAGAGTCGTTGGTCGAAAGCTCGCTAAGGGGTAGCACTATTAGCCTAATGGAATGAGACATTGCACGGTCATGTTGATTAAAAAAAATGGGAAAAGAGCAAAATGCCCCCGTTTAGCAAAAACAAGCATAAATATTCCATGTTGAATCTGGAACTTTGGTGATTATTTAATTTTAGTTGAATCTAGTTTATTTGATGCGTTCTTGAGTTGAACTGTATGAAGCTTATTAAGAATTTTATTATCTTTCAGATTTTTGCTTGTCATTGGTCAGCATGGTTGATTGAACACACACTCACAATATCAGTAATAACAAATTTTGATTGATTGATGGTTGGGATATTGTTGATCTGTTTTAGCATGAGGTATTAGCATGTTTTTGTGATTTTTCTGAGGCTTATGGATATTCTTTAACTATTGAATTGTTGGAATTAAGGTCCTTTAGTTAGTTTGCATTTGCATGATGTTTAGTTATTAGTGTTTCGTGTTTTGTGCTTGAGGACATGCATCGATTTAAGTTTGCGGGTATTTGATGATTGGGTAATATACCCATGAATTGATTATGTTTAGCCTTAATTTGTTGTGTGTTCGAAGCGTTTTAGAATTATTTTACTCGTTTAAGACGTGTTGTGGCAGGATTATGCGTGATTGGAGCAATTGGAAGCAATTGAGTTAAACAAAAATAGGGGTAAGACTCATTTTCTGGCTAATAGCGTCGGGGCGCTCTCGCCAAGGTATAAAATAGCGTCGGGGCGCTAGTCGTCCGTTGACTCTGACGTGGGCGTGCGAGTGTGGAACGGACGAGGATTGGGATTTGACCATTATTGACTACGATTTTGGTGTATTTTAGAAGCCTATTTGGACTAGGATTTGGGGATTTGTGTAGAAAAAAATATTAATGGATTCTTTTTATCAAAGGAGAGATTACACAATTTTGAAGAAAAAAAAAAGCAAGGAGCAAGATCAGATCTGAAGGCTACAACTTGGAGTTTCTTTTCATTACTCTTTTAAATTGTGTAACTTCTTAAGGATGATTTATCGATTATTTGTGGTTTTTATTTCCATCATGAACTAATTCTCTTTATTAAGATTCCAATGGAACCTTTAATGATTACGAACTGATTATTTAATTTATTCCAATTATTTCTGTTGAAGTGAATTGTTCGGCATGCCTTGTACTTATTGATTAATTATCTGGCCAATAATTACCTTGTTACTCTAGTTGGAATCGAGAGAGGAATTTTAGGGTTAGAACTGGGGATGATGACATATGACTTACTTATTTGCACAGTGAATAATTAGGTTTGTGAATAGAATGAGAATATCTATTTGCTGCATGTAACACATAAGGAATTGGGATTGTAACGAGTTTAATTCAATTATTTTGTGTAGAGATATAGCAAAATTAATCTGGGTTAAATAGAAGGCAATTGATCACTCGAGAGAGGGCTTTTGGCATTTGAGAATTCTTGTTAACAATTCAGTAGACATAATAATTGGGATAATTGAATAATTGATTTAGTAATCATAATTGGGGAAATTGGAGTCTTAGTTATCATTCAACTGCTTTCAAATAATTGTTAATTAGTTCTTGTTTTCTTTTAGCATAATTTCTTGGTTAGATTTACAATTAGTTTTCTTAACTTTAATAATCACAATTTTTGGATTGTTTAAATAAAATTGGGTTGATATAGTACTAGTAGTTGGAATTTATTAATTAGAATTCTCTGAGGGATCGATATTCTAATTTATCACTATATTACTTGTTGATCGTGTATACTTGCATGTTTGCTTTGATTGTGAAATCAACCAACAACAAGCACATGATTTCTTATGAACCCATTTAAGTGGAGAAGAATTTAGCATATGAAGAAATTCCTGTCCAAATTCTAGATAGGAAGGAGTAAACTTTAAGGAACAAAGTCATTTTTTCTGTAAAAATTCTTTGGCGTAACCACGATGTCGAGGAGGCTACATGGGAGTTAGAAGATTAGATGATGAGGGATTATCCTCATCTATTTGTGTAACCTTGTAGCAATTCCAGGACAAAATTTTTATAAAGGGGGGAGGATGTAATACCCAAGAATTTCCACGTATTATTAAATGAATATATTAAAGAAAATAATATTTATGTGAATATAAGTGTTAATGTTTTGTAAGTTGATTAATTCAATTGAGTTGCACTAGATTAATGCGTACTGAGAAGTGTGGATTTGACAATGAGAATTATGGAATGCCCTGTGTGGCATAATGTGAAATGATGAATTCACTAAGCAAGTGAAAAAGGGAATTAGGATGATTAATCGTGTTTGATCATATGATTTCATATAAGTAATGAATACACTCTTAGATTTGCAATATCACTCATGCGGACATTAATTTATGTCGTGTAAAACGAGTATGGCGATGGAGGTTGACACTGGCTTGATGCTAAACCAGTCTTGACACTGTCAGGGTACGTCACAGTTGTGCCCTCCCAGTATACAAATTGGCACAGCTACGCCAGTGATCAGTTGGAAAAAAATCAATTTTCTACTTTAGAAATTAGATGGAACACTTATGTAATATGTGTTGATATTAATCGACCAAGGAATTATTATGTGAGAAATTAATTAATATTAATTATTAATGGTTATTGTAGAATATTGTTTAATTGATAATGGTAATTAATTAATGATATGTGATTTTTATTGTTAGCAATATGTCTATAAATATAATACTCCCTCCGTCTCATAGTTATAGGCTGATTTCTTTTGGCACATAGTTTAAGAAAATCAGTTTAAGAGGCAATTTTAACAAATAATTTCCACATATACCCCTTAATATGGAATTAATGAATAAATTAAGTACTCTTTACTTATCGCATTGAAACTCTCAACTTAATTGATCATTTTAATCTACATAAACTTTCAACCAATCACAAAATGTTTGTTATTTCAAATTCATTTATTGAGCCTAAAAAGTTGAATTCTTTTATTGAGAATACAACAACATTAAATGTGATGATAACAATAATGACATTGAATGTTGTTTCTTCAAAAAAAAGTAATGGTTGAATATTTATTATAAGGACATAAAAGTAAAATAATGAACCAACTAAAATTTATAAATAGTAAGTAGCCTATATATTGGGACATCCCAAAATGCAAAATTAGCCTATAACTATGGGACGGAGGGAGTAAGAATTATATAGATAATTAATGGTTATAGAGATCCATAATTAAATTAATCAATGAGGAATGGATTAATTAATATTGGTGTTAATTAATCAAGAAAGTGAATACTTTATTTATTGGACATAAAACAAATAAGTAAGTTATTAATATAATAAGATTATATTGACTGTTATGTGCATGTGAGCAATAATTAAAAAAATAAAATACAACTATATTATATAGTGCAGTGTGACATTTATGTGACTATATATAACAACCCTATATTAAGTCTTATTAAACTATATTGTATGAAGCAATGTAATTAAGCATATTGGAACTATATGTTATAAATACGTTATGAAATATCTATGTGACAATGTGTAGGTAGGTATATATTAAAATAAAATGTACATGAATTATATGTATGGTGCATAACATCTACTACCTTGAAATATTAAATTATATTGTGACATTAAGTTATAAATAATGTATGGTTGATATGTGCATACAATATAACATAAGAATAAGAGTTGTGTATAAGTATATAGTCTAAAGTGTTGCAATAATGCTGGGTTATTTGAATTATCCCAAATTTAGTGTCCCAATTTCTCCTCATTTCTCTTTCACGTGTAGAACATAAAGGCTAAGGCCTATGTTCTTCTTTTCTTCCAAGCTCCTTCTAGCTCATGATTATGGGGGAATGGTTATGATGATGATCTCCAACAACCATTTACCAACTCTCTCTTAACCTTCATACAATCCTTCAATCCATGGGTTTAATTTAGTGGGAGATGGCAATATCTGTGTATTGGTTTTTCTATATATATGGACTCTCCTTCTCCAATTACCATTGCTGAGAATTGCTAAGTGTGGGATTGAGAGCATACAAGTATTCTAAGAATTGGGAGTCCATTTGGAAGCAATTTCATTAAATATTGCAGAGGTATAACCCCACTTCCTTGTTTTCCATTTTCAGTCTCTGTCAAAAAAAGAGTTTTGAGTTATAGAATTTCAATTTCTAAATTAGGTGGAGTTAGATGATAATAAGGATTGGGTAATGTTTACATAGTTGTTATATAACCATATAAGCATGTTTAAACTGATAAATGACTGGTTAGAATCGAATTCGTGAATAATTTTTATGGTTGGGCTAGTTTTCTGCCGAAGTAAACTGTTCCGAACTCTGAGTTCAGTTGTGTTTTCTATTTTCAAATTTGATGAATGTTTGTCAATCATAATGGCTTAAACTAGCATGCAAGCATGTGTAATATGTATGTATAAGTATATTAATCTAAGTTGGGCATGTTTTACTAGATTAACATGATTAACGAAAGTATGCAGTTTAAAATGAATTTAGGAACTTTAGAAATGAACTTGATGAGTATGAATGACATGTTTATATATTGACCTTGCAAGCATGTAGGTATTGTTCAGAAATGCATGAATAAACCATTAGCTTGTTTTTATGTGATTTGTAAGCAAACATGAACATGTTGAACTAATTAGTAAGCTTTACAAATGAAAATACAAATTTTGAACATAAATATCAACATGCTACCTTGAGGATTAGAATCTGACATTTGTGATCCTGTTTGATGATACTCTTAGACTCACTCATGTAGCATAAACATATATATACCATGCTTGTGTATCATAATTCAAGTGAAGCATGAACGACGCATATTTTCAACCAAAGCGAAGCTAATTTCACATATGTGTTTTGAATACTCACGAGCATTCCTAATAGGAGTTTGATAACTACCTTGTATGTTAAGAGAGCAAGCATGATAGACTTTGTTGTTTCATGACCTTGAATGGCCTTAACTTGTTGAAATATTTAATTTAGAATTATATTATGAAAGGAGGAACCTAGATTGACTTGAGAAGCATGAAAAGACCTTTAACATGACAAAATGTATTATGTATGATTGTTGTGTTTATGCCAGACAGAAACCTCAAAGTAACAGCTGAGTCTTAGTTTGGCCAGAGGACTGTGCAGTTGCGCCGATCCTAAGCTTAGCCATGGCGCAACTGCGCTAGTTTGGAATCTGAGATTCTGCATTCTGATTTTTGGGCAGTTAACTTGAATGATGCCTATATTGCTAAAAGTAGTTTAAAACCTACTGATACATGTATATAAGTGATGATTAGATAATATGATGGTGTTTGCCTTGTAATAAGAAAGTCCATGGGTAAAAAGGTCTTAACCATGAGCTTTATAAATTGCTAGATACTTGATTCATGATAAACATATTAGTTGATTTTGTACTATATGTGCATACTTGAATCATGTCGAGCTTGATTAAAGAAGTGTTAGCTAATGAACATCTTGTGCATATAATACGCTATAAATAGGATTCGAAAGTGTTGATTTCTTAATGTGGATAAACTACGCTTAAGGCAAGTATCTGAACTTTCCTTTACATTGTGCAAGTATCCTAAACCCTTGCATTACTTTATTCAACGGATATCGTAAACGAACCTTATCTCTTTGAATGAAAGTTATATTACTTCTCGTTCTTAAACATTGTGAAAGTGTCTATGCCATTTGATTCGGCTAAACTCTATGCATGTTTATAAAACTATCCAAACCAATTGACTGGTGCGAAAATCTTGAAAACTGAGTTGAACAACCTTTATGGTAAGGGGAGTGTTTATTGTTAGAATCCCAACACACGCATGAATATTACTGTGTAGTTATGCATAACTTAGGGTATTGTAGACTGATCATCTACAGTACTTGATTCTTTTGGGTAATCAGTTTAATATTGGTAATTCTAGTAGATGTTCAATAGTCCTTAGTGACTGCTCAGTATAAATTGATTATCCAGTTGAATACATTAATAGTCCTTGAATTCATATATATTTGTTGATTTAAATTGAATTATCGTTCTTATTCCAAGTATTTGATTCAAGAATTATTGATAATCATTATTCGTGATATTTTTTTAAAACCTTGAACTATCTTAGAGATGATACTTCGATATTTTAAACTCGTGTTATAAAACTCTTTACCCTTATTGTATATTACTTGCTGGGCAATTTGTGTTTATTCTTGCTTATTTAAAACCTTTCAGTTAAGGCAGAACATGGAAGTTTCTATGGGAAAAACAAGGGCAAGGGCAAGGCTACCGACTAGCTTATTCTTGTATGTTTAAGACTATTATGTTGTATTACGACTGTTTTCAGACTATATTTAAGCTTACGTAGGAATATGTAATAAGTCTTTATTTGATATTATTATGTAATCTTTTAAGTATTGTAGGTTGCGAGACTTGGGGGAATAATTATAATAAATCATTGTATATTATTCTAAATTAGATCTTCAGTTATGAATGTTTGATTTTAGTTATTATGGTATTACCATGAGAACGTGATGAACCGAATTCGAGTGACCAAGTGGCGGTCTGAATTTGGGGGCATCACAGTTTGCCCCTAATGCAGGGAGGTTTGCAGTCCATGAAAAGTTTGACCCCATGTTCAGGACAAACTACGGGGGGATAAAGTTTAATCCTATGTACAGGACAAACTGTAGGTGTGAAAAGGTTTAATCCCTGATGGGACAAAACTACGAGTGTGAAAAGTTTTAAAGGAAAAGTTCTGTGAAGGATCTATTGATCCGGAACAAGGCTGCTGGTTGGAAAAGTGTGTTTGTCCCTGATGGGGCAAATGATCGTGAAGAAAGGTTGTATGTTGTGAAGGGTTAGAAAACCTAAAATGACTGGGGATCTAGTGATCCAAAACAAGGATGTTTGCTTGATGGTAACCTCAGACATAGTACCGTTTCATGGTGTTCAAGTTGATGAGCTATGGAAATTCATCGCCGCCCATTTCTTGCAATCAGAGAGCACCTCCTGTCAATATGTCCTTGACAACAAATGATCCTTCCCAGTTTGGGGCAAATTTTCCCTTAGACTGATCTTGGTTGTCAATGATCTTCTTGAAAACCAAGTCGTGGTGTTTGAACTGCAGTAGCCGGACTTTTCTGTTGTAGGATTTGGTGATCCTTTGTTGATATAATTGACCATAGAAAATAGTATCACTCCGACTTTCGTCTTTCAGAGACAATTGGTGATACATGTCGTGCAACCATTGGTCGATCTTCATCCAGCTGAGTGTCTATCAACACTCTGAGGGATTCCATTTCCACCTCTATGGGGAGTACTGCTTCCATCCCATAGGTTAATGAGTAGGGGGTTGCCCCAGTGGAAATGCGCATTGATGTTCTGTAGGCTAACAAAGTCAGAGGCAATAAGTCAAGCCATCCTTTGTGATTGGCGGACATATTTTGCATGATCTTTTTGATATTTTTGTTACCCGCATCAACAACACCATTCATCTTTGGATGGTAGATGATGGAGTTGAGAGGTTTGATGTGCAATTTGTTGTATAACTCCTCCATCATTTTGTTATTGAGGTTTTTAGCATTGTCTGATATAATCACCTCTGGTTGTCCATATCGACAAATGACATTGTTTCTTATGAAAACAATGATGACTTCTTTGGTAACCCTGGGGAAGTAGGTTGCTTCTTCCCATTTGGTGAAGTAGTCGATCATGGTAAAGATAAAACCGATGCCCATTACTAGCTTTGGGCTCGATGGGCCCGATCACGTCCATTCTCCACATTAAGAAGGGCCAAGGTGAACTCATATTGTGGAGCTCCCTAAAAGGGGCGTGTATAGCATTCCCATTAATTTGACATTGATAACATCTCTTGACGTGATCATCATAGTCAGCTTTTAGAGAGAACAAGTAATGCCTTGTTCTGAGGATCTTCTTTATAAGTAGAGGGTCGCTCATGCGTGGGCCACATTCTCCACCATGGATTTCATCCATGGGCCTCTGAGCTTGGTCCTTGTCCAGACATCTGAGGAGACCTAGTCATGCATCTCTTTTGTTGAGTGTGTCTCTTCTCAGGTAGAATTTCATAGCCAGTCGATGGATCTGCCTTCTTTCAATCGAGCTTGCCTCAGCGGGTGTAGATCCATCTTGCAAGTAATCCTTGATATGCTTATACCAAGGGTGTTGGATGGGAGTTAGCTCATCCGATATTTCTCCAATGTAATTCCCATAGGTTGGTGCCTTTTGTTGGGCAAATGGGAGGGTTGGCATGTTTTCTTTGTCAAGTATTTTGATCAAGGAGGCCAATGTTTCTAGTGCATCCGCAAAATCATTCCTATCCCGAGGAATGTGGATGAAGGATATTTCTTCAAACTCCGAGGCCATCTATAGAACCTACCGATGGTAAGGCAACAAATGTAGACCTTTTGTGTGATAGATTCCTGTGGTTTGTCTGATTACCAATTCGGAATCCCCAAAGATAGTTAACCGCCTGTTGCCCATTGATTGAACAATATTTAGTCCCATGATACAACCTTCATACTCAGCTATGTTATTGGTGTTGGCAAACTACAATTTGACAGCGACGAGATGATGCTCCCCCGTAATGGATACTAAAACTGCTCTGGCCCCAGAGCCTTCCATGTTTACAGCTCCATCAAAATATATCTTCCAAGATTGGTGTGCATCGTACTGATGGTGTTCCTGGACTGTCATTACCCCTTCATCGGGAAAGTATGTTTCCAAGGGTTTAAAATCCCCTGAGGGTACAACGACCAATTGATCTGCAATTCCTTGACCTTCGATGGACTTTCGTGTCACGTAGACGATATTAAATTATTGTAGGATCAATTTCCATCTGGATTGTCTGTAATTCAGCATGGGTTTACTGAACACGTACTTGAGAGGATCCACGTGTGATTTGAGATGGGTTATGTGAGCATGGAGGTAATGTTGTAACCTCATGGAAGCCTATGCTGAAGCACAACAAGTTTTCTCAATCAGAGTGTACTTGTGTTCACTGCTACTGAATCTCTTGCTGAGGTAGTAGATAACTTGTTCTTAGCCCTTATCGTCTTTATGTCCCAGCATTCAGCCCATGTCATTGTCATTAATGGACATGTACATGAACAGGGGAACATCATCCCCCGGGGGGGTACCAAAACAGGAGCACTGACTTGCTGCTCTTTGATTGTAAGGAAGGCCTTCTGGCACTCATCATTCTATTTCATGGAGGAGTTCTTCCTTAACAACTTAGAAATAGGCTCACAGGTTGCTATGAGTTGGGAGATGAACCTGCTAATGAAGTTGATTCTTCCAAAAAAATCCCCGTATTTCCTTCTCTGTACAAGGAATGGGCATTTCCATAATGGCCTAGATTTTGGTGGGATCCAGCTCAATCCCCTTGTGGTTGACTAGGAATCGTAGAAACTTTCCTGATTTAACACCAAAGGCGCACTTGGCTGGATTCAACTTCAAGTTATATTTACGCAACCTGTTAAAGAGCTTTCTAAGATGGTTTAAGTGGTCTTCCTCCCTTCGGGACTTGACAATGAAATCATCCACATAGATTTCTATCTCCTTGTGCATTAAATCGTGGAAAAGAACTATCATGGCTTGTTGGTAGGTAGCTCCGGCATTGATGAGGCCGAATGACTACCGTCTATAGGAACAGGTTCCCCAAGGAGTGATGAATGCAGTTTTTTCACGATCCTCTTCAGCAACCATGATTGGATGGTACCCCGCAAAGTAATCAGCAAAGGAGTACATGCCATATTGAGCAGTATTGTCAATGAGAATGTGGATAAATGGCACGGGAAAGCTATCTTTAAGGCAAACTTTATTCAGATCCCGGTAATCCACGCAAACTCGCATCTTTCTTCCTTGTTTAGGCACGTGGACTATGTTAGATAGCCATTCAGGGTATATGGACACCATGATGATACCTACTTGAAATTGTTTCACAATTTCCTCTTTAACTTTTAAACTCCACTCAAGTTTTAATTGCCTGAGCTTTTGCCTGACTGGATTGAATCCCTCTTTAATGGAAAGGCGATGAAGGACTATGTCAGTGGAAAAACCCACCATGTCTTCATGAGACCATGCAAACATATCCTGGAATTTGGTTAATAGTGCAACCATGTCATTCCTTTGGTTTGAAGTGAGGTCCGTACCAATCTGGATTAGTTTAGGGCTTTCTAAGGTTCCGAGATTGAATTACGTGGTCTGATCAAGGTTTGGTTTGGGTTTGTTTTCAACCCATTCTTTGATCTCCTGAGGTATCTCAAAGTCATCTTGTAATTCCATCAAGTCTAAGTCCAACTTTTCATCAAAGTTACAGTCCTTGTGGAGAAAAGGCACCTCATCAGCAAGTATATGCACATCTAAATTCAGAGTCCTAAAACAAAATATGCTTTCACTTAATATATGAAACTGTTCAATCATACAAAGTGTTAGCACACAATGACAAAACAACTGCTAATACTGTACAGAAAAATAAGCAGTTATGGATATCTACAGGGAATAGGGAGTTTCTGCCCTTTTTACTCTTGTTGAAAAATGCAAGGAGTGTTGCTCCAATTATCGAAGATGAAGTCCTGGTGGATAGCAGTAATGAAGGGGCGGCTATTGTCCTCTTTCTCCCGAATGATAACCATGATATCTGGGCAATCATCGTCTGGGGTGACCCTATTTGTATTATCCGTGTGGACTATGATGCGTATGTTTGATAAGCGCCTTGCAATGTCCTGCTTAGGCCTCCAGTCCTTTTCCTCCGCCTCCGGATCTGGTATCAAGACTTATTTTTTTTTGACCGGTATCGGCTTAGGAAATAAGATAGTCACTACATGTGCAGAAACCTTTACTAAAGTCTGTACATGCTCAACTTCTGTAGGTTTGAGTAATTTTCGTGTGGCTGAGGATGAAGGAACATGTTTGTGCTTGTGAGGATTCCTGTGACTGGAGCTAACAGAATAGCCTAGTTTGGTTGTCCCTATTTGACTGGCCTAGTTCGGCTGTCCCTATTTGACTGAGAACCTGAATTAGGCGCTTGATGCCTTGATGGTCTTTGCCCAACCCTTTTCTAGGTTGATAGTGTGACGCCCCCAAATTTAGGTACTTGAAACCCGATTTCAGTGCTTCACGATACCATTTCTTTGAGCAGAATAATAATAATAATAATGTCATAAATATCAAACTTAATTTAATATTAGAGTTGTCTAAATCCCAGGTACGCGACCTTTAAAACATTTCATTACATAATAGATAATAAATAGCATCATATTATTTAAGTCAAGCTATTACATAAGATAAGACAAACTTATTCTGCTAGCTTTCTGTTCCCTTTGTTCTTGCCTGAACCTTCAGGTCGATCATACATAGCTGAAAACATTTAAATTAAGCAAGAATGAGCATTTGAGTGATCATCAAGTAATAACAATCAATAAATATTAGCTGAAAGGATTAAATGTTTTCTTTGAACGACTCTTCAAAAACGAAGCAATAGTTGTGAAGTACTTAAGCAACACTAAACAACATAACAAATCTTATTTCAAAATTTTTAAAACTACGTACTGACAATAATTGGTGAGCAGTCGATAGACTATGAACATAGTTTTTCGTTTTTAAAAAGGTCAAACAGAACATCATCTGTAAACCGTCATAACTTACAGGCACGAGGGGTGATCAGTCTGTTATGTCCTGTATTGATCAATACTATATACCAGAATGTTGTTCTCGTTCATCATATCCGCCTCAGGCGCACAATAGTTTTCCCATATTCGGGATGTTCATACTTAGTCGGGAATCCAAACCAAACAATTTGGTTGGATATCAATAAGGTTCTATTATATTCAAAATATATTTTAAATATGTGTCTAGCCGAGACAAATAGCTTAGACGACTTTTAATTAAGATATACATATTGGAAATAAATAAGTATGTATCAACATGTTCAATAATTATCCAAGTGGGGACACTTGTATAAAAAATCTTAGAAATTTACGAACAGAATAGATATATCTGAATCTAATAGTAATACTGTACTGATAAACAATGTGCGAATAAAGTTCGAGAACTTGTATGAATACGAATATTTGAGTACATAATCAAATAACAATAGAGTTAATAATCTGACACAATGATAATATAATTCTGAAACTTTCTTACTCATGTGCATTGCATAAAGTAAATGCAAGGGGTAAAGATATTTGCTCAATAATAATTGGAGTAAGTTTAGGGAACTTGCCTGGTCTGCTGCTTACACAACTTAGTTCTATCTTTAATTCAAAGACCTATCATTTATAAGATTATTCTATTGATTAGAATAACATATCATAACACATAGTACTGTTATTTACAGTCAATACGCAACCTAATCACATCGTCACATTGTTATATTAGTCATTAAGACACAAACAAATACTTATGTTCCGTTGATCCACACAGAAAACACCCATTGTTTGTCCTAGGATTGGGGCAGTTAGGAGAGATATGTCCCTCCTGCCCACACTTATAGCACACGAACTTACCACTAAGACACTCTCCTAAATGATCCTTCCCACAATTCTTACACTGCACAACCTTCTTCCTCACACCTTCCTATTTGACTTGGACATTTCCAAAATTATTCCACTTTCTTTTTCCATTCCCACTACCATTACCTGCTTCTACCTTCCCAGCTCCCTCAACCTTACCCTTGCTCTTTTTCTCCTTATTGTAGAGGTGCATGGCCTCACTTCCCCCTTCAGCTATGATAACCTTCTGCAAAAGTGCTGCAAAAGTATTTATCTGCAATACCGCAACCTTATTATAGAGCCAGGGTTTTAAGCCCAGCTCAAACCTCCTTGCCTTTCTTGCCTCCGTATCAACTTGATGCGGGGCAAACCTAGCTAATTCATTGAACTTTGCAGCATACTCCGCAACTGTCATGTTCTTCTGCTTTAACTCCAAAAACTTCACCTCCATCCTAGCCTGCACACTGTATGAGAAATAGTTCTCAAAGAACAACGTCTTAAACTAGTCCATGCTATCACTACTTTTCCTGCCCTAACTTGATTTACCTCCCACCAGAAATTCGCCTCTCCTTTCATCATATAGGTGGAAAAAGATGTCTTTTGCCCCTCAGCTACCTTAGCGACTACAAATTCTTTTTCTATTTCCTTAACCCAAGTTTGGGCTTCTATCGGGTCAGTGGTACCTCTAAATTCTGGCGGTCCTACAGCCTTAAAATCTTTGAAGGTTGCGAATCGATTGTCTGGTTGATTTTCCGCGGCCGACATTCCATTCTGCATGGCTTCAGCTACCATGTTTGCAAAATTCAGCATCAGGTCTGGTTGTTGTCCTTCACCATTGTTGATAGATTCTTCTGCCTTTTGGTTTCGAGTTTGACGTATTGGCGGCATTATCTGGTTAAATAAAACATAATCTATATTTTATTAACTTACATTCTAAATCTTATCGTATAAGTTTAATATTTTAAACTTGCTTCATTAACCAAATATGAATTCATATTCATTCAACTATTTCATAGTATATAGCATAACACATAATGTTTTAAACATCCGATATCCCTTTATGACCACAAAAGTCGAGAATCGCTGCTACAACTTATACAAAAGTTAGAAATATTACATAGACATACTTATCATATAACACACATATTCAAATAGTACTTATAATACGCCTTTTCATGATCATGGACAACCTTTCACACGATGACCTTCCATCCCACAAATAAAACATGCACCTAGCTTAAAGTCGGGACAATGATGGGAGATATGTCCCTCATGTCTGCAAATGTAACATATCTTTTTCCCTTTCCTGCATACGCCCTCGTGTTTCTTGTCATAGTTTGTACACTTTTCTATTTTGTTAGCGTCCTCTTGATTATTATCAGAATTTCCTATTTCGTGGTCTTTTATCTTTCTTTTCCCCTTTTTGCTCGAAGCTGTACACAATATGCTGCTTTTGGCTCCCATCTGATCAATTTGGATCTTAAGCTTATCTTGTTCTTCTATGGTTTCGATTAATACCTTTCGTAATTGACTATTTAGTAGCTTTTCTATTTCCCACAACTTTTCCAGAGAAGAAACCTTGTTCCTCAGATTCTGCACTTCGGTTGATGCTTGATCAGCTCCAACTTCGGTGTCCAAATCACTATCTGTTAGTTCCACCATTTCTGGGTCTGATACTATATTTTGTAAAAGGATCACCTCATCAAGGTTATCATCAACTTGAGCCTCTATTTCAGCTATTGACTTTGATATTGGCTCGGCTATGGAGATTGACTCTTTCCTTACGATCTGAAGGTATCCTAATCTTTTTCCACCTGACATCTACACATAATTTATCTAGATTAGTATATACTAAATACACACATCAAGTAATAATTTTATATATGTTATTTTTATTTTATTTTACGATGAATTTATTCAATTCATCTCCCTTAAAACTCTATATGAGTTAATTGTATTTTCAACGTTTACTTCTGCCCTTAGGTTATAGCCTAAGGTCTATCCCACCTATGGTTTCTAACCTTAAAGCTCTGATACCAACCTATGACGCCCCCAAATTCAGGTACTTGAAACCCGAATTTAGTGCTTCACGATACCATTTCTTTGAGCAGAATAATAATAATAATGTCATAAATATCAAACTTAATTTACATATCAGAGTTGTCTAAATCCCAGGTACGCGACCTTTAAAATATTTCATTACATAATAGATAATAAATAGCATCATCTTATTTAAGTCTAACTATTACATAAGATAAGACAAAGTTATTCTGCTAGCTTTCTTTTCCCTTTATTCTTGCATGAACCTGCAGGTCGATCATACATAGCTGAAAACATTTAAATTAAGCAAGAATGATCATTTGAGTGCCCAACAAGTAATAGCAATCAATAAACATTAGCTGAAAGGATTAAATGTTTTCTTTGAACGAATCTTCAATAACGATGCAATAGTTGTGAAGTACTGAAGCAACACTAAACAACATAACAAATCCTATTTCAAAATTTTTGAAACTACGTACTGACTATAATTGGTGAGCATTCGATATACTATGAACATAGTTTTCAGTTTTCAAAAAGGTCAAACAGAACTTCATCTGTTAATCGTCATAACTTATAGGCACGGGGGGTGATCAGCCCGTTATGCCATGCATTGATCAATACTATATACAAGAACGATGTTCTCGTTCATCATATTCGCCTCAGGCGCACAACAGTTTTCCCATGTTCGGGATGTTCATACTTAGTCGGGAATCCAAACTAAATAATTTGGTTGGATATCAATAAGGTTCTATTATATTCAAAAGATATTTTAAATCTGTGTCTAGCCGAGACAAATAGCTTAGACAACTTTCAATTAAGATATACATATTGGAAATAAATAAGTATGTATCAACATGTTCAATAATTATCCAAGTGGGGACACTTGTATAACAAATCTTAGAATTCACGATCAACAAGTAATATAGTGATAAATTAGAGTGTCGATCCCTCAGAGAATTCCAATTAATAAACTCCAACTACAAGTATTGTATCAATTCAATTTTATTTAAACAACCAAAAATTGTGATTTTTAAAACTAAGAAAACTAATTTTAATAAAGCAAGAAATTTTTCTAAAAGAAAACAAAGAACAAATCAAGAATTGTTTGAATGCAGATAAATGACAATTAAGACTCCAATTTCCCTAATTATGATTATTAAATCAAATATCCAATTATCCCAATTATTATATCTACTGAATTGTTAACAGGAATTCTCAAATGCCAAAAGCCCTCTCTCGAGTGATCAATTGCCTTCTATTTAACCCAGATTAATTTTGCTATATCTCTATGCAAAACAATTGATTTAAACTCGTTACAAACCCAATTCCTTTTATGTTACATGTGGCAAATAGATATTCTCATTCTATTCACAAACCTAATTATTCATTCTGCAAATAACTAAGTCACATGTCACCCTGCCCCGTTCTAACTCTAGAATTCCTCTCTCGATTCCTTCTAGAGTAACACGATAATTATTGGTCAGATAATTAATCAATAAATACAAGGCATGATGAACAATTCACTTCAATATAAATAATTAGAATAAATTAGATAATCAATTCATAACCATAAAAGGTTCCATTGGAATCTTAAAATAGGAATTAGTTCATGACGGAAATAAAATCCACAAATATTTGATAAATCATTCTTAATAAGTTAAACAATTTAAAAGAAGAAAGAAGAAGAAGAACTCTAAGTTTCAAGCCTTCAGATCTTCTCTTCCTCCTTTATCAATCTCCCCTTTCTGTAGAATCGAGTCCCAATTCAATAAAAAGAATCAATTTATATTTACTTGCCCAATTCCACAAATCCTAATCCAAATAGACTTCCATAAACTCCTAAAACAAAGTCAAACTAATAGTCAAAGCAATGTCGACAGCTGTTCCACGTGCGCGGTCCAAGTCAGAGCCAGCCGAAGACCAGGGCCCTGGCGCTAGGGTGCAGTAGCTGGTTCTCTTGCCCTTTTCAGCCCAACAGCTTCCAAACACCCCACAACTTCAAAACAACACAAAAACACAATAAACACGATACTAAACGACTCGAAAAAATACAAATCTAAACTCGAGTATATCTAATTCTTGGGTATTTTACCCAATCATCAATTATCCAAGTGGGGACACTTGTATAACAAATCTTAGAAATTTACGAACATAATAGATATATCTGAATATAATAGTAATACTGTACTATAACAATGTGTGAAAAAAGTTTGAGAATTTGTATGAATACGAATATTTGAGTACATAATAAAATATCAATAGAGTTAATAATCTGACACAATGATAATATAATTCTGAAACTTTCTTACTCATGTCCATTGCATAAAGTAAATGCAAAGGGTAAAGATACTTGCTCAATAATAATTGGAGTAAGTTTAGGGAACTTGCCTGGTCTGCTGCTTACACAACTTAGTTCTATCTTTAATTCAACGACCTATCATTTATAAGATTGTTCTATTAATTAGAATAACATATCATAACATATAATATTGTTATTTACAGTCAATACGCAACCTAATCACATCGTCACATAGTTATATTAGTCATTAAGACACAAACAAATACTTATACAGTCAAACTATATAGGTTCAGATCAATTTCGGTAATATTTCGGTGTACCGACGGCTTTATCGGGCAATTATCGAGTTTAAAACTCTATCATATAGCTCAATATTATCCTGAATATTTAAATACCAGTCATATTATTTTTAAATGACTTATAATAATTTTTAAATAATTATTATTATTTATCTTGATTTTTCAAACTCTAGAATCATTATTAAATGATTTAAATATTAGATAATTCTATTTTCATTAATATTTAAATAATATTAAAATATTAATGTAACCATTGCCAAAATATCAAAGTTATTTATAATAACTCAAAATATTTTTAAATTATTAATATTACCCTTAAATGATTTGTAAAACATTTAAAATTATTTTTAAACAATTACCATTAATATTAAGGTATTATTCATTAATTTTTTTAAAGTCATTTATAATTACTTAAAATATTTTAAAACCATTTATATCCTTTTTAAATGATTTTTAAATTAATAAAATCATTTTTAATCTATTTATTTAATATAATTATTAAATAAATCTAATATCATTAATATTAAATAATTAATGAAATTTACTTTAAAATATTGAAAGTTACATTTTATAACTTAAAATATTATTAAATACCTTATTATCATTTAAAATGATTTTTAACATAATAAAATCATTTTTAGTTAATTTATTTGGTATATTTATTAAATAAATAATATTCAAATAATTACTAATATTTATGGAAAATATGCCAAATTATTAAAGTTAATTTTTATGACTTCAAATAATTTTAAAAACTGATTTTATAATTTTTGGAATTTATTTATATTTTTTAAATAATTTTTAGAATTTATTTCTATTTTTAATCATTTTCCAGAAATTAAAAAATAAAAATAATAGATATCGTCGCTATAGGCTATAGCGACACTTTCTGTCGCTGTTGGTGTTCTTGAGCTCAAGAACACTGACAAGGCAGTGTTCAAGGGGCTCCCTTTGACCGTCTTTAATTCACAGCCTAAGCATGATCTGGTGTAATAACCCGATATTTTTTATGTAAATAAATAATAAATTTTGCATATAAATTTTTATTATTATTATTTTAATGAAGAGAATATGTGTCAAGTAATGATAAATGCAAATATATTTATTACCTATAAATAATTTTAGAATTATTAATCACCACAAATTATATTCCTATAGTAATTAATTTTTGTAAGTAGACATGTTTTTATTAATTATTTTCCATGAAAAACATAATTTTATATTATTTAAATAATATATGAAATGATTATTAGAATTATAATAATAAATATTTTATTATATAAATTGTTCAGAATAATTAAGTTAATTATTTTAGCTTAATTATTGATGTTATATATGAAGAATAAATCAGATTTGGAATCCAAACCCTAAATTTGGGTATTGAACAATGAATGATAATAATAATATAATATTAATTATATTTTAATTTTTTAGTGATATAAATATGTACTGTAATTATGGAGACTGATAATTGTTATTCAATTGTGGTAAATTAGGGCATGACCCTCGTATCGTGTTATTAAACCATAATTGTTAAACTCGGTTATGAGTTTGAGACTGTGTAGTAATGGTGTTATATGAATTTTACTGTGTATTATATAATTTCTGTAATTAGGAGAAACCCTAATTATTATTTGAAAACCCTAGTTTGCTAAAATTAGAAACCCTAATTACTGTTTTAGTAAATTATAATGATAATTAAGAAACCCTAATTGTTAATTTGGGGAAATCTAATGATGTTAAGGAACCCTAATTATTAAACCCTAATTTTCTAATAAAACCCTAATTTCTATTAAAAACCCTAATTTAATTAGTGTGTTTAAAATTAAAATTTTATTATACTTTAATTTTTAATTGTCCAAACCCTAGTAATTAATTGTGAAACTTTAAGATGTAAAATCTAGTGAATAAATCCTAAATTTAATAACATTGGACAAGAATACCCTTGAAATTAAAAATAATTATCAAAATACCCTTTTGTCCCATTAGTAGAATAATTGCTAGGAAATCTTGCCAAATCTTGCAAGCCACCCTACCCTATCAACCTAGTAGCTACATGACCAGCATATCAGATTCAATTCACCAGCCAAGTTCATTGCATTAATTTAATTGCATAGATTAAGAGAGAGAAAATGCATTATTACTTTATTTGTGCAACAAACACTTAGCCATACTCTCTCAAGACCAAACCCACGAAATTTCCTTGCTAGATCAGTCCCCAATCAAGCCCCACAAACACTAACATCAAATTAGAAGCGAGAAATCAAGAATCAAGGTGCAAAAAGGTATAAAAGAACCCTACTTAAAAAATTCTGTGATTTAATGTTAGATCTTATAATTGATTGTTAAAATATGTTGTATGGGGTGTTAATCAATGATTTGGGTTGCTAGATGTTAGACCCATAACATCTAGAGGCTCAGATTTGATGATTTTCAAAATCTGGAATTTTTGAAAATAAAGGTCTGACAATGAATGTCAGATCCCATAGCTCTCGATCTGTTATGTTTTTTTGTGTTATAAAGGTTTGTACTTGTATTCTGTCAGGAGATCTTGAATCTGGAACTTGAATCAGGTTCATATCCATTTTAGATTAAAAGATATTAGTGGTCAAAGTGAGTTGACCGATCAGAAATTCTGAGTTTCTGGGCAACCCAGAAACCCAGAATTTCTGACAGTGATTTTTAGAGCTTCTGTTCTTGCTGATCCGTTATAGTATGGTTATGTTCTTGTTATAGACTTGTAGATTGACATGAATACAACATCTTAAAACTCATAGAGCAACCAAATCGGTTACATGATCAAAGATATGGGTGGTCAAACTAGGGTTGACCACCAGCCTTATGAGTTTATGGGAAAAACCCTGATTCATGAAGAACAGCTTCTCTGGCATAGTTTGATCAGATTATATCTTCTTGTTGTGTTGTTGTTTTGGTGATGTTTTGTAATAGATCTATTTAGCTACATGTGTTATACAACCTGAAACTTTTAGATCACAAAAAGGATGCACGATCATCATGTAGTGGGACCTCAAAAGTGAGCAGTCGAACTGTTCTTCATTTCTGGGCAGACCAAGAAATGAAGAACAGCTCTGACAGTGTTTTGGTTAGATTAGATCTTGCATTTAATGCATGTTATGACCATGATTGTTGTTGTATATTGTAGTATTACATTAGTTCTACATACTGTGATCATTAGATAGTCCATCAACGCTACGATCAGATCAGAAATAGTAGTCAAAGTACCCCACTCGAAATCTGACATTAGTTTTTTGGGTATGATGAACACCATTAGCGACAATTTTGTCGCCTAATGTACCTTTAGCGACAGTTTAATTTCTAAATTAATTATTTTAATTAAATAAATAGAGAAAATTAGTTTTAATTATTAAAAATACCAAATAAATTATTAAAATTATTTTAATGTCCGAAAATTAGTTTTTATTTATTTTAAGTATATTTCATAAATATTTAATATTTTTGGAATATAAAAAGTATTTAATTTATTTAAGTATAATATTAAATAAATGATTTAAAAATGATTTTTATACATGAAAAATCATTTAAAAATATGTTATGATATAAAAAGATATTTTAAGTTATTTTCTATAATTTTCAATATTTTTGTGATCATTTTCATTATTAATTAGATATTAATGATGATTAAGTTATTTAATAAAGATATTAAATAAATGATGGAAAATAGAAATAATAATTTAAAATTTATATAAAAATGATTTAGAGATTATAAAAATATTTTAAGTTATAAAATATAACTTTTGATATTTTGTCAAGAAAAATATTAATATTTTAATATTAAGGATATTAGATTTATTTAATAATTATATTAAATAAAGTAATGTAAAAATGATTTTTATATTAGAAAAATTATTTTAAGTGAAAATAAAGTGTTTAAAGATATTTTCAGTTACAAAATATAACTTTTAATATTTAAAGGATAATTTCATTAATAATTTAATCTTAAGGGTATTCATTTAACATTAATGATGTTAAATTTATTTAATAATTATATTAAATAAATAGTTTTAAAATGGTTTTTATTAATTAAAAAATCATTTAAAATGATATAAATGAATTAAAAATATTTTAAGTTATAATTAATGACTTTTAATATTTGAATAAATAGAACATTAATAATTAAATATTAATGGTAATTATTTAAAAATGATTTTAAATGTTTAAAAATTATTTAAGGGTATTATTAATACTTTAAAAATATTTTTGAGTTATTATAAATAACTTTAATATTTTGAAAATGGTTTCATTAATAGTTTAATATTAATTAAATATTAATGATAATAGAATTAGTTAATATTTAAATCATTTAATAATAATTTCAGTGTTTAAAAATCCATGATAAATTATAATAATTATTTAAAAATTATTATAAGGCTATGAAAAATAATATAATTGATATTTAAAATATCTAAACGAATATTGAACTACACGATAAAGTTTTAGACTCGATAATTACCCGATAAAGCCGTCAGTGTATAGAAATATTTTAGAAATTGATCTGGACTTAGATAAATTGACTAGATATGTGTCTGTTTATGATCCAATGACTGTTAAACATATGTGACAATGTGATTAGGTTATGTGCTGACTGCAATTAGCAGTACTATGTGTTCTGATATATTATTCTAATTGAACGAATGATCTTATTACTGATAGGTCGCTGTATAAAAGATTAATCTATGTACGTTATTGTAAGCGGCAGCTTAGGCAAGTATCCTACTTTTGCATTTACTTTATGCAATGGACATGTGTAAGAAAGTTTCAGAATTATATTATTATTGTGCCAGATTATTAACTCTATTATTATTGATTATGTATCCAATCTTTGTATTCATACAAGTTCTTATATTATCCAATCATTGTATTATTGTATAATTCAGATATTTATTATGTTCGTTAATTCGTATATAGGGTTAGACAAGTGTCCCCACTTGGATAACCATTGTATTTAATCATATGTTGATACATACTTATTGATTTCAAGTATGTATACGTTGACTTAAAAGCCGTCTAAGCTATTTGATTCAGCTAGACATAAAAAATATTGTTGAACAAGATAGAACGTTATTATATCCAACCAGATTGTTTTGGTTCGGATTCCCGACTAAGTATGAACATCCCGAATATGGGAAACTTTTGTGCACCTAAGGTGGATAGAGTGAACGATAATATCGTACTTTCATGTAGTATTGATCAATACAGGGCACATTGGGATGATCACCCTCGTGCCCGTAAGTTTTGATGGTTTGCAGGTGAAGTTCTGCTAAACCCTAGCAAAAATGAAAAACAATGTTCATAGTCTGTCGAATGATCTCCAGTTATAGTATATACGTAGTTTCAAAGATTATATATGGAAGTGATATGTTGTTATTATTGGTTCAGCTTACTTCACAACTGTTGATTCGTTGTTGAAGTGTCTTTCAAAGAAAATATTTAATTCTTTTAGCTAATATATATTTTTGTTATTACTTGCTGGGTAATCCAATGCTCATTCTTGCTTTAAATTTAAATGTTTTCAGTTAAGTATGATCAACCTGAAGGCTTAGGCAATGACAAGGGGAAAGGAAAGCTGTACGAATGAGATTTATAATATGTTGTGTAATAGTTATAGTTTATTAAGACAATGATACTTATTATTTATGATGTAATGAATGTTTAAAGGTCTTGTACCTGGGGTGAACTTTGATGCATATATAAATTAAGTTTGAACTTTATATTATTGTTATTTTTATTAGCATTATTCAGCTTATAGAAAGGTATCGTGAAGCACCGAGTTCGGGTTTCAAGTACCCAGATTTGGGGGCGTCACAGGTTGATATCAAAGCTTTAGGGTTAGAAACCTTAGGTGGGATCGACCTTAGGCTATAACCTTAGAACAGAGGAAAACGTTAAAAATACAAATAACTCATATAGAGTTTAAAAGAAGATGAATTGAATAAATTCATCGTTAAACAAAATAAAAGATAACTCTTATAAAACTATTGTTTGCTGTGTATATATACTATTTACTAATCAAGATATGTTGTGTGTAGATGTCAGATGGAAAAGAATTAGGATACTCTCTGATCGTAAAGAAGGAGCCGATATCAAAGCCAAAAGCTGAAATAGAGCCTCATAGTGCAGACAACCTTGATGAGGTGATGGTATTAGAAAACGTAGTACCAGATCCAGTAATGGCAGAACTGACAGATAGTGATTCAGACACTAAAGTTGGAGCTGATCAAGCATCAACAGAAGTACAGAATCTGAAGAACAATGTTTCTTCTCTAGAAAAGTTATGGAAAATAGAAAAGCTACTAAATAACTAATTGCAAAAGGCGTTAATAGAAACTATGGAAAAACAAGATAAGCTTAAAATCCAAATTGATCAAATGGGTGCCGAAAGCAGCAAATCATGTGCAGCTCCGAGCAAGAAAGGGAAAAAAAAGAGGAAAGACCGTAACTTAAGAAATTAGTAGGATTAGTAGTTGATTATGTATGTTTGATAATATACGGGTGTAATGTAATATTCTCAAACTTTTGTATAAGTTATTACAGTAATTCCCGACTTTTGTGGTCACGAAGGGATAGCAGTATGTGTTATGTTATGTAAAGTACTTTAAATTGATGAATATGAATCATTGTTTCATTAATGGAATAAGTTTTGTATAAAACTTTGTGTTACATGTTAAGTTTATACAATAAGGTTTAGAATATAAGTTAAATTTATGATTTTATGTAATCAGATAATGCGGCCAAGACGTCAAACACGAAATCAAAGGGCAAAAGAATCTGTCAACAACGCTGAGGGACAACCGCAAGACCCAATAACTTTGAGAATATGGTAGCTCAGGTTATGCAGCAGGGAATACCAGTCGTAGGGAACCGAATAGACAATCGCTTGTCAAACCTTAAAGACTTCAAGGCAATAGGACCACCAGAATTAATGGGAACAACTGACCCTATAGAAGCCCAGACATGGGTTAACGAGATAGAAAAGGCGTTCATAGTTGCTAGGGTAGATGAGGGGCAAAAGACCTCTTTTACCACTTGTATGTTGAAAGGAGAGGCGAACTTTTGGTGGGAAGTAAATCAAACTAGGGCACGAGAGAGAGTAGTTACTTGGGCTAGGTTTAAAACTTTGTTTTTCGAAAACTACCTCTCAGCTAGCATGCAGGCTAGGATGGAGGTAAATTTCTGGAGTTAAAGCAGGATAACATGATTGTTGCAGAGTATGCCTCAAAGTTTAATGAGTTGGCTAGGTTCGCTCTGCATCAAGTTGATACGGAGGCTAGGAAGGCAAGAAGGTTCGAGCTGGGATTAAAACCCTGGCTCTGCAAAAAGGTGGCAGTGTTGCAAATCAATACTTTTACAGCACTCATGGAAAAGGCTATCATAGCTGAGGAGGGGAGTGAGGCCATAAGCCTCTATAACAAGGAGAAGAGGAACAAAGGCAAGACTGTAGGAGCTGTGAAGGTGGAAAATAATAGTGGGAATATGGGTGAGAAAAGAAAGGGGAATTATTTTGGGAATGTTCAGGTGAAATAGGAAGGTGTGAAGAAGCAGATAGTTCAGTGTGGGAAATGTGGGAAGAATCACTCTGGTGAGTGTCTGAAGGGTAGGTTTGTATGTTACAAGTGCGGGCAGGAGGGTCATATCTCTCCCAACTGCCCCAATCCAAGGATGAACAATGGGTGTTTTCTATGTGGGTCTACTGAACATAAGGTAAGGGATTGTCCAAAGAGGAAAATGGAGGCAGGGAGTGTAACCACGAGAAAAGGAAGCGGGACTATGGCAATCACAGGACCGACTTTAACCAACAAACCAACCGCACGAGTCTTCAATATGACGGTCCAGGATACTGTAGCAGCTGGGAATGGAACTCCAAGTATTATTCGAATAACTTTTATTTTCGTCTATATATTTGATTTTCCTTTATATAGCAAATTATTTTATAAATAAAATTTTGATGGGAGGAATTTGAGTTCTTTTAAAAATCAAATTTTCGTTTAATCAGAAAGATAAGCTTTATATATAAATATTTAAAGATCAGTTCGATCAAATATGATCGAGATCTACTTGTAATGATTGTGTATGTATGTACCCTTGTATGTACGTATGAGTTTTTACAACGGTGATTCCGGGGACGGAATCCTTATAAGGGAGGGTGAATGTAATAACCCGATATTTTCTATATAAATAAATAAGAAATTTTGTATATAATTTTTTTTATTATTTTGATGAAGAGAATATGTGTCAAGTAATGTATGATAAATGCAAATATATTTATTACCTATAAATAATTTTAGAATAATTAATCAGCATAAATTATATTCCTATAGTAATTAATTTTTGTAAGTAGAAATGATTTTATTAATTATTTTCCATGAAAAAACATGATTTTATATTATTTAAATAATATATGAAATGATTATTAGAATTATAATAATAAATATTTTATTATATGAATTGTTCAGAATATTTAAGTTAATTATTTTAGCTTACTTATTGATGTTATATATGAAGAATAAATCAGATATGGAATCCAGACCCTAAATTTGGGTATTGATCAATGGATGAGAATAATAATATAATATTAATTATATTTTAATTTTTAAGTGCTATAAATATGTACTGTAAATGTGGAGACCGATAATGGTTATTCAATTGTGGTAAATTAGGGCATGACCCTCATATAGTGTTATTAAACCCTAATTATTAAACTCGGTTATGAGTTCGAGACTGTATAGTAATGGTGTTATATGAATTTTACTGTGTATTATATAATTTCTGTAATTAGGAAAAATCCTAATTATTATTTAAAAACCCTAATTTGCTAAAATTAGAAACCCTAATTACCGTTTTAGTAAATTAAAATGATAATTAAGAAACCCTAATTGTTAATTTGGGAACCCTAATGATGTTAAAGGACCCTAATTATTAAACCCTAATTTTTTAATAAAACCCTAATTTCTATTAAAAACCCTAATTTAATTAGTGTGTTTAAAATTAAAATTTTATTATACTTTAATTTTTAATTGTCCAAACCCTAGTAATTAATTGGGAAACTTTAAAATGTAAAATCTAGTGAATAAATCCTAGATTTAATAACATTGGACAAGAATGCCCTTGAAATTAAAAATAATTACCAAAATACCCTTTTGTCCCATTAGTTAAATAATTGCTAGGAAATCTTGCCAAATCTTGCAAGCCACCCTACCCTATCAACCTAGCAGCTATATGACCAGCATATCAGATTCAATTCACCAACCAAGTTCATTGCATTAATTTAATTGCATAGATTAAGAGAGAGAAAATGCATTATTACTTTATTTATGCAACAAACACCTAGCCATACTCTCTCAAGACCAAACCCACGAAATTTCCTTGCTAGATCAGTCCCCAATCAAGCCCCATGAACACTAACATCAAATCAGAAGCAAGAAATCAAGAATCAAGGTGCAAAAAGGTATAAAAGAACCCTACTTAAAAAATTCTGTGATTTGATGTTAGATCTTATAATTGATTGTTAAAATATGTTGTATGGGGTGTTAATCAATGATCTGGGTTGCTAGATGTTAGACCCATAACATCTAGAGGCTCAGATTTGATGATTTTCGAAATCTGGAATTTTTGAAAATAAGGGTCTGACAGTGAATGCCAGATCCCATAGCTCTCGATCTGTTATGTTTTTTTGTGTTATAAAGGTTTATACTTGTACTATGTCAGGAGATCTTGAATCTGGAACTTGAATCAGGTTCATATCTGTTTTAGATTAAAAGATATTAGTGGTCAAAGTGAGTTGACCGATCAGAAATTCTGAGTTTCTGGGCAACCCAGAAACCCAGAATTTCTGACAGTGATTTTTAAAGCTTCTGTTCTTGCTGATCCGTTATAGTATGGTCATGTTCTTGTTATAGACTTGTAGATTGTCACGAATACTACATCTTAAAACTCATAGAGCAACCAAATCGGTTACATGATCAAAGATATGGGTGGTCAAACTAGGGTTGACCACCAGCCTTATGAGTTTATGGGAAAAACCCTGATTCATGAAGAACAGCTTCTCTGGCATAGTTTGATCAGATTATATCTTCTTGTTGTGTTGTTGTTTTAGTGATGTTTTGTAATAGATCTATTTAGCTACATATGGTTTACAACCTAGAACTTTTCGATCACAAAAAGGATGCACGATCATCATATAGTGGGACCTCAAAAGTGAGCAATCGAACTGTTCTTCATTTCTGGGCAGACCCATAAATGAAAAACATCTCTGACAGTGTTTTGGTTAGATTAGATCTTTCATTTGATACATGTTACGACCATGATTGTTGTTGTATATTGTAGTATTACATTAGTTCTACATACTGTGATCATTAGATAGTCCATCTACACCACGATCGGATCAGAAATAGTAGTCAAAATACCCCACTCGAAATCTGACATTAGTTTTTTGGGTATGATGAATAACACTATTAGCGACAGTTTTGTCGCCTAATGTACCTTTAGCGACAGTTTAATTTTTAAATTAATTATTTTAATTAAATAAATAGATAAAATTAGTTTTAATTATTAAAAATACCAAATAAATTAATAAAAATTATTTTAAAGTCCGAAAATTAGTTTTTAATTATTTTAAGTACATTTCATAAATATTTAATATTTTTGGAATATTAAAAGTATTTAATTTATTTAAGTATGATATTAAATAAATGATTTAAAAATGATTTTTATACATGAAAAATCATTTAAAATTTGTTATGATATAAAAAGATATTTTAAGTTATTTTCTATAATTTTCAATATTTTGTGATCATTTTCCTTATTAATTATATATTAATGATGATTAAGTTATTTAATAAAGATATTAAATAAATGATGGAAAATAGAAATAATAATTTAAAATTTATATAAAAATGATTTAGAGATTATAAAAATATTTTAAGTTATAAAATATAACTTTTGATATTTTGTCATGAAAAATATTAATATTTTAATATTAAGGATATTATATTTATTTAATAATTATATTAAATAAAGTAATGTAAAAATGATTTTTATATTAGAAAAATTATTTTAAGTGAAAATAAAGTGTTTAAAGATATTTTAAGTTATAAAATATAACTTTTAATATTTAAAGGATAATTTCATTAATAATTTAATCTTAATGATATGAAATTTATTTAATAATTATATTAAATAAATAGTTTTAAAATGGTTTTTATTAATTTAAAAATTATTTAAAAAGGATATAAATGAATTAAAAATATTTTAAGTTATAATTAATGACTTTTAATATTTGAATAAATAGAACATTAATAATTAAATATTAATGGTAATTATTTAAAAATGATTTTAAATGTTTAAAAATCATTTAAGGGTATTATTAATACTTTAAAAATATTTTTGAGTTATTATAAATAACTTTAATATTTTGACAATAGTTTCATTAATAGTTTAATATTAATTAAATATTAATGATAATAGAATTAGTTAATATTTAAATCATTTAATAATGATTTCATTGTTTAAAAATTCATGATAAATTATAATAATTATTTAAAAAATAATATAACAAATATTTAAAATATCTGAACGAATATTGAACTACACGAGAGAGTTTTAGACTCGATAATTACCCGATAAAGCCGTCGGTATATAGAAATATTTCAAAAATTGATCTGGACTTAGATAAATTGACTAAATATGTGTCTGTTTGTGATCCAATGACTGTTAAACATATGTGACAATGTGATTAGGTTATATGCTGACTGTAATTATCAGTACTATATGTTACGATATATTATTCTAATTAAACGAATGATCTTATTACTGATAGGTCGCTGTATAAAAGATTAATCTAAGTTGCGTTATTGTAAGCAGCAGCTCAGGCAAGTATCCTACTTTTGCATTTACTTTATACAATGGACATGAGTAAGAAAGTTTCAGAATTATATTATTATTGTGTCAGATTATTAACTCTATTATTATTGATTATGTATCCAATCTTTGTATTCATACAAATTCTTACATTATCCGATCATTGTATTATTGTATAATTCAGATATTTATTTTGTTCGTTAATTTGTATATAGGGTTAGACAAGTGTCCCCACTTGGATAACCATTGTATTTAATCGTATGTTGATACATACTTATTGATTTCAAGTATGTATACGTTGACTTAAAAGCCGTCTAAGCTATTTGATTCAGCTAGACATAAAAAATATTGTTAAACAAGATAGAACGTTATTGTATCCAACCAGATTGTTTTGGTTCGGATTCCCGACTAAGTATGAACATCTCGAATATGGGAAACTTTTGTGCACCTAAGGTGGATAGAGTGAACGATAATATCGTTCTTGCATGTAGTATTGATTAATACAGGGCACATTAGGATGATCACCCTCGTGCCTGTAAGTTATAACGATTTGCAGATAAAGTTCTGCTAAACCCTAGCGAAAATGAAAAATATTGTTCATAGTCTGTCGAATGATCTCCAGTTATAATCTATACGTAGTTTCAAAGATTACATATGGAAGTGATATGTTGTTATTATTGGTTCAGCTTACTTCACAATTGTTAATTCGTTGTTGAAGTGTCTTTCAAAGAAAATATTTAATTCTTTTAGCTAATATATATTATTGTTATTACTTGCTGGGTAATCCAATGCTCATTCTTGCTTTAAATTTAAATGTTTTCAGTTAAGTATGATCAACATGAAGGCTTAGGCAATGACAAGGGGAAAGGAAAGTTATACGAATGAGATTTATAATATGTTGTGTAATAGTTATAGTTTATTAAGACAATGATACTTATTATTTATGATGTAATGAATGTTTAAAGGTCTCATACCTAGGAGTGAAATTTGATGCATATGTAAATTAAGTTTGAACTTTATATTATTGTTATTATTATTAGCATTTTTCAGCTTATAGAAATGGTATCGTGAAGAACCGAGTTCGGGTTTCAAGTACCAGGATTTGGGGGCGTCACATCTGGGACATTTTAAACACTGATCATGTAGTGATTAGGTAATACTACATGAATCAACTATCCTACAAGTCAAACAATCATGTATCATGAAGATCTAGCCCCTCAAACTCGTTGTCAGAACTTTCTAGGTTTTCTGGGTTACCTAGAAACCCAGTCAGCTTCGAGTAGGAAGTTTCTAGCTCCATTTAATCTAGGTTCCAGTTGATGTTATGATAGTTTAATGGGTCAAACATGTAGTCTACACGACACGGTATAATTCACATTCATCATGTCAGTCAAAATACGTCTGAATCACAATATACCATTCGGTCAAAGCTTGTCAGAAATAACATTCATATGTTTTCTGGGTTACCCAGAAAACGGAAATCATGTCTGTCCTACCTACTTTGACCAGGAACCATGATCAATCTATTTGATGCTTAGGTGATATAAAGGCATGAATTAGTAGTACCTACTGTTAGGTTTGTAATATTCATTAACGCAATCAAATTGCACAAAATTACCGAAAACGTGGAAAATCAGAGTTTTAAAATTTTACAAACCATAAACTCGGATCACCCTTTATGCACAATTATTAATTAAACGAAAAGATATGAATAAGAATCATACCCTTGAAGATCCTAGCTTCCTCAGGTACAAGTTCACCTCCAATCCTTTTCGCGTTCAACTTGAATCCACCGGGTTGGGTTTCTTCCTTAGATCAACGTTAGCCACCCAAGTGTTTGGCCTCTAGAGGTGATCCACCAAGGAAGAAGAAGAATTCAAGAAGATGGGTATTTGGCTCAAACCCTAGTTTTCTATCTCTATAGAAAAAGGGGCGTACTCTCCAACAATTGGAATAACGTATATATGATATCTGATATAAGACTCCTCTTATAAAGATATCAAGTAACCTTATTAAAAATAAGGTATTATCTATTTAATTAAACTCTTTTAATTAAATGGGATCCCTAATCTTATTAGGGATAATTAATTAAACTCCTTTAACTAATTTTCCCTCCTAATCCTATTAGGAATAAATGAGAGTACTTATATTAAATTAATTCCTAAACTCTTTTAGAAATTAAAATAATAATAATTGTAATAATATTAATAAGACTCCTCTTATTAATTTATATTTAATATTTCTAAAATATTAAATAATAAATATTAAGCTATTTAATTTATTCTATCACCATAGATTAAATTAAATATACTTAACATATTATTACGATTATGCCATTAACTTCTTAAATAATATTTCTTCCTTTTATGGTGTGACCCTTTAGGTTCTCCATATTAAACCGGTTGTGAATAAATCAATTAGAACAATTCTAATCTTATTTAAATAAATAAATTAAACTATTAATTTATTTAAATAAATAATATTTATTCTACAATAGGGATAAGCCTCCCTAGCGATCAACGACTTTCCAGATAATATAGATTTCAACATTAATCATAAAAGAACCTTTGAGTAAATAGTTACCGTACAATTCAATCCTTCCACCATACAATGTCCCAATTAAATATAAGACATGGAATTTTTTTCAAGTCTTATTTTATTTAATTATATGTATTTCGACTCTTAAATGCACAACTCCAAATAATGCAAATTAGAAACTCCTTTCTAATTTCATTCTGCCTTGGCCAAGGACTACTGGGTTGTCATTTATCGAATCACATAGGACATTTCCCTTCTTTTACTAGAAGTGGTAGATTCTTTATTGATCATACAGTATCTCCATGTACAACTTATTATACCCAAGCATACCCTTTGATATACCCTAAGGGTCTTAAGGAATAAGTCAAAGTATAACTCATCATACACAAGATACTATGATGATCTCAAGTCCAAGGATCACTTGTACTACTATCACTACAGGAATTCCTATTGACATGCAAGTAAAACTCCATTAGGTATTCCTTAACGAGTCACGTTCAGTGAACTTATTCTCTAATAAGCACCTACATACTTGCTTTAGTGTCTCCACACAAATGATCATGAGATCAATCATCCTCATCCAATGAGCAAGCAACGTATGTACCAATCTATCCGGATTCACTAATCCCCAATTTAGTAATTCAACGATTGGGAACTATTTTAGTTTTAAGCTTTTTAAGAATTTAGATCTCATTAGAATGATCATCATCATTATTCTAAAAGCATTGCTTAAAACTATGGGTTTATCACATATTATAAAATAGCATCATGTAGATAATTAAAAGCCTTTAATAAATTAATACTTTTTATTAATAAATGAATAAGATTGTTACAAAGTATATGATTTATCATCAAACATGATTAGCTTGTGTGCATACTACTTTCAATATCCCACTTGCACTAAAACCAATCGCCATGGTATCTCATACCCTTCTTCTCTAAGTGACGATTATCCTGCTGTTGGATAAGCTTTAGTTAATGGATATGTAATGTTGTTTTTGAGAGTCCACTATCTCTATAGTAATTTCCCATCTTTCAATGATTCTTATAATCAAATGAAAGTGCCACAACACATGTTTAGATCTAAGATGAGACTTAGGAACTATTCCTAGTTCTGTAATGAACTTTTCATCCAAACAATCAACTTGCAGCTTCATTTATAGCTATATACTTTGTCTTTATCACTAAACCAACAACTCTTTGCTGTTTGGAACCTTTCCAATTTACTGCACCACCATTCAAGATAACGATTTACCTTAAAGTGGATTTTCTGTCGTCTTGGTCCGTCTGAAAAACTTGAGTCTGTTAAGCCCTCTAGTTTTAATTCAGACCCGCCATGAATTATATCACATCCTTAGTGCTGGTTAAGTACTTTAAGATGTTTTTCACTGTCTCACAGTGAACTTCTCCAGAATATGACTGATCAACATCAGGTCGCGTATATTTCATTGCATACATGATTGTCACTCATGCGATCTCTCTTTTAGGAGTCTATGGGGACTATTAAGAGAGATATACTCCATGGCTCATCAACATGAGACATCCCATGGAGCTTTCCATGCTAAACGACTTTAGCATCAAATGAATATACGTTCCTTGGGTTAAACTGAGCATCCTTTTAAATCTATCTATATAGATTTGCATCCCCAATTAAGATACTCTTCCCAAATCATTCATGGAGGAATGTTTAGACAACTTTATCTTTACTGATTATAGCATTGGTATGTTATTCCTTATCCGTAGAATATCAATATATAATACTAGAAATTTCACGATGCTCCCACTGACCCTTTTGTACACACTTGGTTCATTCTTATTTTTTGATAAATCAAACTCTTTTGATTGTCTCATCAAAATGAATGTTCCATTATTTGAGAAACTTTCTTCAATCCATTTCTCTGAGTGTCTACAACTCTTACGTCATCGTATATAACTGGATCATCATCTTCTATGATACGTACCTCATCATCATCATCCATGATGAATCCATACCTCCTAGGTATCTTCGGTACTATTCCAGATTTACGATTCGGTTGTGGTACAATAGGTCTATCTATAGGTTCCTCTTATTTGACTTGTAGTGTTTTGTGGTTCTTGAACTTTTCAAGATGTATTATCCTCCCACTCGCCCCTTCAATGATAAACACCTTTATCTTAGAAGGCAGCGTGTTTCTTAACAAACACCTTTTGTTAAGTAGGATTATAGAACATATGCCCTAAACTTATTTTAGGACGTGCCACAAATCTACACTTGTCAAATCTTGTCCCAAGCTTATCCTTAGAAACCTTTTTCACATAAGTTGGACAACTCCTTATCTTAACATACTTAAGATTAAGAATCCTCTCTGTCCATAACTTTTATGGAGTCTTGGGGCCGGATTTTGAGGTTACCTTTTCTGTAGATATGCAGCCATTTCTAGTACATGATCCTAGAAGGATACTGGAATGTCGGTAAAATCATTATGGACCGCACCATGTCCAACAAGGTACAATTTTTCCTTTCAGATACATCAATCAATTATTACGTATCAGGAGACGTCCATTATGAAAAAAACCATTTGAGATGATCTAGAAACTTATTGCACAAGTATTTATTCCTTGATCTAATCAAAGAATCTTAATACTTTGTCAATTTGTTTCACTTCTGAATTCTTTGAACCTTTCAAATAATTTACACTTGTATTTTAACAAATACATACATTCAACTCTTTGAATGATCATCTCCTTTTCTTATATTAGTTTGTTCAATTTGCAAAAAATATATTTTTCACGTAAGTCAAGTATACAAAATCCATTAAGTAATATTCCAGTTCTATACAAAACATTATTATTATAAATAGAACAACAATTGTTATTAATTATAATACCAAAGATTTCATTGTCCAACAATAAAATAGAAATAATGTTTCTAACAAGAACTGAAATACAATAACAACTTATTGACTTAATAGATTTTCCCGTAGGCATTGCTAAACTATAAGTTCCTATGGCTAATGCAGCAACCTTTGTTTCATTTCCCACACATAGGTTTACTTATATTTGTTTAGCTTTCTACTTCTGTTTGGTCCCTTCATAAATCTATATTTATGATAACCAAAGTCGGTATCCAATACCCAAGTAGAACATTGACTTAAAGAAAAATTTATTTTAAATCATGAACAAATTTGTTTTTGTAACCGAAACTTCACTAAGCTTCTTTAGTTAGCCTCTGCAAGATGCTTTTCGCAGTTCCTTTCCAGTGTCCAGGCTTATTGCAGTGGAAGCAAACTCCTTTGCTATCCGTATCAGTTTTGTTCTTATTATCCTTTGTTTTTGCCTTTATATTTACCTTCTTAGAATCGTTCTTCTTTTCAGAAGATCCTTTGGCCCCTACCAGTAAGACATGGTATTTCTTGGTTGGAAAGTGACTCTCAACATTTTTCAACATGTTAAGCAAATCAGCGAGGCTGATATCTAGCTTGTTCATATGAAAAATTCACAACAATTGTGAAAGGAGTCCGGAAGTGAGTGCAAGATCAAATCTTGGCTCAACTCTCCATCCATGACAAAACCCGTTGTCTTAATTGATCAATCAAATTGATTATGTTAAGGACTTTTGTCTGTACTGTAGTGTCATTGGTCATTCTAGATCGGAAGAGCTCCTTAGATATCTGATATCTATCAGTCCTACTTTCCTCACCATCAACTACTTGATGTGCAGGAATATAATAGGAGCATCCATAGTTTCATGCTGACGCTGAAGCTCGTTACTCATGGATGCGAGCATGATGCATTGAGCCAACTATGCATCATCTAGCCACTTTCTAAAAGCAACAATATCTTCCTCAGAGGCATTGTCTATAACCATTGCAGGGATAGGCGTATTAAGGACATAAGATAGCTTTTCAGCCATGAGAACTATTCTCAAATTCCTTAACCAATCCGTTTAAATCGGTCCGGTTAATTTAGCATCTAATATGCTACGCAGTGATAGTAATTTAGACATTGTAAAATTCTGTAAATGAATTTGTAATTAACAATATTTTAACATACATTCTTTTATTAATTACCAAAATAAATTAGGTCTTGTTTTAAATTGGTATCTCCCACTATTTTCTTCAAACTATATTACCCTCACTTATATAGTTCGGCAAAATCTAATTAAAGATTTGCTAGTGAGAATAAGAATCCCATTTCAAATGTATATAGCCTTGTGTGTGCACAACAAACTATATATAAATAAATAGGTAGACAACTCTTTTCAATTACATCAACTATGTAACTCCTTGTATTTTGCTTCTTAAATCATAATGGTCAAGTGTGTGCACATCCGAACTAAAATGATTTAAGTTAAGTCAGACCCAACATTTCCATATAAGTGAAGAGAAAACTACAGCCCTTGTGTGTGCACAACAAAGCAGTAATGTTCAATTCCTTATAAATATCATATGTAATAAAAACAACATCTTAAATATTTAATACTTGCCTTGTGTGTGCACAACAAACTCATATTAAATATTCAATACTCTATTGTTTCTATCATGCTAGAAGGTGACGTTCGATATTCCAAATATCTTTGAATGTTACAACTTAATATAAAATATTTGAGGGTTTTGTTATTAATTTGTCTCATCTTGTTTAGCGCGCATGCACATATATATATAAAATACGCGTCATATTAATTAACATGCGAAGCATGTTTGCATAATATATAATATATATAGTATACGCATGCACATATAGAATACTATATTCTACCCGGATTGATTATGGACTTTATTCTAGTTTGGTTCACTAGAGCCACCAAGTGAACCAAAAGGTCAAACCCTAGGGGTGCAAGAATTAATATTTAAATATAACTATTACATTTAAACTCGAGCTCCATTACAAACGGGTCTTCACGCGCTCCTTGCTCCTTGATCTCTAATTCTTCAAAATAATTCTAATTATTCCTATTACAAAACTATTTAAAATAAATAGAAACCTTGATCAGCAGTCAAGGGGAAGTGCATAGGAGGGAGATAGAATTTATATTAAGAAAAATTAGAGTAGACGAGGTACACAGACCACATTTAATAAAACTCATACATTCATGCATCCAACTAGAATAAAATCCAATCACATTGGTCAATAATCCATAATCAATCCCATTTATTATCATACACATCACCGTATGCATCAATAAAAAAATATTCATCTTATGAATAATAAACATTTAATATATATATTGATATCATTTAATGGGCAAATTTAGTTAGTATAAAATCTAATTTTGAATCAAAATAAACTCCTTTATTTTAATCCAAATTTAAATCAAAATAAAACTATTTTATTTTAATTTATCCAATTTTGAATAAAATAAACTATTTTATTTTATTCAAAATCTTTAATCAAAATAAACTCCTTTATTTTAATTAATTATGGAATCCAATTCCATGTAAAAAAAATATCTCATTTTTCAAAGTAAACACGGATTCTCTTTCCTATTCAAAAATAAACATTTTTATTTTGAATAATATGAAATCTTATTTCATATCTAAATAAACTCCTTTATTTAAGGAAATTAGGTTTCTCTTTCCTATTCACAAATAAACTCTTTTATTTTGAATAATATGAAATCTTATTTCATATCTAAATAAACTCCTTTATTTAAGGAAAGATGGATTCATTTTCCTATTCACAAATAAACTCCTTTATTTTGAATAATATGAAATCATATTTCATATCTAAATAAACTCCTTTATTTAAGGAAATTAGGATTCTCTTTCCTATTCACAAATAAACTCTTTTATTTTGAATAATATGAAATCTTATTTCATATTTAAATAAACTCCTTTATTTAAGGAAAGATGAAATCCAATTTCAACTCTAATTAGTTATCATGGGATCAAATTCCAACTCTAATTAGTTAGCATGAAATTTAATTTTAAAATTAAAATAAACTCTTTTATTTTAATATTAAAATAAACATTTTATTTTAAAATAAAAATAAAAATTTATTTTAATTATAAAATAATTAAGAATAATATATATATTATAACTAAAATGGTTTAGTTATATTATATATATATATATATATATATATATATATATATATATATATATATATATATATATTAATGTGATCAAATGTTCCTGGGCGAAAATCTTTATTCCTTTCACAATTTCACGTGGACCATATTTGTTCCTTTCTAAATAAACTTCTTTCACGTGGGCCAAAATCTTTATGCATGTTCGGTTATTTCTTTATTCCATTCACGTGATATCTATAATATATATTAAAATAACCGAACACACACACACACACACACACATATATATATATATATATATATAATCTAAACCAATTCGGCAAGACGTGAAGAATGAAACATGTCTGGTAACAGCGAAAACACGGATCAGCGCAACTGGCCACGCGAATGAAATTTTTTTTTTTTTTTTATAAAATAAATTTTATACAACAATTTATGCCCAATTAAATTGTTCTAAACACATATCAATATACATAACAAATTAAACAATTAATAATTCGCATAAAGGTTTGGCTCTGATGCCACTGTTAGGTTTGTAATATTCATTAACGCAATCAAATTGCACAAAATTAGTGGAAACGTGGAAAATCAGAGTTTTAAAATTTTACAAACCATAAACCCGGATCACCCTTTATGCACAATTATTAATTAAACGAAAAGATATGAATAAGAATCATACCCTTGAAGATCCTAGCTTCCTCAGGTATAAGTTCACCTCCAATCTTTTTCGCGTTCAACTTGAATCCACCGGGTTGGGTTTCTTCCTTTGATCAACGTTAGCCACACAAGTGTTTGGCCTCTAGAGGTGATCCACCAAGGAAGAAGAAGAATTCAAGAAGATGGGTATTTGACTCAAACCCTAGTTTTCTATCTATATAGAAAAAGGGGCGTACTCTCCAACAATTGGAATAACGTATATATGATATCTGATATAAGACTTCTCTTATAAAGATATCAAGTAACCTTATTAAAAATAAGGTATTATTTATTTAATTAAACTCTTTTAATTAAATGGGCTCCCTAATCTTATTAGGGATAATTAATTAAACTCTTTTAACTAATTTTCCCTCCTAATCCTATTAGGAATAAATGAGAGTACTTATATTAAATTAATTCCTAAACTCTTTTAGAAATTAAAATAATAATAATTGTAATAATATTAATAAGACTCCTCTTATTAATTTATATTTAATATTTCTAAAATATTAAATAATAAATATTAAGCTATTTAATTTATTCTATCACCATAGATTAAATTAAATATACTTAACATATTATTACGATTATGCCATTAACTTCTTAAATAATTATTCTTCCTTTTATGGTGTGACCCTTTAGGTTCTCCATATTAAACCGGTTGTGAATAAATCAATTAGAACAATTCTACTCTTATTTAAATAAATAAATTAAACTATTAATTTATTTAAATAAATAATATTTATTCTACAATAGGGATAAGCCTCCCTAGCGATCAACGACTTTTCAGATAATATAGATTTCAACATTAATCATAAAAGAACCTTTGAGTAAATAGTTACCGTACAATTCAATCCTTCCACCATACAATGTCCCAATTAAATATAAGACATGGAATTTCTGTCAAGTCTTATTTTATTTAATTATATGTATTTCGACTCTTAAATGCACAACTCCAAATAATGCAAATTAGAAACTCCTTTCTAATTTCATTCTGCCTTGGCCAAGGACTACTGGGTTGTCATTTATCGAATCACATAGGACATTTCCCTTCTTTTACTAGAAGTGGTAGATTCTTTATTGATCATACATTATCTCCATGTACAACTTATTATACCCAAGCATACCCTTTGATATACCCTAAGGGTCTTAAGAAATAAGTCAAAGTATAACTCATCATACACAAGATACTATGATGATCTCAAGTCCAATGATCACTTGTACTATTATCACTACAGGAATTCCTATTGACATGCAAGTGAAACTCCATTAGGTATTCCTTAGCGAGTCACGTTCAGTGAACTTATTCTCTAATAAGCACCTACATACTTGCTTTAGTGTCTCCACACAAATGATCATGAGATCAATCATCCTCATCCAATGAGCAAGCAACGTATGTACCAATCTATCCGGATTCACTAATCCCCAATTTAGTAATCCAACGATTGGGAACTATTTTAGTTTTAAGCTTTCTAAGAATTTAGATCTCATTAGAATGATCATCATCATTATTCTAAAAGCATTGCTTAAAACTATGGGTTTATCACATATTATAAAACAGCATCATGTAGATAATTAAAATCCTTTAATAAATTAATACTTTTTAATAATAAATGAATAAGATTGTTACAAAGTATATGCTTTATCATCAAACATGATTGGCTTGTGTGCATACTACTTTCACCTACAACATACTACAATTATAATACACCAACAAGAACAACACAACAAACAACTAAAAGGTCCAGACACTTGAATTCGTTGTCAGGCCTTTCTGGGAAGTTTTTGGGTTACCCAGAAATGCCCAGTCATGGCCGGTCAACGGCCTTTGACCAACAATAACATGAAATATGTGCATGATCTAAGCATTCTTTCAAGTCCAGATTAAATTCCTTCTAACATACTACATGTTCAAACATTTAAACAACAAAAAGTGATAACCAGATAAGGATCTATGTGGTCTGACATTCGGTTGTCAGACCACATTTGAAAAATTCCCAGATTTTGTAAAAACTTAGATTTAAGCATATAAATATTATGGATCCACTATTTAGTAACCTAGATCACTAATTCACACCTTATATAACATATTTAAACATTTAAACATAACATCTAACATAGCATACAAGATTGAAAATTTGGTTTAGATTTATACCTTTCTGTGATCAATTCTTGAATCGTACTTTCTGGTTTGATATAAGTAATAGTGGGGCTTGTTTTGTGACTGATCTAGCAAGGTAATTTCGGAGGTTTTAAGTTGAGAGAGTTTTGGTTGAGTATTGATAGCAAAATGAGCAAGTTAGTAACCTTTCTCTCTCTTTGATCTTATATAATGACATAGATGCAATGCACTTGGATGTGAAAATGGCTGATTTGTATGGTTTATAGGCAATGGGTAGGTTGGGTTGGTCACCAACTAAAGTTATGGCAACCTATACAAGTTATCTATTAAAATAATGCAAAGGGCAATTTGGTCATTTAGTTTTTACTTTTAGTGGCAAAGTGGGCAATTTATTCTAACCCTTAGGGTTTGATCCTTAGGGTTTGACCCTTAGGGATTGACCCTTAGGTTCCAAAAGTCCAAGATCTAGGATTATGCAATTAGGGCTAACATGGTAATCTTAGTTTCTAAAAATGTGAATTAGGGTTCCCTAATTAAATTAGGTCTCCTAATTACTTAGGATTTATAAAATAGGCTTTATAATATACTAATCACTATTAACCTTGTTAAATTAATAATTAGGATTTATAACTTAGTAATTAGGGTTCTAATTTAATAATTAGGGTTTCTAAATATTAATTAGGGTTTACCTAATTAACATTAAACATAATAATTATCATTAACTACATAACACACAACTTAACAATTCTTACAATCATAGTTGACTTATGTACTATAGTTTATCAGTAATGCTAGAGTTTTGTATTGTTTTACTATAATTGTTTCACACATTAACATTACACACATATCAAACATGTTTATATTACTGAAATATAAATAATATTATATTAATATTCTCATTCCTTATTCAAAATCCAGAATTAGGGTTTTGAATTCACATCTAACATAACCTTCATATAAATCATTATTAATTAAATTAAAATAATTAACCCAACTAATATAATAAAATACATATCTTAATAATCCTTATAATCAAATTATATATAATAATCATATTTTCATGGAAAATAAATAATAAACATTTTTATTACAAAATTAATTTATAATAAGAATATAATCTATAATGATCAATAATTCTTAAAAAGAATTTATTTACAATTATTCATGTAATAATAAGTTTTATTTATCACATAAATACATATACTTCTCTTTGCACATAATCCTACCTTAAAAAAAATAAATGCAAAATTTATTAATTAATTATATTGAAAATATTGGGTTATTACATCCACCCCTCCTTAAAAGGATTCCGTTCCCAGAATAACTGCTTCAAAACTTATAAATACAAGGGAAAATAGAATACATAGTCATTTCATGTAGATCTCGATCAGATTCGATCAAACTGATCTGTAACTATTCAACATAAAACATGTCTATCTAATCATATAAAAATTTGATTTCTAACAGAACTCAAATACTCCTTCAAAATTTCTTTATAATAAAATAAAATTGATTCGAATAATACCTGAAGTTCCATCCCCGGTTGCTACGGTATCCTGAGCCGTCATATTGAAGCCTCTTGTGGTTGATTTTTTAGAAGTTGCTCCCTTTATCGCCAGTGCTCCGCTGCCCTTCTCCGCATTCACGCTTTCTACATCCATTCTCCTTTTTGGACAGTCCTTTATCTTATGTTCCGTTGATCCACACAGAAAACACCAATTCTTCGTCCTAGTATTGGGGCAGTTAGGAGAGATATATCCCTCTTGCCCACACTTATAGCACACAAACTTACCACTAAGACACTCTCTTGAATGATCCTTCCCATAATTCTTACACTGCACAGCCTGCTTCCTCACACCTTCCTATTTGACTTGGACATTTTTAAAATTATTCCACTTTCTTTTTCCATTCCCAGTACCATTACTTGCTTCTACCTTCCCAACTCCCTCAACATTACCCTTGCTCTTTTTCTGCTTATTGTAGAGGCGCATGGCCTCACTTCCCCCTTCGGCTATGATAGCCTTCTCCAAAAATGCTGCAAAAGTATTTATCTGCAATACCGCAACCTTATTGTAGAGCCAAGGTTTTAAGCCCAACTCAAACCTCCTTGTCTTTCTTGCCTATGTATCAACTTTGAGGCATACTCCGCAACTGTCATATTCTCATGCTTCAACTCCAAAAACTTCACCTCCATCCTAGCCTGCACACTGGATGAGAAATAGTTCTCAAAGAACAACGTCTTAAACTAGTCCATGCTATCACTCCTTTTCCTGCCCAAACTTGATTTACCTCCCACCAGAAATTCGCATCTCCTTTCATCATATAGGTGGCAAAAGTTGTCTTTTGTCCCTCAGCTACCCTAGCGACTACAAATTCTTTTTCTATTTTCTTAACCCAAGTTTGGGCTTCTATCGGTTCAGTGGTACCTCTAAATTCTAGCGGTATTATAGCCTTAAAATCTTTGAAGTTTGCGAATCGATTGTCTGGTTGATTTCCCGCGGCGGACATCCATTCTACATGGCTTGAGCTACCGTGTTTGTGAAATTCAGCATCAAGTCTGGTTGTTGTCCTCCACCATTATTGACAGATTCTTCTGCTATTTGGTTTCGAGTTTGACGTCTTGGCGGCATTATCTGGTTAAATAAAACATAATCTATATTTAATTAACTTACATTCTAAACCTTATCGTATAAGTTTAATATTTTAAACTTGCTTCATTAACCAAACATGAATTCATATTCATTCAACTATTTCATAGTATATAGCATAACACATACTGTTTTAAACATCCGATATCCCTTTGTGACCATAAAAGTTGGGAATCGCTGCTACAACTTATACAAAAGTTAGAAATATTATATAGACATACTTATCATAGAACACACATATTCAAATAGTACTTATACTATGCATGTTCCTGATCCTGGACAACCTTTCGCTCGATGACCTTCCATCCCATAAATAAAACATGCACCTAGCTTAAAGTCAGGACAATGATGAGAGATATGTCCCTCATGTATCTTTTTCCCTTTCCTGCATACGCCCTCATGTTTCTTGTCACAGTTTGTACACTTTTCTATTTTGTTAACGTCCTCTTGATTATTATTGAAATTTCCTATTTCGCGGTCTTTTATCTTTCTTTTCCCTTTCTTGCTCGGAGCTGCACATAATATGCTGTTTTTGGCTCCCATCTGATCAATTTGGATCTTAAGCTTATCTTGTTCTTCTATAGTTTCGATTAATGCCTTTTGTAATTGACTATTTAGTAGCTTTTCTATTTCCCACAACTTTTCCAGAGAAGAAACCTTGTTCCTCAGATTCTGCACTTCGGTTGATGCTTGATCATCTCCAACTTCGGTGTCCGAATCACTATCTGTTAGTTCCACCATTTCTGGGTCTGATACTATATTTTGTAAAAGGATCACCTCATCAAGGTTATCATCAACTTGAGCCTCTATATCAGCTATTGACTTTGATATTGGCTCGGTTATGGAGATTAACTCTTTCCTTACGATCTGAAGGTATCCTAATCTTTTTCCACCTGACATCTACACATAATTTATCTATATTAGTATATAATATATACACATAACAAGTAATAGTTTTATATATGTTATTTTTATTTTATTTTATGATGAAATTATTCAATTCATCTCCCTTAAAACTCTATACGAGTTATTTATATTTTCAACGTTTACTTCTGCCCTAAGGTTATAGCCTAAGGTCTATCCCACCTATGGTTTCTAACCTTAAAGCTCTGATACCAACCTGTGACGCCCCCAAATTTAGGTACTTGAAACCCGAATTCAGTGCTTCACGATACCATTTCTTTGAGTGGAATAATAATAATAATGTCATAAATATCAAACTTAATTTACATATCAGAGTTATCTAAATCCCAAGTACGCGACCTTTAAAACATTTCATTACATAATAGATAATAAATAGTATCATCTTATTTAAGTCTAGCTATTAATAAGATAAGACAAACTTATTCTGCTAGCTTTCTTTTCCCTTTGTTCTTGCATGAACCTGCAGGTCGATCATATATAGCTGAAAACATTTAAATTAAGCAAGAATGAGCATTTGAGTGCCCAACAAGTAATATCAATCAATAAACATTAGTTGAAAGGATTAAATGTTTTCTTTGAACGACTCTTCAACAACGAAGCAATAGTTGTGAAGTACTGAAGCAACACTAAACAACATAACAAATCTTATTTCAAAATTTTTGAAACTACGTACTGACTATAATTGGTGAGCATTCGATAGACTATAAACATAGTTTTCAGTTTTTAAAAAGGTCAAACAGAACTTAATCTGTAAACCGTCATAACTTACAGGCACGGGGGGTGATCAGTCCGTTATGCCCTGTATTGATCAATACTACATACCAGAACGATGTTCTCGTTCATTATACCCGCCTCAGGTGCACAAAAGGTTTCCCATATTTGGGATGTTCATACTTAGTCGGGAATCCAAACCAAATAATTCAGTTGGATATCAATAAGGTTCTATTATATTCAAAATATATTATAAATCTATGTCTAGCCGAGATAAATAGCTTAGACGACTTTTAATTAAGATATACATATTGGAAATAAATAAGTATGTATCAACATGTTCAATAATTATCCAAGTGGGGACACTTGTATAAAAAATCTTAGAAATTTACGAACAGAATAGATATATCTGAATCTAATAGTAATACTGTACTGATAAACAATGTGCGAATAAAGTTCGAGAACTTGTATAAATACGAATATTTGAGTACATAATAAAATAGCAATAGAGTTAATAATCTGACACAATGATAATATAATTCTGAAACTTTCTTACTCATGTCCATTACATAAAGTAAATGTAAGGGGTAAAGATACTTGCTCAATAATAATTGGAGTAAGTTTAGGGAACTTGCCTGGTCTGCTGCTTACACAACTTAGTTCTATCTTTAATTCAACAACCTATCATTTATAAGATTGTTCTATTGATTAGAATAACATATTATAACACATAGTACTTTTATTTACAGTTAATACGTAACCTAATCACATCGTCACATAGTTATATTAGTCATTAAGACACAAACAAATACTTATACAGCCAAACTATATAGGTTCAGATCAATTTCGGTAACATTTCTGAGTACCGACGGCTTTATCGGGTAATTATCGAGTTTAAAACTATATCATATAGTTCAATATTATCCTGGATATTTTAAATACCAGTCATATTATTTTTAAATGACTTATAATAATTTTTAAATAATTATTATAATTTATCTTGATTTTTCAAACTCTAGAATCATTATTAAATGATTTAAATATTAGATAATTCTACTTTTTTTAATATTTAAATAATATTAAAATATTAATGTAACCATTGCCAAAATATCAAAGTTATTTATAATAACTCAAAATATTTTTAAAGTATTAATATTACCCTTAAATGATTTTTAAAACATTTAAAATAATTTTTAAACAATTACCATTAATATTTAAATATTAAGGTATTATTCATTAAAATATTTAAACTCATTTATAATTACTTAAAATATTTTAAAACCATTTATATCCTTTTTAAATGATTTTTAAATCAATAAAATCATTTTTAATCTATTTATTTAATATAATTATTAAATAAATCTAATGTCCTTAATATTAAATAATTAATGAAATTTATTTTAAAATATTGAAAGATGTATTTTATAATTTAAAATAATATTAAATACCTTATTATCATTTAAAATGATAATAAGGTATTGTAATTGTTTAGGGACGTCTTCTTACACTTATTGATTTATTCTTACAACGAGGACATTGTAATTGTTTAGTTTGGGGAAGTTAGTTTAGTTTATTATGTTTATGATTGCAAGTTTAATTTAGTAATTAGTTTGCATATGTTAGTTCATGTGTAATGTTAGGTTTATTATATGTTTGCATTCATGTAGTTAATAGTTGCATAGTAATATAGGTGTGTAAAAAGTTTTAATTAGTTTTAATTCTATTAAGTTTATTCCATATCTAAAAAAAATAAAAATTATTAGTTAAGTATTGTGTTATTTTGCATGAGTTTAGTTGTTTGATATATTACAGTCTATTTTGGCCAATGATGAGATTGGGATTAAGTAGACACGTACAGTACCCAATATTAGAACTTTGACGCAATTTTCTGTTATGAATTGGATCTTTGCCTATTTGAAACTGGTATAATCAAGGTTAGCACGTTAGAGACAGCTATGTTGACTGATTAAGTCTAAATTGACACATAATGGACCTCTTAAGGATAATACTAGTTTGGATGAATGAGAGACATGAATAGACGAAGATGATTAAATTCAGATAAAAACTTAAGTTTGGGGGGATCTCTGGGATATATAAGCTCATATAAAAAAATGAATGAATAAATACCGTGGCTAGTCTTGTTTCAGGGCCTTTATTACTTGAGCAAGTACGCCCGAGGGGATTGTCTTTACACCTAGCGCCCTAAGGTCTTTATGGTCTGGGAGTCGTTGGTCGAAAGCTCGCTAAGGGGTAGCACTGTTAGCCTAATGGAATGAGACATTGCACAGTCATGGTTATAAAATAATAAAACGGAAAAAAAGAAAAAAGCCCCCGTAATGAAAAGTAAAGCATAAGTATCCCGAATTGGACTATTGAATTTGGTGGATGTTTGATTTTAGTTGGATCTAGCTTGATTGTGAATTTTTTAAGTTTACAATTTATGATGCCTTTAAAGAAATTTATTATGTGTTGTATTTAGTATTATATCAGTTAGCATGGATGTTGATCACACATGCACTATACTAGTAATTATAGTTTAAGATGTGATGATTGATAGAAATTGTTGATTGGTTTTGATATGAAGTATTGTCATGTTTACTTAGTTTCTCTGAGGTCGGTTGAATAGACTTGTTTCTATCATGTCTGCTGGATTCGTAGGCACGTAGACTAGTTGCATTACATTCTATTGCATAGCATTTTTGTGTTGTTTTATGCTCGAGGACTAGCACGGGTTTAAGCTTGGGAGAGTTTGATGAGTGGGTTTTATACCTACGAATCGGTCTCTAATCCGAGCTTAAACTATGTTAATTCTTAGTTTTTATGTTTAGTTTTACTTGTTTATTGTTGTTTTGTGTTTAGGTGTGGTGGCATGGCATCTGGACTTAAGAGGTGGTAAATTGGCTAAAGTTTGCATGAAAATGAGCAAAAGTTGGACAATAACAGAAGGGACCCCCGCCGGGGTGGGCACCTAGAGAGTAAAAACCCCTGTTGGGGCGGGGATACGGGAAAATCAAAGAGTCATGTTTCTCTTGTATTGCTGCAGAGGCATGAAGGGGAGAGATTAGCATGGTCTGGAACTGTGATTGACGTCAAATTACACTAAGAATATGTGTCCTAGGCTGGTTATTAACAAGATACATCAAGGGAGATATCAATAAAACAATCAATTAACATTTTGAAAGCATAACTTTGAGCAAGAGTATTGGAGGGAAAATTCGAAGAGGAAATTCACGATAATTGCAAATTGAAGCAAGGGAGAAGGGTGGTTCTGGATTCATTCTTTTTCTTTAATTCAATACTTATAATTGGGATGATGTTTATTTTGATTATTTTAGTTTTTATTTCATCTATGATGAACTAATTTACTTATTAGGCTTATGATGGATCTTATGTTTGAACAATGATTATGTAGCTTTGAATTTTAGTTTAATAATCTATCTTCCAGTTTATCTATAGTTATTTGTGTTTGAATTTATGAATTGCTTGATCACCAATTTTGTGTAAAATTGTATGGACTCAAGAGATGATATACGAATCTAGACTTAGTCATTATAGCATGTGTTCTTGAATTATGTGAATGAATGGAATCTTGATGAATGTTAGGGTAGAGATATGCTTAATATCGCATGTAATCAGATAGAGAACTTGAATTTAAACCTTCTTTGATTATAATTCACATAGAGATATAGTGAATTAGTTAATTAAGGTGTTTAGCTTAATTCTATCTAATTTATGGATTTAAGTTAATATGGTATTAGTGCATCAAGAGGTGGTTAGTTCTACTTAAGTGTTCTTGATTAATAAACTGGGATAGTGAATTAAACTAGAATAGGGTGTAATAATCAGAGTGATACCTAAAGTGAAGTCGTAAGCCTGATTCTCCATCATTTGCTTGAAATTACATTTTTTGAGTTTGTTGATTGCTTAGTAGTTTTATGTTTTTAGTTATTAATAATTATAATCACTGAATTGGATAGTTTAATAAAATTTAGATTAATATAAAGTTGGTAATTGTTAGGATTAATTTCATACTAGTCTTTGTGGGAACGATACTCAACTTATCCTTATATTACTTTTTGACCACGTACACTTGAGTGTGAGCGTATATAGATTTTACCCAACAGTGGCTGACCTCAAGGTCTCTACCACAATTATCAGTACAATGGTATGACTATCCGTGAGAGTTCTCACTACCCTACTGATACCGATGTCTAGATGATCCATGTACAGTGGCATGTACAAATATGTCAATATGCACATCACGAGTATATCTACTCTGGCAACACGCCACTGATCCTCCGACGTGGTGAAATCCCTGGAGTGCTATGCATAACTGTCTAGTGAGCCAAATCTGTCTATCAGAAAATGCTGGGACACTACATGCCCGGAGGTAATCTCATCCTGGGCTACTCTACACCTCAACCCGGTGAGGGTCATGAACTATCGGCTCATATCCCCGACAGCCATCTGAGAGCAAGGCCTATCTGATGAGTGAGTTTTATACTTACGAATTGGCCTCTAATTCAAGCTTAAATTATGTTAATTCTTTATTTTTATGTTTCGTTTTACTTGTTTATTGTTGTTTTATGTTTATGTTTGGTGGCATAGCATTTGGACTTAAAAGGTGGATTCATGGCGAAACTTGGCAAGAAAGGGAGCTTAAATTGAACAAAAGCAGAATGGACCCCTGCCGGGGCGGGGGTATTACGGAATTAAAAGAAGCACCCCCAGCCGAGGGCGGACTATTAGTGAAGAAAAACCCCCCGCCGGGGCGGGGGTACAGGAAAAGCGAGAAGCCTGTTCTAACTATAATACTACAGAAGCATGAAGGATAGTGGTTGGCATGATGTGGAACTCCATTGGGTGTCGAATTATAGTCAGAATACGTGTCCTAAGTTGGAGATTTACAAAAAACAACAACATATAATTAATTACACAATCAATTTAACGAATTTGAAGCCCTAATTTCGAGAGATAACATTGGAGGAGAGATTGAAGGTCTAAGTCACAAGAATTGCAAGATTGGAGCTAAGGAGAAGGGTGGTCTGGATTCATTCTTTTTCCTTAATTCAATAATTATAATTGGGATGATGATTTCTTTTATAATTTCAGTTTTTAATTCATTTGTGCTGAACTAATTTACTTATTAGGCTTGTGACGGAGCTTATGGTTGAACAATGATTATGTAACCTTGAATTTCAGTTTAATAATCTATCTTTCAGTTTATCTATAGTGATTTGTGTTTGAATTTATGAATTGCTTGACCACCAATTTTGTGTGGAATTGTATGGACTCAAGAGATGAAATATGAATCAAGACTTAGTCATTACATCATGTGTTCTTCAATTCTGTGAGTGAATGGATTCTTGATGTATGTTAGAGTAGAAATATGTTTAACATCGCATGTAATCGGTTAGAGAACTTGAACTTAAACCTTCTTTGATTGTAATTCACATAGAAATATAATGATTTAGTTGATTAAGGTGTTTAGCTTAATTCTATCTAATTTGTGGATTTAAGTTAATATGGTATTAGTGCATCGAGAGATGGCTAGTTCTACTTGAGTGTTCTTGATTAATAAATTGGGATAGTGAATTGAACTGGAATAGGGTGTAATAATCAGAGTTATACTTTAAGTGAAGTCGAAAGCTTAATTCTCCATTATTTGCTTGAAATTATAGTTTTTGAGTTTGTTGATTGCTTAGTATTTTTATATTTTTAGTTTGTTAATAGTTATAATCATTGAATTGGATAGTCTAATAAAATTTGGATTAATATAAAGCTAGTAATTGTTAGGATTAATTTCTTATTAAGTCTTTGTGGGAACGATACTTGACTTATCATTATATTACTTGTTGACCACGTACACTTGCATGTGAGCGTATATAGATTTTACCCAACAAGTTTTTGGCACCGTTGCCGGGGATTTTAGAATAGATTTTAATAGTTTTGAATATCAGTTTAATTAGTCCAGTTTTACTTAAACATTTTTTCTTTTGTTTTGTTCTTGCTTATTTCAGGTTCTTGAAGTCAGTTTCTGCAAACTCGGTCTAAAAACCCAGACTTGCTTCCTTTCGAGGATGATATAGAGAAACAGTTTTAAAGGCTAAGTAAGTGGATAAAGGACACTAGGGAAAACTTTGAGAATTCTTAGATAGAAGAAATAATGGTTGCAGAAGACCAGAAAATGTTGAGGGATTTTGCTACTACTAAGGTGACTGAACTTCAGTTGAGTATCACCAGGTCGGCGATTGCTGCAAATACATTTGAGATTAAGCCTGGGACCATACAGATGATTCAAAACACGGTACAATTTGGGGGACTAGCAAATGATGATCTGAATGAACACATGGTCAGCTTTTTGGAGATATGTGACACTTTCAGGTATAATGGGGTGTTAGACGATGTAGTCAGGCTTTGCTTGTTCCCATTCACACTGTGGGACAAGGCGTAGAGTTGGTTACACTCTCTACCGCCAGGATCGATAACTACATGGGAAGACCTCACTCAAAAATTTCTAGCCAAATTTTTCCCACCAGCAAAGACTGCAAAAATGAGAAACGAGATTACCATGTTTGAACAGTAGCATGGGGAATTATTGTATGAGGCATGGGAGAGGTACAAGGAATTTCTCAGAAAGTGCCCACGTCACGGATTACCTAAATGACTGCAGATGAACACATTCTACAAAGGGTTGAATGGGAATCTCAGGACCAGTATAGACGCAGCTTCGGGGGGAGCATTTATGGCCAAGAGTTACGAGGAGGTGTATGAGTTGATAGAGATAATAGCGGCTAAAAACTACCAGTGGCCCACGGCAAGAATGACACAACCTAAGGTAGCTGGAGTGTTAGAGGTAGATGGGGTGACGGCGTTAGCAAGACAGATTTCGGTGCTATCAAAAAAGGTGGATGCTTTATCGGGTGTATAAACTCATCATTTTGCAGTTATTAGTGAATTGTGCACGAGGGAACATCCTACGGAACAATGTGCAATCAACCCAGCATCAGTACAATTCGTGGGTAGCTAAAACATGATTCCACAGAATATGTTTTAGAATGCATATAATCCGGGGAATAGGAATCACCTTAATTTTTTATGGAGTAATAATCAGAATCAGCAAACTCCACGACCATCTTATCCCCCAGGATTTCAGAATCAACATCAATAAATAGCTCAACATCAAGAGAGAAAAACAGATTTAGAAGAGTTGTTTTCAAAATATATAACAAGCAACGAGGCGGCCATGAAATCACAAGCAGTAGTTATCAAGAACTTAGAGAATCAAATGGGGTAACTGGCTTTTGCATTGAATAATAGGCCTCAAGGAACTCTACCCAGTGATACAGAGAAAAATCTAAAGGGGAATTGTTGATCGATTTCGCAATCAATAAATACGTGCAAGTATACACGACCAACAAGTAATAAAGTGAAAGTAGAGTATCGTTCCCACGAGGAATTATTTAATAAAAATCACCAAGTACTAATTCTTAACCAAACTAATTTTATTTAAACAATCTCAAATCGTTATTTTTCTAATTAAGAAAACTAAATTAACTAATTAAAACTAAGATTTTAACGAATGAATTCAAATAAATAAAGATTAAGACTTCAATATCCCCAATTATGAATTATAAATCAATTATTCAATTATCCCAATTATTATGCCTACTGAATTCTTAACATGAATTCTCAAATGCCAAAAGTCCTTTTCCAAGTGATCAATTGCCTTCTATTTAATCCAGATTAATCTTGCTATATTCCTATGCAAAACAATTGAATTAAACTCTTTCCAATCCCAGTTCCTTATGTGTTACATGCGGTGAACAGATATTTTCATTCAATTCATTAACCTAATTATTCACCATGCAAATAACTAAGTCACATGTTATCATGCCCAGTTCTAACCCTAGAATTCCTCTTCCAATTCCTTCTAAAGTAACAAAGTAATTACTGATCATATAATTAAGCAATATGCACAAGACAAGATAAACAACTCACTTTAACATAAATAATTGGAATATAATGAATAACTAATTCATAGCCATAAAAAGTTCAATTGAAATCTTAATAAAAAAAGTTAGTTCATAATTAATGAATTAAAACCAAGAATCCACAATTGAATAGACATTAAAAGATAAAAGTAAGATGAGAGAAGAGAATATAATCTGTTGTCAGCAAATCTGATGCTCCCATCTTGCTCTTGTTCTTGCTCTTGATCTTCAATGGTCTCCAAGTTGCTTCAATCTCCAAAACTAATAAGAACTAGGGTTATGTTCTAATCTATTAGAGTGTATATCTAATCTAAGCTATGTAATCCCCCTTATTTTATGCCTTACATCATGTATTTATAGGTTACAAGTCTAATTTTTAGCTTAGGAACAAACCCAATCCAATTTGGAGTCAAAAAGGTATCAAAATTCGCCCAAAACGCGTCCAGGCCCGCACCAAGCCTTTCTCCAGCGCCCCAGCGCTGGGCAACGGCACTGGAGTCTGCTCACCAGCGCCACGGCGCTAAAATTAAGCCTAAGAATCGCGCCCCGGCGCTGGCCCAAAATTTGACATTTTCTGCTCCGACGTCCTTTGGGAAAATGGCCATAACTTCTTCGTCCGAACTCCGAGTTTGATGATTCAAGATGTTCTGGAAAGAGGAGAAGTAGATCTACAACTTTCATTCTTGAACGTTTTCGAAATAATGTCCAGAGCTATAGTCAAATTGGCTCTGAAGTGACTACTGTGTAAATGACAAGCCGAAAACGCGAATCTAGCCACCCCGAACGTCGATCCATCTAACTTTTGTCCCAATTCCTACAAAACAATATAAAACATGCATGAATAGACACAAACACATAAAAATATCCTAAAAGACTTGAGAACAACAATAAATTAAGCCCGAATGTATCCAATTCATGTGTATAAAACTCACTCATCAGGAATCATGAGCAATGTCAAGCGATTATGTTAAGGAGTGGAAAACATCTTGAGGAGAAAAAAAGAGAAAATGTGGCTGCAAAATATGAAGACAAAGAAGGTGAAAATAAAGTGGTTGAGGACAAAAAAGGTGAAGAAAAGCAAGTGGATTAGAGCAAGATAGATAATGAACTGGTTGTGTATCCTCTCCCACCATTTCAGCAAAGAATTCAGAAACAAAAGTTAGACAAGTAATTTAGCAAATTTTTAGAAGTTTTTAAGAAACTTCATATCAACATCCCTTTCGCAGAAGCCTTAGAGCAAATGTCGAGTTACGCTAAATTCATGAAGGGAATTTTGTCAAGGAAAAAGAAGTTGGAGGATTTTGAAACTGTAGCATTGACGGAGGAGTGCAGTGCAGTTCTATAAAGAAGGCTACCGCCAAAGTTGAAAGATCCGGGAACATGGAAAAATTGTTCAGTGCACAATTGGGAACATGGCATTCCAAAAGTGTTTATGTGACTTGGGGGAAAGTGTGAACCACATGTCGTTATCAGTATACACCGAATTGGGTTTACCAGCTCTAAACCCGACCAATATATCTCTACAGTTGGCGGATAGGTCAGTCATGTACCCAAGAGAAATTATGGAAGATATCCTGGTTAAGGTGGATAAATTTATATTTCCAGCTGATTTTGTAATCATATATAATGAAGAAGATAAAAATATCCCAATCATCCTAGGGAGACTGTTCTTGGCTACGGGTAGGACTCTCATCGATGTGCAAAAAGGTGAACTAACCATGAGGGTTCAAGATCAGAAAGTCAAGTTTAATGTGTTCAAAGCCATGAAGTTCCCTACGGATGAAGAAGAGTGTTTTCGGGTGGATGTCATTGATCGGATAGTTAATGAAGACATGGTTAAGAGCTTGGCTAATGATCCATTAGAAACTACATTATTGGGAGATGAAGATTCAGATGATCCTGAGTTTGTAGATTATTTGCATATGCCGAATTCTTTGCCACGAGTGAGTAGATTCAAGGCACCATTTGAGCTATTACACACATAAGAAAAAACCACGACAAGGATGAAACCTTCATTGGAGGAGCCACCTACACTTGAGCTTAAGCCACTTCCTAAACACCTCAGGTATGCATATTTAGGCAATTCTAATACTTTACATATTATTATTGTTTTTGCGCTTAACGAAATACAGGAAAATAAGTTGCTGAGAATGTTTAGAGAATACAAATCAGCTATAGGATGGAAAATTGCAGATATCAATGGAATCAATCCATCCTTCTGCATTCACAAAATTCTTATGGAACAGGATGCAAAGCCAACAGTGGAACAACAAAGACGGCTAAACACGTTCATGAAAGAAGTGGTGAAGAAAGAAATTCTGAAGTGGTTGGATGCAAGAATCATCTACCCAATTTCAGACAGTAAGTGGGTCAGTCTAGTTTAATGTGTACCAAAAAATGGAGGAATGACTGTAGTAAAGAAAGATGATAATGAATTAATTCTGACGAGGACAGTGACCGGTTGGAGGGTTTGCATGGACTATAGGAAGTTGAATAAGTCAACCCGCAAAGACCACTTTCCTCTGCCTTTTATCGATCAGATGTTGGATAAGTTGACGGGGCATGAATTTTACTACTTATTGGATGGTTATTTGGGGTATAATCAAATAGTCATTTCTCCTGAAGATAAAGAGAAGACCACTTTCACATGCCCATGCGGCACCTTTGCATTCAGGAGAATGTCTTTTGACTTGTGTAATGCACCCACAACTTTCCAAAGATGCATAATGGCTATCTTCTCAGACATGGTGGAAATTGCAGTAGTATATACCTTTGACAAATTTTGGGCATATTTAATTGGAACAAAGGTGGTGGTTTACACAGATCACTCGGCAATTTGTTATTTAATCTCAAAGAAAGATGCTAAGCCTAGACTAATAAGATGGATACTTCTCCTATAGGAATTTGATTTAGAAATAAAAGATAGAAAGGGGATAGAGAATCAAGTTGCAGATCATCTCTCAAGGTTAGAAAATCCGGACAGAAATGGGGAAGATAAGTGTTTAATAAATGAGTTGTTCCCGGATGAGCAGTTGTTTGGAGTCAACGCAGAATTTCCATGTTATGCAGATTTTGTAAACTACTTGGTGAGCAACATCCTTCTCCCTGATCTTACATGTCAACAAAAGAAGAAGTTCCTACATGACTTCAAGTGGTACATGTAGAACGAACCATATTTATTCAAACAGTGTGCAAACAAAATAATTCGTCGATGTGTGCCATACATCGAAGTAAATAATATATTGCACGAGAGTCATTCATTTGCATACGGGGAGCACTATGGGAGTGAGAGGACGGTGGCAAAGATACTTCAAGCAAGATTCTATTGGCCAACTATATTCAAGTATACCCACCAGTTCGTGAAAAGTTGTGACAGATGTCAATGGGTGGGCAACATCTCAAATAGGAATGAAATGCCACTCAACACAATCATGGAAGTAGAAGTTTTTGATGTTTGGGGAATGGACTTCATAAGACCTTTTCCTCCCTCATTCAATAACTCGTACATATTGCTTGATGTGGATTATGTAATAAAATAGGTGGAAGTTGTAGCACTCCCTACAAATGATGCCAAAGTTGTTCTCAAGTTTCTATAAAAGAACATCTTCACACGGTTTGGCACACTAAGAGCAATCATAAGTGACGAGGAAAGTCACTTCTGCAATAAAGCATTCACAGCTCTCTTGGCAAAATACTAGGTAAATTATAGGGTTGCAACAACATATCACCCCCAAACAAGTGGGAAAGTCGAGATCTCCAATAGGGGGGTGAATAAAATCTTAGAGAACGTAGTCAACCTAAACAGAAAAGACTAGTCTCTAAAATTAGACGACGTTGTGACACCCCCAAATCTGGGTACTTCATTCCCCTAAGACTTGGTGCTCACTTTTCATACATTCATATTATCTACCCAAATATGATAACATTTAAACCATAAATCCTCCAATTAAAGGGTTACATCATTAAATCAAAAGGTCTCCCAGGTTATCTAACCTTTAAAATAAATCAAGTGCGGAAATAAAATAGTTACATCACATCATTTAAATAAAATCTATTAACATAAAAGCCAATAAATTACAAGTCTTCATCACTTGTACATTTTTCCTTTTCCATTGTTTGTAGTAGGTTCAACGACCTTCTCAACCTTAGCTGCAATAATTATATTTATGCAAGAGTAAGCAAAACAATTGCTCACTAGATATAGAAATGAATCAACAAGAGAATAATAATTGCCAATGAATAGGCTCATCAAAACTGAATAGTACTCTATTAATGATAACCAAAAACTGGAATCAAAATATGAAATATATCTGAGGGTCATAAGACCACGAACTATGTCCACGGTTACAAGTAATCTTTCAACTTTAACCTAAACAGTTATATTATAAGGACTTCACGTACTTAGGGGGATCAGCCCTTCGTACCATGTATTGTGCACAAACATCTAAACGCATCACGTATCCCCAATAATAGGGTTGTTCTTCTCAGTTTTTAGAGTACAAGTCCGCACAAAAAAAAGTCTGATTTGGATAAGCTTCAAGGGTAATTTAGAGTTAACGATCATCAACTAAAAGATTAGTTGAATCAATAAGGTTTGATAACACTACGATTGATCAATTTAGAGGGATGGTGATATTAATTTAGTAAATAATCTAAAAGAGCGTAGGAGGAAGGGTACGCCGTGCGTAGTTGGCGGGAAGCATCATCAAGGAGTTTATTTGAAGAAAAAAGGAGTCTGTTACAACTGTGGTCAAGAGGGACACATGTCACCCCAGTGTCCCATTCCAAAGAAGACACGAGGTTGTTTTACATGTGGGTCGACCGATCATCTGGTCCGGAATTGTTCGAAGAGAAATATAGAGAGGAGAAGTGACAACAAGGGACCCGATAGCGGAACCGTGGCGATTCGAGGACCTACACAGCCAAGAAGACCAACAACATTCACTTTTACCATGACAGTTCCAAATGCAGCAGTTGCCCATGAAGAGGCGACAGGTAACGAGTTAAGTTAGAAATTTGATAACGCGAGAAATACGAGTTAGATATTGATGTGATTGTTTTCTTTTATAGATTCAAGTCACGGGTTAGAATATGACACACAAATGAAAATTGTGTTGTTAAGAATGAATTGATGATACAACTTTAAAAGATTATAGAGAATAAGAAAGCGGTGATTCCGAGGACGAAATCCTTTTAAGGAGGGGTGAATGTGATAACCCGGGATTTCGAATAATTAAAATTTTATGAATAAATTTTTTTATTAATATTAATATTAATATTGATTATCAATTTTGCAACAAGTATCTGTGATACGAGTCTCGAGAAGGTCAATTTGTGTATTAACAAATAAATTTAGAGTAAAGTTGTGCTTAACAGCTTTAGAAACCCTAAGTCCGGATAGGGATTCGATAGAAAATATAATTTAAATAATTATATTGATATGTACATGTTTGTACTGTATAGAGATATTGATCAATGATTGATCGGATAAGGTTTAAAATTAATAAACCCTAATAAGAGATTAAAAACCCTTATCTCAGGATTAAAAACCCTAACGTACGGTTAGAAACCCTAATCAAAAGCTGGGAAACCCTAATTTTATATTCAGAAATCCTAAAACCCTAATTAGGAAACCCTAATCCTAATTAGTAAGCTTAATGTGTTTATTAAACTTAAATATGATTAGAAAAACCTAATTATATTTTAGTTATCATAATTTCTATTTTACAAACCCTAATTATAATTTAGAAATTTTAATTTTTCTAATAAAAACCCTAATTAGGAAACCCTAATCCTAATTAGCAAGCCTAAAGTGATTAGTATGTGTTAATATAATTTGGAAACCCTAATTATACTTTAGAAATATTAATTTCTATTTAAAACCCTAATTACATTTTCGAAATTTTTAATTTTCTAAATTAAAACCCTAATTTAAAAAATCCTAGAAACTTAGTGATTTAAAACCTAAGGGTTAGAACTTTAGGGTTAAACCCTAAGGGTTTGTACAATTGTCAAGAATCCCATTTAAATAAAATATAAATGACCAAAATACCCTTTTTCATTTATTTAAATGGTAACTTGCAAAATTCACCAACACCTTTAGTTGGTGAACCACTACATTGACTTAGTAAGTGTATAATCTCAGCCACCAGCCGAATTTTGCAGATCTAGCAACAAATCAAGCATTATATATATAGATTCAAGAGAGAGAAAATCATAAAACTTGCTCATTTGGCCAACTTGCTCTCACCAACTCTCTCTCTCTCTCTCTCCTAAATCTACGAAATACATAAGTAATTCAGTCCCAATATCAGCCCTAGATCAACCAATAACAGTTAAGGAGAATCAAGATCAAAACTTGGACTATAAAGGTATAAACCTAAACTCATCCTAGATCTTGTATGCTAAGAAAGATTGTGTGTTTATATGTTTAGAATCGTGTTAAGGGGTGTTTTATTATGATCTGTGGTGATATACCATAGATCCATAGCATCTAAGTGCTTTAAAAATGAAGTTTTCATAAACTGTTCTTGAGCAATTTTGTTGTCTGACAAGACATGTCAGTGGCCGTAGATCTTTATGTGTTTATGTTTTTGAGTTGTTTTAAGCTTCATACGTGTAGCATGTCGTGTCTTCTATGATCTTCAAGTGGAATCAGGGTCATTGGATGTTATATCGCACGTTATTAACGGTCAAAGTCGGTTGACCGACCGTAACCGAGCGAATTTTGGGTAACCCAGAACGCCATGAACAGTGTCTGACAACCATTTGCAAGGCCCGTAATGGTCAAGTTATAAGCTTTTTGAATTTGTTGTTATATGTATGTTGTAGCCGGGTATATGGATTCTAGATAACTGGCTTTAGATTGTTTTAATAATCCACAGATCGAACAAACTGGACGGTCAAACTACGCCACCCAGTCACGAAGCTGTTTTTTGGAATGTTCAGAAAACATAAGAACTCTCCCTCTGACATAGTTTGATCATGCTAAATCTGGCGATTAGGATATTTTTGAACAGCGATGTTGATATGTAATTGTTCCTTGTCATGTGTATTACCTATTGCGACCATGAGAACAATGAAGAAATGACCAGAACAAATAGATAATGGAGCTAGAAAAGACCTACTCAAGCTGCCTGGGTTTCTGGGTTACCCAGAAAACCTAGGTTCGTTCTGACAGTGATTTGGAGGAGCCAGATCTTCATAGTGTAATGCCATAAGACTCTGGTGATGATTGATAGTTGTATTACTACATGTGTACTACAATATTGAACCCTACGTTAGCCCTAAACATGATTATACAGATAATTATAAGCTGGTCAAACCATTACCCTTGTCAAGCCGGCTGTCAGTGTTCTTGAGCTCAAAAGCACCAACAGCGACGCTTAGTGTCGTTATAGGCACACTACACCAAAAATGGCCTCTAGTGAAGGACAAATCCTTCACTAGAGGCCATATATCACTCACAAGTGATTTATTGCGAAAGAATATTTCCTTTACACGAGTGCTTGCATTAGACATCCTCGCAATTGGGTATCCTTCGCTAAGTAGTAACTAAATATTTTTTGTGAATGATATATTGTGAATAACTTATTCCTTCACAAATTGTATTTAGTCATGGAATATTGTTATTTAGTGAAAGATTGGTTTCCTTCACAAATAATATTTTAAGGACTATTTGAAATTAGTAAATAACTTGATTCCCTCACAAATAATATATTGCGAGGAACAAATTTATTTAATGAGAGAATATTTTCCTTCACTAATTATAAATTGAGAATCTTTCTTCAAATTAGTGAGAGAAATTCCTTCACAAATTATAAATTTATAAATAAAACATTAATTGCTAAATAATCAAAATTCATTAAAATTATAATTGATTTTTAAATCATTGATTTCATATTTATTATTATTATTATTATTAATCTCTATAAGAAATATTAAATTTACTTTTCAAGTAAATATAAATATTGTCATACTTTTTCAAACTAATTAATAAGCTAACACATAAAGAGCTAATAAAATCAAAACTTTCATATAAATAGATCATAATACTCGAGTCACAATAACTACAAAATTTGTCATTGAATCTCACAAGGACCATAGTAGTTACAAAATTTATTAACTAACATAAGAGAACTGAAAGAATAACAATGAACTAGAAGGAATAAAGTGTGACATTATCTTTTTGCCTCGGAGGCCAGAAAACTTGGCTTTCGTTCCAGCATTCAACTTCAGCAGAACTGCCCAAGTGGCTCAGTTCAAGGGATATAGCTGATCCCGGATACCAGAAAGGTGAAGCAGCTGAGCAAGTAGTAGTATCTACAATCAATTGGAAATAATTAAGTAAAACAAACTGAGTATTGGTTCAAAGAAAGTGCCGAGACAAAAGTTTTCTGTACTAGCAAGAGGAAGCTCAATTGGCGCCGGGGTCTTTTGGGCTTTATCAATGGTGGATGGAGGTCTAAGGAAGCAGAAGGCGTGAAGGGTTCAATTTCCCATCCTGAAACCCTCTCTAGCCTTTGTATGGATGCAGGTTCATCCCATTGAATCTAAAAGTGTCATAATTGGGAAATCAAAGAATTAGAACAAGACAACATATTAAAAAAAAAACCAAGAGAGTTAGTTAAAACTCTTAGAAACCTTCAATGACCGCCATTTAGAATCTGACCATTGTGAGGAGATACTTCCTACCCCAACTATACTGCTTGTGAACCTGGAAAAGCAAAATATTAAATCAAAAATGAAGAAGTAGCTCCCAACAACAAATGGATAAATAAACTGGACCCTACCTCCTGAGGAAGGCCATTCCAGCCACCCATTCCTGTCCCAGGCATGTTTGACATGAGGTTTGAAGATGCCATAGGACTGAGGCTTCTATGCCGCAGTCTGTCAAGTTCATTAAAACCTTGGTTGGGCAGCATCCCAGAAACACGTAAAATTTCTGCAATTATAGGAGATTTTCGTGATTAGTTGACTCATATATATTAAAGTCCAGAAATGACAAAACTGTATATATCATGTATCAAGATTTGGTCATTAAAGCAAGAAGGATGTGAAATGATGGAGAATTCAAAAGAATAAGAGGAATAAGGAGCTTAAGAGAAACAACAACAAAAAAAACCATAATCAAGAAACAACCAGTCTAATTAGAAATGCTTCATCAATATGTATATAAATTCTATAAGCATGATCTTAGGGGAGATGTCTAGCATGTCATTAGACTCGATAGCAATAGTGGGAGAAAAAATTGACTTATAGTGATTACTGATTAGCAAATCAGAAGCCCAATAAGATGAAAGTTATATGTTGTGTCCCTTATACATGCCCGCTATACCATCAGTTACGATCCTTTTACATAGATAAAAAAGAAGATTTAAGATTAATCGAACACTCAAGTAAAACCAACAAACAATACGCAAGTACAGTAGCTATCCTTTGATCACTAAAGCACTCAAACTGCTACCAGTTTGATGCTGCCAAAGGAAATAGGAAGGGATCTTGGGTCACTAATAGCCAACAACATGTTACCCAAAGTCCTATCAGTTTCAGATTCCCAATTTTCAGCATAGTTTTAGTAAACAGCTATTTCACTTCTCCATTTTCTGTCGTGACGCTTAAATATTTAATGATTGGAAATGTTTTTTATACCACAGGTTAAATTTGAGGTACTCTGGAGAGTGAAAATTACTTATTATATGCGTTAAATTTATGGTGTTGATGTGATTCAAACTCCTTAAAGATGTGGGAGTTGCAAGTTCTACCCAATACCCATAGGATCTATTTTTGAATTTTTCTAAATTCATGGATAAGAGGTGCATGCTTTCAGGAAAATTAGTCCAGTGCTCCCAGAGTCCTATGTATCTCCCTATTAACTAAATAAAACGATTAAGGGGGGAAAAAGGATGTCACAATGCACAAAAAAAAATATAAGGCAATTTGCTATATCACAAGACTCAAATGTGATGGTCTAGGGGGAAATAGAGGACTATTCAATTTCTCCATGGACATTGAATCATCCCCATTAACTTCCAAATAGGAAGTTAAGACATTTCTTATTCAAAGTTGTAGAGTCCATCTACCGATAAATCAACTCACTCCAAATGAGTTTGCATTTGTACTTCAGTGAATGATGATGGTAACTTGACCTATAAGTGATGTTGAGCAGCAGAAGTGACTCTCATTCACAAAACACAAAACAAAGATAAGTGTTCCAGATAGTATGTTCTTCACTTCCATCTATAGACAGCCCAAATGCCAACTCAAAACAATTAGAATCAGACTCAACCCCATGAAAATATATTTGGATTAGGAAAAACAGACAGAAAATAAATAAACAACGTGAAAGATTACTTCAAGAATCAAATTACTCAGACAAGTCGGATCTAACTTGTACAATTCACCTACCATAAAAAGTGTATCTCTTACAGTTAAGCCCCCAGAATGCAGTTAAAATTAAATAAAAGCATAGTAAACTTAGATCCAAGAATCAGAACAAAAGACCCAGACAAACCTTGATTCAAGAGTCTAGTACAGATGGGAAGGACTTGCATGAATGGTTGAAGCGTCTGATGCTCACCCAATAGCTCTGTCAAGTACTGACTATACCAAATAAAACTAAATAAGTGAACAACATAAAAGAAAACACACAAGTCGATCAAAAGAACCAAAATTAGGAGGATCAGTTGGACTGGGATCAGGAGTTGTAGGCTCAATTTGCTATAATTATTGCACAGAAGACATAAACACCCAACGATATCCCCAAATTAGGAGGCCTAATAAGTCTTACTAGTAGCAGAAATAAAATTAAGCACCAATCTCGTTGCAATAGGTCGAATTAATTTCTAGTAGTGATCCTCTCTACAAACCTCTTGACAAATCAAAAGAATTATTAGACCAGCTAGACAGGGAGGATCGACTTAAAGAACAACAAATTATAGCAATCTAAGAAGCACGTAGGTTCAGGCTTCAAGGTAATATCTCTAAAAGGCTAATAATCAGCCATTGCAAAAAAGTTGACAGACAAATATTTCATTATTTTACTATCTAGTTCAAATGTGGGATCAAAAAATAATTCAATCCCCGAATTCAACAGAGAATAACAAATTCTTCTACACATAAAAAATCCAAACACAGATGGAAAAAGCATGAAAAATATAAAAACATACAATCACAAAATCAATATATCAAGACAAAATCACCAATTTCACCAAAATCAATAGCTCGCCATCCCTCTCCCTTGATAACATTGATAAAAACATAAAGAGTATCAGAAACTTTTGGATGAGCGACGGATTGAAGATAAATAAATAAATTAACCTTGAAGAAAGAATAGGGAGTAATCGATTGCGGCTACATAGATGACATCCATATCCCAAATGACACAATACCTATAGTAGCAAAAGCTTGGCCCAATTCATAAATAAGATTTTGTTGCTGCAGAGGTACACTTTGCCAATCTGTCCTCCTGTAAAGTTAAAAGAACTTATTAATTAAGGGATGAAAGCTGATGAAAAAAAAAAAGGAAACAAAAACTAAGATGCCCAAGTATCCCTCAAATCCACAGCCTGTGCTCATTGAAGGTGGACTAGCACTTAAATGTAATAAAACTATATGTATGACATAAACCTCTCATCCACAAAAATTTGCTTAAGAAATAGAACAATTAACTGATTCAGTAAACCAACTTTGCTTAAGAAATAGAACAGTGACATGGTACTGCTTTCAAATTAACAAAGCATACCCTAAATCAGCAATCACAATTGTAATATTGTCCTTTGAGCGTCGGTCCTGTACCATTTAAATTACCAGATTAATTAATAGAGAATTAAAAGTTGTTCACCCGATTCTCTCACAGAAGTTCCCAAGGTATAAAGGATACTGCGAGGTTGGAGGTATACTATATATTTATATTCCTTACCAGAGCTACTTGTCCAAGTGCTTCACAAGCCATTTGTAATGAGAAACGAGGTAGCATCTGCTGATGGACATAATGGCAATCCTTGATAACATCTGCTTGGTCCCATATACTCATTATACCCTCTCGAGCATAATGGCAATCTCAGATTTGGATCATAAGAGAGGATGCTTCCAGATTTTTTAGCTATAGTTGATGTGTTAAAAATATGTACTGCAAGTGCACAGTGTCGAATTGAAGAACTGGCAAGTACAGGTCGAACCCACAGAGACTAGATTAATTCTTTAATATATCCTTAATTAATATTTTAGGCAAATTAGAAATAAAAATGGTGGAGAAGATTTTTTAACTAAATTATGCAAACTATTAATTAATAATGAAAACTATTAATGAGAAAAGATACCTAGGAATTAGAATCCACCAAATATTAACATAATAAATAATTTCTTATTTCCTAAATCAATTCCCTAATTATTTCCCCTTCCCTTTAAAAATAATGATTCATATAATTAATATGGGCAAGCATAAGTTATGAAAAATTCACAGATTAACTATAACTTATCAAAACCTCGCAATCAATATAAAAATCATATGCAATTTATACGGAGGAAAATATGAAGGTGAAAATAATTAGGCATTAATTTAGAAACGAAAAGAAAATATAGTTATGAAATATTTAGCTTCATCATAATCCTAGATATTAGAAATTTAGCTAGCCATGGAATTAAAAACAAAAATAAATAATATTAGTTCTACTATTTGCATGAAATAAGAACAATAATTAAAAAGAGAATTTCTATAATAAAAGAAAGTTACAAATACTCCCTGACAGTATGCTCCACACGTGATTGGAATAAGAGAAACGACAAACTCTAAATATCTTACTCCCTCCTACACTAGTGAAAAACTGAGAAAAAGAAAATAATAAGTGGTGCCTTTTTCTCTCAAACAAGAGGCCTATTTATAGGGAAAATAACTTTGAACCCTAATTTAGATTCATTGAACTTGGACACTTTGATCATTCCCTTTCCATGTAGAATTCAACTTCCTAGTAGCAATCAACTTCAAAAAGATCTTCTAGATAGACTTTTCTTTCTCTTGTTGGATTTGAATTGCACTAAGATTGTTCCACCTCTTTCCTTCTCCTTGTCAGATTCTTCTTGGACAATCCTTATATGAATAAGAGCATTAAATATAGCTTGATCACCAAGATTTTTACTTTATTGCAACAACTATTAAATCCTACAAAATAAAATAAAACATATTAATTTAATAAACTAATATAATTAAAAGGACAAAATTAGGGATAATAAAATATATGAATTACGTGTCTATCAAATACCCCATACCTAGCTTTTGCTCGTCCTCGAGTAAAATAAATAAATAAAAAATAAAAATAAAACAAAAATTACAATACCCCATTTTCGTAGGAAACACGATTGCACTTAGCATGTGCAACAAGCCTTTAAACCCCAAGGTTACCCCAAGTGGACGAGTTGTGTCTCGTGAGGGTTTGCAGTGAATATACCCACAAAATTTAAAAATATTTTTGGGTTCAACAAATTATGAAATTGAAAGAAAACTTCTAAATATTTATGGGCATTATACATAAGCAAGATTAAATTCAAAATCACACTTTCACCTTATCAAAAATACTCGATCTTCATTTTAGACACCATCCTTCATTAAATCAATTTCATGTAATGCATGCATGTGTATGTGATGTAACTCTTAGTAGGGATTTTTATCATGAAAATCAAGCAAACTTTTTTTTTCTTTGTCTTTCTTTTTTTTCCTTCTTTTTCTCCATTTTTTTTCTTCTTGACTTGTGCAATGTCTCATTTTCTTAGGCTTTTCAGAGTTACCCATGTAGAGCGAGCGTTGGACCAATGACTCCCAAACCAGATGGCTTTAGGGCACTAGGTGTAGAGACACCCCTAAGGATTTACTAACTCGAGTAACAAAGGCCACAAAATTAGATTAGTCAAGCTGCTTTTATCCATCATACTTTTCAGCGTGAATATCGATGCTTCCCAAGGCTTGGATACCCAGTTATTTCGTTTAATGGACATTGAAGCAGTTATTTATTTCTTTTCTTTTTTTTCAACTTTTCTCAACTTCATTTTTTTCATTCTTTCTTCTTTTTTTTCTTTTTTTTTCTTTTTTTTTTTTAAAAATTACTCGAATCATGATTTATACCCCACAACTAAGAATTAGTGCAAACGTGAAGTGCAAAAATGCTTGTGAAATCAATTTTAAATCCAGATGGTGTTTTGAACTAAGATTTTGTATTTTATCAACAATTCAAGAGTTCTAAATCTTTCAATCTCACTCATGCGCTTTGCTCCATAAACACTTATTAGAATTAATTCAATTCATAAAAAGTCAAACAATTTTTTTTTTTAATTTTTTTGTGTTTTTTTTCGTAAAAAGAAAAAAAAATCTAATACAAACAAACTCCCCCCCATACCTAAATCATGCATTGTCCTCAATGTATGCAAATGAAGAAAAGAGAACAAAGATATGAAAGAATTTTACCTTGTATGCGGGGCATTTGTTCTGCAAGAAGATGTGGTGAGAAAGAAAACAAATGTACATATCTACAAATATTATGCATCCTAAAAACTATGCGACTGTAAATGATCAATGATACAAACAAGCAACCTAAAGTGGATTTCGTATGATTTTCAGGAGGTATGGGTAATTGGAAATAGTTAGAATTTTCAACAGAAGAGCAATTGTGAGCATACCCGACTGATTCTTTTAAAATTGAGTCACGGAATGATAACGAAAAATGATAGTTCCTTTTGAAAAATTCTAACTTCGTAAAATCTATCCAAACTTGCCATCCAAATTTGTTACAAAGGGGCACTAAAACATTTTCATCCTTTTGAATAATTGTTATACCAAGATGTTTAGAGACCACTGGACTATCACATGCATTATTTGAAATGGGAGATATGATCTCATTATCTAAACATGGAAGATTATCATTGTCCACAACCTTTGGTTCATTTGTTAAATCATATTTAGTGTTTCTGGAAGACGCTTCGGATGGACCCATGGTAGACATAAAATGATCATAAGAGGATTTAAGGTCAATTTGATTCTCTTGAAAATGCTCAAAATGCGTCAAACTTGATTCAATTATAGGTTCCAATCTAGAGTATGATTTTTGGGCTGTTGAGTCCAACATCTCATTGACCTCATTCAAGTATTCAATTTCATCCCAATTTTGACCAAAATGATTTAGACAAAAGTTAACAATTTCATCTTCCCCCGTAAGTTCATTTCCCGACATTTTCTGAATCATGTTCACTTCAACGGGTAGGTCAGAAAAATCACAAGGTTGCTTTCCCACATTAAATACATTTAAATCAATTGTCATGTTCCCAAATGTCAATTTCATTAGTCCATTTCTACAGTTGATTAACGCATTAGAAGTTGCTAGAAATGGTCTACCTAAAATTATAGGAATTTGACCCTTGGGATTGACAACAGGCTGGGTTTCAAGGACAACAAAGTCAACAGGGAAGACAAAATCACCAACCTTAATAAGTACATCTTCAACTATTCCTTTTGGCACTTTAATGGAACGGTCAGCTAATTGAAGTGTGACACTTGTCTTTTTCAACTCTCCTAAGCCTAAGGTTTCATACACAGAAAATGGTAACAGGTTCACACTAGCTCCTAAATCAAGCAAAGCCTTTTCAATTAATGTGTCACCTATGATGCATGAAATAGTAGGACAACCGGGGTCCTTATACTTTACTGGGACTTGACATGACAAGATAGAACTCACATGGGCTGTTAGAAAAGCTTTCTTAGGAACATGAGTGGTTCTTTTATGTGTGCACAAATCTTTTAGACATTTAGCATATGAGGGAACTTGTTGAATGGCATCTAGAAGAGGAATGTTAATTTTCACTTGTTTGAACACTTCTAGAATTTTGTCCAACTGGGCCGACTGCTTGTTTGAAATAAGTCTTTGAGGGAATGGGGCTTTTGGTTTAAAGACTTTTTCATTTAATTCAGAAGAATTGGTTTGATCATTTTTTGACACAAGCTTAGTAGATGGAACTACTGACTCAGAGTTTGTGGCCTTTTCTGGCTGGACTGACTTTGAAGATGGATTGTTAGATTCAACGTTTAAAATTTTCTCTTCTTCATTATCAATGCCAGCATGATAATTTTCAGACCCTAAAGAAATTACAGAATTCACATGATTGATTTGGTTGTTTTCAAGTGAATTAACATGATAAGGTTTTTGAGTAGGGACTGAAAATTTTGGATTGGTCTCGGGTTGACTATGAAGTTTCCCCTTCTCTCTTTCACTAACTGCAGTGGCCAATTGACTCATTTGGATCTCTAAGCGAGAAATGGCTTGGGTAGTGTTTTGCATGAAATTGTTAGTGCCTTGCATGAAATTATTGAAATTATTATGAGATTTCATTAAAGTTTCTATGCTCTTCTCTAAAACGTTAAGTCTCTTCTCACTTTCATTAGAAAAACCTGGTGGACCATATTGGGTTGTTGAACTTGAATTTTGGTATGAACCAGGGTTTGGCTTTTGGTAAGGTGGAAAAGATTGATTTAGAGACTAATTGACCTGATTTGAAAAATTATTTGGGTAGGGTCCTTGGTTCCATGCAAAATTAGGATGATTCCTCCAATCAGGATTATAAGTGGGTGCAAATGGGTCATTCCTAGGTCGTTGAAACATTGCATTGACTTGTTCATATTCTTCAAATTGGGTTATGACTCTAGGACATTCCTCAATCGCATGGCTTGGTGAATTACACTTTAGACACAAAGGTGTAGGTGTTGAGACTTGATTCACGTGTGATCCCCTAGTTTCTAAATCTTCAAGTCTTTTAAGTACACCAGCCAACTTAACTTCTGTAGCAATTGAATTGTCAACTGTATGAACACCCCTAGATGAACTAGGTTTATCGGTCTCTCGGGTGGTTTCCCATTGCATGGTTTTTTCTGCTAAGTCTTCTAAAAACTCCCAAGCTTTTTCCTCATCATTATTCAAAAAATCCCCTTGACACATTGACTCTAACATTGTTTTAGTGGGATAGTCTAAACCTTCGTAAGCTATTTGACACAATTTCCATTTCTCAATTCCGTGGTGTGGGCACTGGGATAACAAATTTTTAAATCTATCAAAATATTTCCAAAATGACTCTTTTTCAAGTTGGCAAAATTGATGAATTGCAATCCGAATTTTAGCAGTTTTATGATTTGGAAAATATTTTTTTAGAAATGTAACAACAAATCCCTCCCAGGTTGATATGGAATTATTTGGTAGGCTATATAACCATTTTTTTGCATTATCTTTTAAAGCAAATGTTATAAATCTTAGCCTAATTGAGTCATCAGACAATTGTTGAATTTTCATTAAGGCACAAACTTCCTCAAATTCCTGAATAAATAAATATGCATCTTCTATCCCCGTAAACTTAGGTAACATATTTATAAAATGTGGCTTAAGTTCAAAATTATTACTAGTTACCGGTGGTAGACTAATACATGAAGGTTGGGCAGAGCGGGAAGGATAACATCGATCCCTTAAAGAAACAGTTTGGGCACCCTCCATTTTTGTTAAAGTGAGATCTTTTAAAGTGAAATCCAAAAAATCAAGTTTTCTCACTAATCGTGATGTTTCGTCCCTGATCCACACTTTTTGCATACACTACTCAACAAATAAGCAGATAAACAAAAAAAACAAAAAAAAATATACTTCTAAGGTCAATCTAAATAAAATCTAGACAGCTCCTAACTGTTCCAAGTTACACCGCAAGGTCCACCAAATTCGAAATTAATCACACCACTAGCCAGGTAAGTGTAAGAAAGGCGGGAGTCTCTCCGTAGAAACGGTGACTAATTGAATAACCGCACAATCTTTAGGCGTATACCTTTTGAACCACTTGCCTAGACACCAGTAGTTTGATTAATTTAAAATTCAGACTCCTCTTGGAGTTTCTTGTCCTAATTGAGCTCGAGAGTCCTAGGGGTCAACGTCTACTTGATTTTATTAGGTCATGGTCATGCACAATGTAAATCGGGTTATTTGTGGGCCAAGGAAGGGTGATGAAATCCCCACCTTATCTTGTTACAGGTTGTGCCCTTAATGTTAGATTAAAGATGAAAATGCACAAATAAAAAAAAAAAACTATAAACAAATAAAATGTCCTAAAACTATGTGAATTACGAAGGAGAAATTTTGACGTACCTCAATCCTCCAGCAATCACCACAGTTTATATTTGACAAAAATTAAAAAATAAAAATAAAACCTAACAGGATGTGCTCTACGTGAGTGAATGCATGAATGCGACAAAAAAAAATATATAAAAAAAAAACTAAACTACTATTTTTTAATTTTTTTATTTTTATTTAAAAAAAAATATGGAGATACGAAGTACCGAAGAAAGCACAGCAACAAAATCTTTATCTTTTCGCTTCTTCGATCCGCTTCAATAATCCTGAAAAAAAAATGAGTTAAAACTAATTCGAATAAATAAAAATTAAAGAATAAATAAAAATTAATTCTAGTCCCCGGCAACGGCGCCAAAAACTTGATGTGTTAAAAATATGTACTGCAAGTGCACAGTGTCGAATTGAAGAACTGGCAAGTACAGGTCGAACCCACAGAGACTAGATTAATTCTTTAATATATTCTTAATTAATATTTTAGGCAAATTAGAAATAAAAATGGTGGAGAAGATTTTTTAACTAAATTATGCAAACTATTAATTAATAATGAAAACTATTAATGAGAAAAGATACCTAGGAATTAGAATCCACCAAATATTAACATAATAAATAATTTCTTATTTCCTAAATCAATTCCCTAATTATTTCCCCTTCCCTTTAAAAATAATGATTCATATAATTAATATGGGCAAGCATAAGTTATGAAAAATTCACAGATTAACTATAACTTATCAAAACCTCGCAATCAATATAAAAATCATATGCAATTTATACGGAGGAAAATATGAAGGTGAAAATAATTAGGCATTAATTTAGAAACGAAAAGAAAATATAGTTATGAAATATTTAGCTTCATCATAATCCTAGATATTAGAAATTTAGCTAGCCATGGAATTAAAAACAAAAATAAATAATATTAGTTCTACTATTTGCATGAAATAAGAACAATAATTAAAAAGAGAATTTCTATAATAAAAGAAAGTTACAAATACTCCCTGACAGTATGCTCCACACGTGATTGGAATAAGAGAAACGACAAACTCTAAATATCTTACTCCCTCCTACACTAGTGAAAAACTGAGAAAAAGAAAATAATAAGTGGTGCCTTTTTCTCTCAAACAAGAGGCCTATTTATAGGGAAAATAACTTTGAACCCTAATTTAGATTCATTGAACTTGGACACTTTGATCATTCTCTTTCCATGTAGAATTCAACTTCCTAGTAGCAATCAACTTCAAAAAGATCTTCTAGATAGACTTTTCTTTCTCTTGTTGGATTTGAATTGCACTAAGATTGTTCCACCTCTTTCCTTCTCCTTGTCAGATTCTTCTTGGACAATCCTTATATGAATAAGAGCATTAAATATAGCTTGATCACCAAGATTTTTACTTTATTGCAACAACTATTAAATCCTACAAAATAAAATAAAACATATTAATTTAATAAACTAATATAATTAAAAGGACAAAATTAGGGATAATAAAATATATGAATTACGTGTCTATCAATAGTCAATGCAGCAAGCTGAGTAGACCTACATGGTTCTTCAATCAAACTAATTGAACCATAGTGAAAGATTGTAGCCTACTTTAGATATAGTTCAACTGAATTAACACTAGTGCTAAGAGCAATAAATCAAGTGCTGCATAATTGATGAGAAAAAAGACAAGGAAAACAGACCTGCTCGATCAGATTTATATCTAGTTCTGATTCACGAAGAAGCATATCTGCACTAGGATTACGGAAAAACATAAATTCTCGCTCACCATCAGACCTGAGTGTAACAAATTCCAGTGTTGTGCTTGCAGCTGGGTCAAATCGCATGTCAGAGTTGTTGACCTTGTTTTGTTTCAAAATGTCAGCTAACATGTACCCGAATTCATCCTCACCCACCTGAGATACAATATTCAATTATTTACAGAGCTATTGCTACAATCAAGTTAAAGGACAAAGCAATTAACAGAATAACAATCCAAGGCATGCCATTGCCAGCCAACTTCATGAAGAAGGCAGACCGACACCGCTAATATATATTTTTCCAATTCATGTAGATCTTCAAAATTGATTTCCCTTTATGGATCAAGCTCCTGGCCATATCTAAGAAACGTCAATGCATGATCCACTATGTTTGTCACAGCATCTTTACACCCATAACCAATGCCAGACCTCAGAACAGCCTTGGTCGCAATGTATTCAGTGTAACCAAAGTCCATTATCTGCCTTATTGCACTTTTCAAAATTGTGTCCAAGTTATCTAATGCGAGCTCCTCTAACTGAGATTCAGACAGATCGCTCCAATGAGCATCTTGTAGTTCATTAGTAGCTGCTATCACTTCCTCGGGATCGCTTGGCACCACCTCAGATGGCCCTAGCGCACAAGACAATCGAAGATCAAGCGTCAAATCATCGGAATTGTCTTGACTTTCACTTAATATATCACACCCACTCCGGCGTTCCTCATCAGATATGTGTGGATCAGTACTGAATTTCCTCTTATTCCTACTTCCCGTTTCTTGAACAGATATAGCAGGCGATGTTTGACTCGAATTAGTACTACATGCCTCAGCAACCATTGGTGCCATTACAATCTGTAAAATATCAACATATCAAACAATATAGCAAATTTAATTTACTGGTTATCTTTAAAATACACATACAAAATCAAAATTTTAAAGTTGAACAAAAAAAACTGTCCAATTAAACAAAACTACAATCATACCATTGATTCTGTTATAAGTATTAGAATCTACAAACTAACATCATTTCTGCAGCAAAACACCATAATTAATCATCAAACAAGAGATTCCCACAACCGAAAATTCAATAATCAATGTGTTAACTTCATTCATACCCATTAATTTTCCAATCAACCCATATACATATCAACAATCAAAAGCAGCCAACAGATGATTAAATCAAAGATAAAAACACCCAGATAAATTGAAGAACATGCATTCATTCAGTGAAAATCCTTAACAGGAGTGAGAAAAATTAGACATTTATCAAAATCAGAATTTTTCAATCAATACATACCAGATTTAAGTTATGGGTCGAATAATCAAGGGTATGACAAATATCAAAGTATCGGAGGAAGTAGAGAAAATGAATAGTTGTTTGTAGCCCTTTCCACTAACCCATGCCGCCTTCAACCATATGCTAAGCTGACTCCATATGCTAGCAAAACGGACAATTAGGTCCATGCGTTACCTTGTTCTACTCTTACAATAACAGAAAACAACAAGAAAAACAAATTACGCCGCCAAACAGCAACCAAAACAAAAACATTCCGGCCATAAGAGAGAAATAAAGAGGAACATACATTAAGCTGACTGGTAATGGCATCCTGCTAGTTCTCCGCAGCTAAAAGCACCGCTCCGGTCGCCGATTTTGCCTTCAAATGAGCAAACACATTGTGCGTTGTCAACCATGAATACCGATTAAACGGAAGTACTTTCACCTAAATTGGTAGAGAAGGGAAACCAAATTGATACAGACCTAGCTAGCATCTATCTTGTTGAATCTTCAATTTTGGCTAAGGATTGATCATCAGCGAAACCCTTGATCTGGCTAGCTTGCTTCGACCCTATCTCGCTTGCTTGAGTTGCTTCCCTTTTTCACGAGTCACGCACTGTGTCGATCGCTAATTGCCTGACTTGTTTCAATTTTGCTCGAGTCGCTTGCTTAAGTCACGCACTGTGATGTACGGTGTCCCTCCCAAAATGTTATTTAAGTGAATGTTAAATACAATACCTAAAAATAAAGTTATTTTAAATTAATCTCCAAAAGACTTTTTTGGATTAATATTATATATTTAAAATAAAATTTAAAGTCTTTTGGATTATTTAATTTAATTTTTATTTAACTTTAACTTTATTTAATTATGATCATAAAAAAAAAATTTATGGAGAAATTTTAAAGTTTAACATAGTGTAAAGTTATTTACTTTATAGTTTATTAAAATAAATAGTTGATATTGTAAGTTACTTCAAAAGTGTTATTAAAATTAAATTTACTATTATAAAAAATTTAAGGTATTTATATTCACCACAATTAATTCAAAAAAAAATTATTTAGAACAAGATAGCTACCAATTTTATCCCTCACAAAAAACTTCTGAATAATGATATATAGTGAGTAATAATTCCTTCACTAAATAGATTTTTTCCTCGCAAATTTTTATCATAAATTGGCTCCAAATATCTTTATATTCCCAATTTTGCAAGGAAAAAAATATAAATTGTGAAGGATGTTTCTTTCTCTAATAACTATATTGTCACTATACTTTATTCCTTCACTGTTCCTTCGCTAAATAACTCATCATGTCAGGTTATAAGCGTTTTGAATTTGTTGTTATATGTATGTTGTAGCCGGGTATATGGATTCTAGATAACTGGCTTTAGATCATTTTAATAATCCACATATCGAACAAACTGGACGGTCAAACTAGGCCACCCAGTCACGAAGATGTTTTCTGTCCAGAAAACATAAGAACTCGCCCTCTGACATAGTTTGACCGTGCTAAATCTGGCGATTAGGATATTTTTGAACTGCGATGTTGATATGTAATTGTTCCTTGTCATGTGTATTACCTATTGCAACCATGAGAACAACGAAAAAATGATCAGAACAAATAGATAATGGAGCTAGAAAAGACCTACTCAAACTGCCCCCAGAAAACCCAGGTGCGTTCTGACAGTGATTTGTAGGAGTCAGATCTTCATAGTGTAATGCAATAAGACTCTGGTGATGATTGATAGTTGTATTACTACATGTATACTACAATATTGAACCCTACGTTAGCCCAGAATATGATTATACAGATAATTATAAGCTGGTCAAACCATGACCCTTGTCAAGCCGGCTGTCAGTGTTCTTGAGCTCAAGAACACCAACAGCGACGCTTAGTGTTGCTATAGGCAATTAGCGACGGTTTTGATTTTTTTAATTTCTGAATTTTTGATAATTAATTAAAAATTGAAATTAAATTATAAAAATGGTTTTAAAAATTATTTTAAATTATAAAAAATAATTGTTGACCAATTGGAATATTTTTCTTTAATATTTATAATTATTTAAATATTAAAGGTATTTAATTTATTTAATTAGTGTATTAAATAAATTAGAGAAAAATTATTTAATATTATGAAAAATCATTTTAAATAAGAATAATGTATTTAAAAATATTTTGAGTTATAAAATGTAACTTTCAATATTTTTAGAGGATTTTCGTTAATAAATTAATATTAATGATAGTAGATTTAATTAATTATTAAATTAAATAAATAAATAAGATAAAAATGATTTTATTGATTTAAAAATCATTTTAAATGAGAATAAAGTGTTAGAAAATATTTTGAATTATAAAATATTATTTTCAATATTTTTGGAGAATACTCATTAATAAATTAATATTAATGATATTAGATTTATTTAATTATTATATTAAATAAATGAATTAAAAATGATATTATTAATTTAAAAATCATTTAAAATAAGAAAAATGATTTAAAAATATTTTAAGTTATAATTAATGACTTTTAATATTTGGATAATAATTTCATTAATATTTAGATATTAATGGTGATGATTCAAAAATGATTTTAATTATTTTAAAAATCATTTAAGTAGAATATTGGTGATTTAAGTTATTAACAATAACTTTAATATTTTGACAAGTATTTCATTAATATATTTATATTATTAAATATTAATAATAATGGAATTAATTAGTATTTAAATCATTTAAAGTGATTACAGTATTTGAAAAATTATTATAAATTATAATAATTGTTTATAAATTATTAAAAGCTTCCGAAAAATATTATAAACGATATTTGGCTTATCTAAAATAATATTGAAGCGTAGAGACCAAGTTTAATTGACAATCAATGTGTTAATTGTCGGATAGGGTGACCAGAACACCGAGAATGGAACGAAGTCCAACTAGACTGAAATAGTTTGACTTGATAAGTGTTTATATAAGTTATATACACTAATGTGGCTATGTGGTAATGTGTGATGAGTGAGTTTTATACACAAGAATTGGATACATTCGGGCTTAATTTATTGTTGTTCTCAAGTCTTTTAGGATGTTTTTATGTGTTTGTGTCTATTCAAGCATGTTTTATATTGTTTTTTAGGATTTGGGACAAAAGTTACATGGATCGACGTTCGGGGTGGCTAGATTCGCGTTTTTGGCTTGCCATTTACACAGCAGTCACTTCAGAGCCAATTTGACTATAGCTTCGGATATTATTTCGAAAAACTCAAAGAATGAAAGTTGTAGATCTACTTCTCCTCTTTCCGGATCATCTTGAATCATCTAAATCGGAGTTCGGACGAAGAAGTTATGGCCATTTTCCCAAAGGACGTCGGAGCAGAAAATGTCAGAAAAAGGGGCTAGCGCCGGGGCGCTATTCTTAGTGCATTTTCCAGCGCCGGGGTGCTAGGAAGCAGAGTTTGAGCGCCGTGCCCAGCGCTGGGGCACTGGGGGAAGAGGTTGGTTGGGCCTGGACGCGTTTTGGGTGAATTTTAACACCTTTTTGACTCCAAATTGGATTGGGTTTGTTCCTAAACTCAAAATTAGACTTGTAACCTATAAATACATGATGTAAGGCATAAAATAAGAAGAGATTACATAGCTTAGATTAGAGATACACTCCATTAGATTAGAACATAACCCTAGTTCTTATTAGTTTTGGAGATTGAAGCAACTTGGAGATCATTGAAGATCAAGAGCAAGAGCAAGATGGGAGCATCAGATTTGCTGACAACAGATTCTATTCTCTTCTCTTATCATACTTTTATCTTTTAATGTCTATTCAGTTGTGGATTCTTGGTTTCCATTCATTAATTATGAACTAACTCTTTCCTTAAGATTTCAATTGAACTTTTTATGGCTATGAATTAGTTATTCATTATATTCTAATTATTTATGTTAAAGTGAATTGTTTATCTTGTCTTGTGCTTATTGCTTAATTATTTGATCAGTAATTACCTTGTTACTCTAGAAGGAATTAGAAGAGGAATTCTAGGGTTAGAACTGGGCATGATATCATGTGACTTAGTTATTTGCACAGTGAATAATTAGGTTTGTGAATTGAATGGAAATATCTGTTCACCGCATGTAACACATAAGGAATTGGAATTGAAGGAGTTTAATTCAATTGTTTTGCATAGGAATATAGCAAGATTAATCTGGATTAAATAGAAGGCAATTAATCACTTGGAAAAGGACTTTTGCCATTTGAGAATTCCTGTTAACAATTCAGTAGACATGATAATTGAGATAATTGGATAATTGATTTATAATTCATAATTGGGATATTGAAGTCTTAATCTTTATTTATTTGAATTCATTTATAAAGTAACATAGTTTTAATTGGTTAATTTAGTTTTCTTAATTAGAAAAAACACAATTTGAGATTGTTTAAATAAAATTAGTTTGGTTAAGAATTAGTACTTGGTGATTTTTATAAAATAATTCCTCGTGGGAATGATACTCTACTTTCACTTTACTGAAAAACTTGTTGCCTAAATTTTTAATAGCACTTTACCACGAAAGTATACGCGTTCAATTGTAATATTCAGCAAGCAAGGATATCGTTCCCACGAGGAAATAGACTAATATTTATCAATTACTAACTCTAATGCAATTAATCCTATTTTAAACTACGAAAATTTTGTTTGTGATTTGAAATTTAAACTTAACAAAACTAATGATTAAAATCAAAATTTCACAAGAATAACTGCAGATTTAACAGGTTAAGATTACAACTTCCCTTGGTATTTCATTTAAACTAACTTACTTCCCATTTAAAATAAATCAATTAATATGAATTGTTATCCAAGAATGCTTTATGAATATTCACACACTTCTTCCAAAGACACGTGAACAAATCCTCCTAAATCCAATCTTTAAGACGTGGAATTACAAGGAACACCCCAATTAATCAACTCACTATATTCCTATGTGAATCAAGTTAATTAGGGTTTTACGCTCAAATTCTTTCAATGAATACAAAAGACACATAGGTATATTCCTATCCTACACGCTAATCATATTAACCCTATTCAGATTATATGAACAGATGTTATCATATCCAGATCTCAATCTATACTCCATCTTCCAATTTTATATAGATTATCACAGTAATTGTTGGCCAAACAATTAATCAATAAACATAAGATATAATAAACAATTCAATAAAAACCAACTTTCATTCAATGGGAAGCTTGCAATTTAGACTACATACCAAGTTCCGTTGCAATCTTAATTAAAATTTAGTTCATGATAATAATAAATAAAAACATCATCCAAATTAATAATCCAAACATCTCAGATAGTTACAAAAAAATAAAACTAGAGAAGAGAAGAAGAAACTCTGAATTTGCTCCAATACTCTCTCTTAGATCTTTAGCCTTTGCAATTCTTCTTCGTGTTTTTTCTTCCTTGTTCTCTCTACAAATCTCTTGAAAAATTAGTTGATACGTCTTTTCTAAAGTCTTCTCCTATTTATATTGGTCTCCGCCCTCATTCAGACTCCTATTTGGCTTCAAAAACCCACTTAGCAGTAGAAAAACGCATCTTTTTCCGCACAGAAGCGCCTAGGCGCTCAACATAGGCCATTTCCAAGCGCCTAGGCGCTTGACCAGGACCACATAATTACAAAAATGCCACTCAGCTTTAATTTTCATGATTTTTGACCTTTTTCTTCTTCAAAATGACCAATTTGTCCCTCCAGCTCCAACCTACAACAAATAAACACAAAAAACATAAATAGATACTAAAAAACAATTAAAGATAACAATAATTAAGTTTAATAATATCGGATTCATAGGTATAAAACCTACTCATCAAATACCCCCAAACTTAACCAATTGCTTGTCCCCAAACAACACAACACAATGCAATAACTAAATATGCAATGCAAATACAACTAGATAAATGCAATGTCTCATTCCATTAGGCTAACAGTGCTACCCCTTAGCGAGCTTTCGACCAACGACTCCCAAACCATATAAGACCTTAGGGCGCTAGGTTTTAAGATACCCCTTCGGGCGTACTTGCTCAAGTAACAAAGGCCCCGAAACAAAACTAGCCACGGTATTATTATTTTTTATTTTATTTTTTTAAGCTTATATATCCCAAATTTTTCCCCCAAACTTAAATTTTTGTCTAAATTCAGTCATCTTCGCCTATTCATGTCTTTCATTCATTCAAAGTAGCATTATCCTCTAGAAGTCCATTATGTGTCAATTTAAACTCAATCAGTCAACATAGTTGCTTTTACTGTGTTATCCTTATTATATCAGTTTCAAACAGGTAAAGATTCAAATCATGACAAGAAATCACATCAAAGTCTTAACAGACAATACTATACTTGTCTACTCAATTCCAATCTCATCACTGTCCAAAATAAACTTAAACTATCTAACAGCTGGAAACATGCAAATACTTAATTTTTTTTTTTAGGAAATTAAAATGAAAACTACATGAATGCAAACTACATGAAAAACTATTAACTGAATACTATATGAATGCACTAGATGAATACTACATGCATGAACTGGAGCTGGAAGATTGCACCCCCAAACTTAACCGATGCAATATCTTCATTGTATATAACAAACAAAATTTAAGAAATTAAGCACTGAGGACTTCCCTGAAAAATAGAAGCTTTATTCCTCGTCAGTATCCTCCTCCTCTTCTTCTTCCTCTTCTTCATCTGGGGGGTACGCAGACAATGGTGAAAATTGGTAGGGAGCGGTACCTGGATTCATGCGGGCAAACATTTCTAGGAATGCTGCACTAAAATTCTGATACACCTCCGTTTGTCGCTGAGCTAGGCTATCCTGATTTCTTTCCATTCGATCAAAACCCTGCTGAACTCGAGTGGCCACCATGTCAATCCTTCTAGTTTGATTGCTTAAATCTCGACGAATATCTTCAAAAAAATTTGGTGGTGGCCCAGAACTTCCAGCTACAGAAGGATTGTCGTGTGAACTGTTGATTAGGCTCGTCTGCAAGCTCGGGAGGAACAATAATGAATCCTAACCCTTTCGGGTGTGGTATACCCCCACCCCATACCTTGTATTTCTTAATAAGCGAGTGGTCAATTGCGGCTAAAGGAGGTTGTGTAGCTTCCTCGGCATCCCATTTTACCCCAGCTTGTTGACATAGTCCAGTGATCAAAGATGGGTGTGGTAATCCACCTGAGGTCCCTCCTTGAATTGCTCTATTAATGGAATCATGTATAACTTGACCCACATCTATAGTTTTTCCTTGTGCAATGCAGAAAAGCAACGCTGCCCGTTGATTTATAACATCACTCATATGCCTACACGGCATCAACTTGGCACAAATAAAGGCATTCCATGCTTTCCCATAACTGCTTAGTGTGGATGCAGGGAACAAAACAGCTTCTTGTTGATCTGTTAATTTCCATGTTATTCCAGGTACACACAAGGCTTGAATGATCTCACTGTAGTCTAGCTCGTGCTCTAAATATTGCATTTAACCATTATTGGGTATCGTGTTCAAGCCTTAGTAAGCATTTATTGACCTAAAACTGACCTCCACTGATTTTCCGCGAACCCAAATTATGTTACCAACATGATCTTTTGCATTGGCGTAGAATTCCTTAACAATTTTAACAACCGATGCGTCCGGTTGGGCTGTAAAGTTCACCCATCTTCTACTCCCAATCATTTGTAATAATTCCCCATCTTCTATCTCTGGCAATAATCCACGCTCGGGAATTAGTGCTTTACTAGAAAGTACATTGTAATATCTTTCGGACGCTTTAGCACTTGTAAATCTCTTTTTTGTCAAACTTTTGCGAAGTGCCCGAAGTCTCTCCTCTTTGTCTCTTAGTAGCCATAGTCTTATCTAATATGTTCTTGCCAAACCAAATGATATTCAGTGACTTAGGATAGCCAAATCCTCTTTGTGACAAATTATCGAACACTTGGTGTTCACAGATTTTGAACACTATTGGTAGGCACTCCCCCAAACTTAATTTTCACCAAATTTGCCAATTACTAAGAACACTATACTTCCATGGCAATACAAGCAACAATTAAGAGTACCCACACCCACTTGAGCCAACACAATGATAGAAACTAGCTTCAAAGTACTAACATAGCTATTATCCAAGTGAATCCAAATAATTTGCAATAAAATCTTGTGTACTTACTTGGTTATAGCCAAATATGATGTTTCAATCAAAGTTGGATGAGCAATTTGAGATTTGAACCCTTACTTTAGATAGATGTGGCTTGAATGTAAGTTGATGCCCGAATTGGTGAAGAAGGATGACAAGATGGAGCTTGAGTGACTTAGTTTGGGTAGGAGATTTAGTGTTTGATAAGAATTTGGAAAAGAAAGATGGTTGTTGTGGCTAGATTAGATGAGGGTTGAGAGTTGAGTGAGTTAGAGTTGGAGTAAGAGAGCAAGAATGTGTTTGATTTGGGATTGGAAGAGTTTAGCCCGATTAGGGCTTTTATTTTTTTTTTATTTTTTTCTGTTGGAGCGCCTAGGCGCTTGAGATAGCCTTGTCTGGACCGCCTAGGCGGTTGGCTGCAAAATGCCAAAATAACTTGGAGCGCCTAGGCGCTTGGTTTGGCTTAAAAATGAGCGCCTAGGCGCTTGTGATGCGTTTTTGCTACTGACTTGGAGCGCCTAGGCGCTTGATCTTGGCTTGTCTGGAGCGCCTAGGCACTTGGCCAGTGTACATTGCTTATTTTGGTGTTTTATGCTTCTTGTATGCCATACCTCCAATAACTTGTTTCCTTCCACACCAAAAGTTGCGGAAATGATTAGAAATTTGAGATTTTGACGAGTGGACATTCATCTTATTAAGATCATAAATGCTTAGCCTCCTTTCCTGCAATAAATTGAATATCTGTTAGAGAACGAGGGATGCAACAAATCCTAAACTATAAAAGTTTAACCACTAAATAAACTAATAGTATAGTAAATTAATAAAAGTAAAAATAGAAAATAACAATAAAAATTCCTGGGTTGCCTCCCAGTTAGCGCTTGGTTTAAAGTCTTCAGCCTGACTTTCTCCTCTGTTTTAATCAGCAAGGTTGACCGATGTCTTTTCACGATCAACACAACCCCCATAGTAGTGCTTCAATCTTTGACCGTTGAATTTAAAATTATGTTTGGAATTCGGGTCTTCCACCTCCACAGCTCCATGAGGATAAACTTTTGTAATGATAAATGGCCCTGACCAACGAGATTTCAACTTTCCAGGAAACAGTTTAAGCCTTGAATTGTATAATAACACTGTTTGCCCTGCTTCAAACTTTCTTTCCAGAATTTTCTCATCATGCCACTTCTTAATCTTTTCTTTATATAACTTCGCGTTCTCATACGATTGGAGTCTGAATTCATCCATTTGATTCAATTGTAAGAGGCGCTTCTCCCCCGCAGCAGACATATCAAAGTTTAACTTCTGAATTGCCCAATAAGCACTGTGTTCTAGTTCAACTGGAAGATGGCATGCCTTCCCATAAACTAACTTGTACGGAGACATCCCTATCGGAGTTTTGTAAGCTGTACGGTATGCCCATAAAGCATCGTCCAACTTGCTAGACCAATCTTTCCGACTAGGATTCACTATCTTCTCGAGGATTCGTTTCACTTCTCGGTTAGATACCTCGGTTTGACCACTTGTTTGTGGATGGTAAGCAGTAGCTATCTTATGAGTGACTCCGTACTTAGCGAGGATAGCTGAGAACTGCTTATTACAGAAGTGCGTGCCTTCGTCACTAATGATTGCGCGAGGAGTGCCGAATCTAGAGAAAATGTTCTTCCGAATGAACTTAATCACAACCTTCGCATCATTGGTGGGCGATCCTATAGCTTCTACCCATTTCGAAACGTAGTCCACCGCTAGAAGTATATAGGAGTTACAGAAAGATGGTGGAAATGGTCCCATGAAGTCAATTCCCCAAACATCAAACAATTCGACTTCCAGGATCATATTAAGTGGCATCTCGTGTCGCTTTGATATATTACCAACTCTTTGTCATCTGTCACATTTTAATGAAAACACACGGGCATCTTTAAAGAGTGTTGGCCAGAAAAATCCACATTGAAGCACTTTAGCTGTCGTTCTTTCTCCCCCAAAATGTCCACCATAGTTAGATGCATGACATTGGTATAGAATATTCTCCATTTCAACTTCCGGGACGCACCTTCTTATTACTTGATCGCCACATTGTTTAAATAAAAATGGCTCATCCCATAAATACTGTTTCACATCATGGAGAAATTTCTTCTTCTGCTGACTTGTCAAATCTGGCGGAAACACCTTACTGACAATGAAATTTACATAATCTTCATACCATGGTGTATCCATCCTTACCACAAATAGTTGTTCATCCGAAAAAAATTCATTGATCACTGTTGTGTCATTTTTTTTTAGTTCTGAATTCTCTAATCGTAATAAATGATCAGCAACCTGATTTTCTGTTCCTTTTCGGTCCCGGATCTCCAAGTCAAACTCTTGTAGCAATAATACCCATCTAATTAATCTCGGCTTCGCGTCTTTCTTTGCTATTAAGTACTTAATTGTCGAATGATCTGTAAACACATTCACCTTTGTCCCAATCAAATATGAGCGAAATTTATCAAATGCATAAACAACTGCTAATAGCTCCTTCTCGGTAGTGGTATAATTCAGTTGAGCATCCGTCAATGTCTTATTAGCATAGTATATACCGTGAAAAATTTTATCCTTTCGTTGGCCAAGAACTGCGCCAATCGCAAAGTCGCTAGCATCACACATTAATTCGAACGGGATATTCCAATCTGGCGCTATGATTACAGGTGCGGTAACAAGTTTCTTCTTCAACACATCAAAAGCTTCCAGGCATGATTGATCAAAGTTGAATGGGACATCCTTCTCCAAAAGATTGCAAAGTGGTTTCGTGATTTTGGAGAAGTCTTTTATAAATCGTCTATAGAAACCAGCGTGTCCCAAAAAACTTCGAATACCCTTTACAGAAATAGGTGGTGGCAGGTTCTCAATGGTTTCGATCTTAGCTCTATCAACTTCAATTCCTTTTGATGACACTCGATGACCCAAGATTATCCCCTCTTGCACCATAAAAAGACATTTCTCCCAGTTTAAAACCAAATTCGTTTCCATACACCGTTTGAGCACGAGCGTGAGATTTTCCAAACAATAATCAAATGAATCCCCAAAAACTGAAAAATCATCCATAAATACCTCGAGATTTTGTTCAACCATATCGGAAAAAATAGCCATCATACACCGTTGAAATGTCGCTGGCGCATTACATAACCCAAAAGACATTCTGCGAAAAGCAAAGGTGCCATATGGGCATGTGAATGTTGTTTTCTCCTGATCCTCGGGTGCAATGGCAATCTGGTTATAGCCCGAGTATCCATCCAAGAGACAATAATACTCGTGCCCTGCAAGCCTGTCCAACATCTGATCTATGAATGGTAGAGGAAAATGGTCCTTACGAGTGGCCTTATTCAACTTTCTGTAATCCATACACACCCGCCAACCCGTAATTGTTCGAGTTGGGATCAATTCATTATGCTCATTCGCAACTACTGTCATTCCCCCTTTCTTTGGCACGCATTGAACCGGACTTACCCATGAGCTATCTGAGATAGGGTAGATAATTCCCGCATCCAACCATTTAATGATTTCCTTTTTGACAACTTCCTTCATGATGGGATTGAGTCTTCGTTGTTGTTCAATAGTTGGTTTTGCTTCATCTTCCAACAAGATCTTATGCATACAAATTGATGGGCTTATCCTCTTGATATTTGCAAGAGTCCATCCAAGAGCAGTCTTGTATTGTTGAAGTACCCTTAGTAGCTTTTCTTCTTGAACCTTATCAAGTGATGCAGAAATAATGACTGGCAAGGAGGAAGAAGAACCAAGGTAGGCGTACCAGAGGTGATTAGGCAATGGCTTAAGTTCCAAGGTAGGATGTTCTTCTAAGGATGATGTCACCTTTTCATCTAGCTTTCCCCGATAATCCAGAGGTTCAAATTTTTACAAATATTGTGTGAACTTCGGAGTTGAATCTAACATTTAAACCCATTCTAGCACAGTTGAATCATCAAATAAATTTTCACTAACCAATGCGGTTTCAAGAGTGTCTTCAATCACAGATTCACTAAATACCTCTTCAGTTGCTTCTTCAATTAGATCAACTCTTAAGCACTATTCCTCTCCCTTCGGAAATTTCATAGCCTTGAAAATATTAAAAGTTATTTCTTCATCTTGAACTCTCATTGTTAACTCTCCCTTTTGTACATCAATTAATGTCCTTCCAGTGGCTAAAAACGGTCTTCCAAGGATAATGGGTATGTCTTTATCCTCTTCGTAGTCCAACACAATGAAGTCAGCTGGAAATATGAATTTGTCCACCTTCACTAATATGTCATCCACAATGCCCCTAGGGTATGTCACTGATATATCTGCGAGCTGTAGAGAGATATTTGTTGGCTTTGGCGCTGGTAATCCCAACTGAGTGTAGATCGAAAGTGGCATCAAGTTAATACTCGCACCCAAATCACACAAACATCTGTTAAAGAACTGGGGCCCAATCGTGCACGGTATTGTGAAGCTACCCGGATCCTTCAACTTCGGTGGTAGCTTTCTTTGCAGAATTGCGCTACATTCTTCTGTCAATGCTACAGTTTCAAACTCCCCTAGCTTCCTCTTTCTTGCTAAAATATCTTTCATGAATTTTGCATAACTAGGCATTTGTTCTAAAGCATCTGCGAATGGAATGTTGATTTGCTGCTTTTTGAACACTTCTAAAAATTTTGAAAATTGTCTATCTAATTTCTGCTTTTGAAATCTTTGAGGAAACGGTACAGGTGGTACGACTTTTGTTTGCTTACCTTCTTGTTGTTTTTCACAACTTTTTCCCCAGATTTACTTTTCGAATTTCCACGCTCTTGTTCACCATCCTCAGCAGAAATTATTTTCTTGTGTCCGTCCAGATCTGTAGTCAACTCCTTCCCACTTCTGAGTGTAACTGCCTTACACTGCTCATTTCCATCATTCCTTGGATTTTTCTCCGTATCACTAGGTAAAGAACCTGGAGTTCTAGTATTCAAAGCATTAGCTATCTGCCCCATTTGGTTCTCAAGATTCTTTATTACAGCTGATTGGTTTTTCGTTGTGGCTTCAAACTGAGTTGCCAATCTTGCCAACAATTCTTCCATTTGTGATAACTTATCAAGTTGATGAGGTTGTGGGTATTGTTGAGATTGTTGATGTGGCTGAAATCCAGGTGGATATGATTGCCTTGGAGCTTGGGCTTGAGCATGTGACTGATTATTACTTCAAGAAAAATTCGGGTGGTTTCTCACTCCTGAATTGTAATTGTTTGAATAACTGCCTTGCTGCCTGTTATAATTGGAAACAAATTGAACTGACTCAGGATTTATTGCACATTGATCACTTGAGTGGTTACCCGCACATATTTCACAAATCGTTTCCATTTTCTGAACTGGTTGTACCCCAAGTGCATCTATCTTCTTTGTAAGAGCAGAAATCTGAGATGTCACTTGAGCTGACAATGCTGTCATCGCATCCACTTCATACACTCTGACTGTCCTTGGCTGAGTCATTCTTGCTGTTGGCCACTGATAATTATTAGCTGCCATGGTTTCAAGCAACTGATACCCCTCATCACAATTCTTGGCCATAATAGCTCCTCCTGCTGCAGTATCTATACTCGATCTCACTGTGCTGAATAAACCGTTATAAAAAGTTTGCACCTGAAGCCATTTAGGAATCCCATGGTGTGGACATTTTCGCAATGAATCTTTGAATCTCTCCCAAGCTTCATATAGTGATTCTGAATCGTGCTGAACGAAAGAGAAGATATCGTTCCGCAACTTTGCTGTTTTTGCAGGCGGGAAAAACTTTGCAAGAAATTTCTGGGCGAGATCATTCCATATAGTAATCGAGCCTGGTGGTAGTGAATGGAGCCAACTCTTAGCCTTATCTCTGAGAGTAAATGGAAATAGCCTTAGCCTTATTGCTTCCTCTGACACATTATTGTACTTGAAAGTATCGCAGATTTCTATAAAGCTGACTATGTGATCATTCGGATCATCATTTGGTAACCCTCCAAACTGACATGAATTTTGAATCATCTGTATTGTCCCTGGTTTTATCTCAAAACTTGTAGCAGAAATGGCAGGCCTTATAATACTCGACTGAATTTCAGTAACTCGCGGTGTAGCATAATCCCGCAGTGCTTTTTGCTCTTCTTCAGCCATAGTATCTTTCTTATCAAGTGTCTCTTTGGTTTCTTTAACCCACTTACGCAACCGCTGAAATTTTTTCTCGATGTCGTCCTCGTGAGGCAATAAATCTGGCTTCTTCGATCGCGTTTCCATACACTAGTCAAGAACACCTGAATAGAACAGAACAGAAAATGTTTAAATTAAGATTAACGCTATAAAAATCAATAATGACAAAATATTAAACTAATTTCACCGGCAACGGCGCCAAAAACTTGTTGCCTAAATTTTTAATAGCACTTTACCACGCAAGTATACGCGTTCAATTGTAATATTCAGCAAGCAAGGATATCGTTCCCACGAGGAAATAGACTAATATTTATCAATTACTAACTCTAATGTAATTAATCCTATTTTAAACTACGAAAATTTTGTTTGTGATTTGAAATTTAAACTTAACAAAACTAATGATTAAAATCAAAATTTCACAAGAATAACTGCAGATTTAATAGGTTAAGATTACAACTTCCCTTGGTATTTCATTTAAACTAACTTACTTCCCATTTAAAATAAATCAATTAATATGAATTGTTATCCAAGAATGCTTTATGAATATTCACACACTTCTTCCAAAGACACGTGAACAAATCCTCTTAAATCCAATCTTTAAGACGTGGAATTACAAGGAACACCCCAATTAATCAACTCACTATATTCCTATGTGAATCAAGTTAATTAGGGTTTTACGCTCAAATTCTTTCAATGAATACAAAAGACACATAGGTATATTCCTATCCTACACGCTAATCATATTAACCCTATTCAGATTATATGAACAGATGTTATCATATCCAGATCTCAATCTATACTCCATCTTCCAATTTTATATAGATTATCACAGTAATTGTTGGCCAAACAATTAATCAATAAACATAAGATATAATAAACAATTCAATAAAAACCAACTTTCATTCAATGGGAAGCTTGCAATTTAGACTACATACCAAGTTCCGTTGCAATCTTAATTAAAATTTAGTTCATGATAATAATAAATAAAAACATCATCCAAATTAATAATCCAAACATCCCAGATAGTTACAAAAAAATAAAACTAGAGAAGAGAAGAAGAAACTCTGAATTTGCTCCAATACTCTCTCTTAGATCTTTAGCCTTTGCAATTCTCCTTCGTGTTTTTTCTTCCTTGTTCTCTCTGCAAATCTCTTGAAAAATTAGTTGATACGTCTTTTCTAAAGTCTTCTCCTATTTGTATTGGTCTCCGCCCTCATTCAGACTCCTATTTGGCTTCAAAAACCCACTTAGCAGTAGAAAAACGCATCTTTTTCCACACAGGAGCGCCTAGGCGCTCAACATAGGCCATTTCCAAGCGCCTAGGCGCTTGACCAGGACCACATAATTACAAAAATGCCACTCAGCTTTAATTTTCATGATTTTTGACCTTTTTTCTCCGAAATGACCAATTTGTCCCTCCAGCTCCAACCTACAACAAATAAACACAAAACACATAAATAGATACTAAAAAACAATTAAAGATAACAATAATTAAGTTTAATTATATCGGATTCATAGGTATAAAACCTACTCATCAATGTGCCTAGGAGAATTTTGACTGTAAATTACAGTATTGTGTGTTGTGAATTATTGTGCTAATTGTGAGACTGATATTATTGGTTATAGGTCTTACGAACGCAGATAAGTTTATTGTGTAGCAGTAATCAACGCGGAAGGCAAGTTTCCTAACACAACCTTGAGTTATATTCATTCAATTATTATAATGGTTAATTATTACTAATTATACCATGTCCAGGAAATTTATTGTTGATTATTCACAGTTAGTGCATGATTAATAATTCAAATTAAATTACTGATTCGAAAAATATACATTCGTTGAATAAGTTTTGTTGGATATTCATATTCGTAGAAGCTAGTATTGACAGTACAGATAATTTATGTTTATTATCAAATTATGTTGAGAAATGTCTTAGCTAATTGTTTTGGCTAGACAAACATTTGTTAAAACTTGATAGGTTCGAGAAGAGAATTCAGTTATTATTGACAGATCGATGCCAATTATTTCGGCTAGATCAAGAAGTAACTAGAATTTGAAATCACAGTATTTTGTTGTTAAATCAAAATCTTGATTCTGAGACTGGGGAGAACAACCTTTTATATAAAGGGAACATTTTAGGTCGTATATTCGGCCATTGTGCACTATTAAGTATTATGCATAATATAGGGTATAATAAATCTGATCACTTGTTAAACTTACAGAGGGGTATGATTTAATCTTTATGGTTATCTGATACTCCTGCGTATGTATCAAAGTAAATATTTGATAGATACCCGAGAAAATAAGTTTTAGATCTAGTGTGATCACTCAGCATAAATCTGGAAAACATCCCACTTTGTTATTGCGTAGAATTGATTCTTGTTTATTCAATAGAATATCGTAGAAACTTTGAAAGCGTTGTACTCTTTCATTATCAGATTATTGTGTTGCCTAGAATACGAGAAGACTTGTTATTGATTAACGATTTGTTCCGTTATTTCAAAGTTCCCCGAACTTTGTTGTCATTTTATCAAAATAGATAGTCTGTTATTCTGATACTTATACATTCATTGTATATCTTAACTTGCGGGGTAAATTTGTTGTTCACCCTTGCTAAATAAAACTTTTCAGCTATGGACGAAGTTGCAGAAGGTGTTGTGAAGAATAGAGGCAAAATGCTGGAGTAGTTGTAATAAACTTATTATTATGTTATGTTTGTAAACCCTTTTTGTTTATCTAAAGGGTATGTTTGTAATGTTAAGGTTAGAGAACCTGGGACTAATGTATTAACAACATATGTTAATGTGATATGTATTACTATTTCTATATAAATGGGTAGTTAGATGTTATTATATTGTGGATCGTGAACACCAAACTCGGGGGTCAGGTAACCCGAATTTAGGGGTGTCACAGGTTTGTATCAAAGCTATAGTGACCAATGTGTCACAAGTTGGTAGAAGAGCTATAGGTTATAAACCTTAAGTGGGGTGGGGGAAAACCCTAGGATTATAACCATAAGCGATAGAGAAAACTAATTTAGAGTACTAAGTGAGGTATTGCCGAAATATATCGATAGTGAGATATGTGGACACAAAGTATAAGAAGTTTGTACTGGAGAAGTATTAATCAAGACATTTAGACTGATTGTAGGATGTCTGGAGAAGATGAAATGAGTGCGGAGATGCTAGCGGTTGTTGCATCAGTTCCAGTAGCCGAGGTGCCAGCGTAAAGCAAGTCAGTTACAGTGGTGGGAAAAGATGAACCTATGATCAATCTGGGGAGCGATCATGACGATTATCCTGAGATGTCTGGGGAGCGATCATGATCAATCTGGGGAGCGTGTCACCTACCTATGGAGCTACAATATAAAGCCTACTGGGCAATTAAAAACTCAACTTTGATCAAATAGCAGCGGGAGAAAAGAGGCTACTTCAATTGAATGAACTTGATGAATTTCGACTACATGCATATGAGAACTCGAAGTTGTATAAAGAAAAGGTCAAGAAATGACACAACCAAAAAATCTTGTAGAGAAAGTTCTAACCGATGCATTCAGTACTATTGTTCAATTCAAGACTGAGATTATTTCCTAGAAAGGTCAAATCTAGATGGTCGGGTCTTTTTACTATCAAAAGGGTCTTCCCACATGGCGTCGTGGAGCTATACAATAGTAATCCATTGGAGACGTTTAAAGTCAACGATCATCGGCTGAAGCATTATTGGGGTTGCGACATCGACAATGATGTCATCGCAATCACACTTGCTGACGCGCCATGAACAGGGAGTAGTCAGGCTGAAAGACTTAAAATCAAGTGCTACTTTGGAGGCAACCAAATTTTATAGTTATTTTCAATAATTTTAAGCATTCTAAGTAATGCGTAGTTTAGAGTATAAGTTTAGCGATTCATTAGGTAGTTAGTCGAGTCATGTTCTCTAGTAACTTCACCCTTCAACGTGCAATGTTCATGTTATTATCTTAAATTTTACAATGTTTGGTGTTTTAGGTACTTAAGAAGGGCATGGATATGTATTGGACCCAAGGAATTGGAAAAATCAAGTTCAGCTGCAAAGTACCCCCCCCCCCCCGCCGGGGCAAACTTTTTAAGAAGGAACCCCCCCGTCGGGGCGGTGGTCTTAACCCAATAACAGTAGACCCCCCCCCCCCAGCTAGGGCGGACAATTAACAAATAACACCCCCGTCGAGGCGGGGGTCTCGAGCAAAAGCAGACTACACCCCCCCCCCTCGCCGGGGCGGGGGTACGGGATTTGAACAAACAAATTCGGCAGTTACAACACATTCGGACCATTTTCACCTCTTCTTTTTACTTTAAGTATAACTGAAACCCCACTTCTCCACTACATTAACCCACAACAATACTTACAGTACTTCCTCTTTATAAATCCAATCCCTAACCACATCAATTTAATCCCATTCCATACAATTTCAACCATAATAGAGCTTGGATTCTTCTAGTTTGGGTTTCAACAAGGAGGATAGTACTCCAATACGCCTCGTCAACTACAGCACTAACACCAACGAGGGTAAATTTCTGTGTTACTCATTATTCTAAGTTAATCAACATAGTTGGGTTATAGTGTTCAAATTTGGGAGTCTTGTGGGTCATGCACACCAAGTGTTCGACTAAATTTTCAAGAGAAGTTTGGCAGTATTTTGCCTAGAATTCATTCATTCTAACACCATGGCACCAAAACCAGCAGCGAAATGACAACGAGGCAAGAGTTTCGGGTCTACACCACAGGCTATAGCTTTTGACAGATGAAAGCTCGTCAGTGCCAATGCCTCCGACCGTTATGACTATTTAATAACCAACGCGTTAACTCCAAAACGCGGCTTGGCACCTGACAACGTCGATGGCGAAATGAAACGACAAATTTAGGAAAAAAGGTGGGATAGGTTTACTAACGAGTCAGAACCAGCAATTGTTAACGTGGTGAAGGAATTCTATGCTAATGCGGAGGATAAGGCCCATTTCATAGCATAAGTGAGGGGCAAGCAAGTACCTTTCAGTGCTAGTGCCATTAACGAGTACTACCAATTGTGAGTTCCTAGAGAGTGCTAGTATACCTATTTGCGTGACCACGAATTCGGCTATGAGGCCATCTTGACTAAAATAATAAAGACGGGCACCACATGGGTCAAGGGCTGAAAAGGGGGCACTATCTTCCACAACAAGGATCTCAGCCGGTATGGTAAAATATGGTACGCGTTCATGTGCGCCAAACTATTCCCATCCACACATATGACAGAGGTGGCCAAGGAGAAGATATTCCTCTTATATACAATCGTGCAAGACTTATTCATCAACGTGGGTGTCATCATAAGTTTCTCTATCTGAAGATGCCTAAGAGGGCCATTTTCCGGCGTCTTGCCACACCCATCCCTTATTTGTGGGTTGTGCAGGCAGGCTGGAGTTAGATGGTCCGGTGATGAGACTACCCAGATGCCACTACAGACTTTAGACACCAGGATGATCGCAAGGTATCCAGTGTGGCCCGGGGGCGAATCGCATCCATGAGGGGTCGGGTTCATATTTCCATCAAGTTCTAAGGAGAAGACTGATGCTGAGGACACCTCTGATGACGACGAGTTCCAGGTGGATGAGACGACGGGAGAGCAGGCGACTGAAGAGATGCCGCATTCTGGAAGAGACATATTTACCCCTCACTTTCAGAGCCTACAGAGACAAGTGGATGGGTACAACAAGGACGCCACCAGACAGATGAGGAGACTCGCGGTCAGACAAGACCATATGTTCGAGGCCATGAATATATCATTCGCCTCCCTGAATACGACTCTCCAAAGTTTCAATCCCACTGCACAGTTTCCATGTGACAACTCAAGAATTTAGATAATTATTAAAATTCTAAAATGATGGATTAAAGGTTATAAGATGAACCTAGACAGAAAATAAGTGTATGGATTTGACGTTTCTGTGAAGGAATTTTAAGGATTTCAAAATTTTTAAAGAAGAACTTGAATGATTTGATAGACTATAAGTGATAGTCTGATAATGAGGTATATGTTTAGTGTATAAGTTCATAAGAATATGTGTACGTGGTGAATATATTAACATATTTACTTCAGTTAAATAAATTGTGAAGACAATTTATAGAAAGTAAAGAAATAATTGTATATATGGTATTATGTTATATAGATAATGGTATAATATTTAATATTATACCAAAGGATATAAAATAAAAATATGAGATGAGATCCAATATGCAAATATGTATATTGGTATCAACTAGTTAGTAAATTAAATTCATATTTGAATAAATGATTGTATATATTAAAATTATATATTTAATATTTAAATAAATTGTTTAAAAACAATTTATGGAGAGGAGGAGGAAATCAAATTTAATTATACAATATAAATTGTATAACTTGAATAAGTTATTTAATTAAGGTATGAGAATTAAATGACCTAAATAGTTATTTTTATTTAGTGGTTCTAGTATTTAAATATATACTAGTGTCCTAATCTAAGAGAATTGTGAAGCATGTCACAATTTATTTAATTATTATGTGATTAAGTGAATATGAATATTATATGATAGTTTATATTTGTTTATTATATAAAAAAATAAAAGTAACTAGTGTGATCCCTATACATGCAACATTGTCCTCATACAGAATGGATGGAGTTCTTTTGTAGCAATTTTCTAAGAATATGCCTCGTTAAAAACCTTACCAAATAAAAATCCAGTGGGAAAAATTTTGGCGAAGGAAAAGAGTACAATATTCTTGTATAACTTCTAGTGCCTTGGGATTGCCTCATTAAAACCTTGCAAAGGAAAATCTAGTGGAAAAAAATCTAAGCGAAGTAAAAAGAGTACAATCAGCACATATCTTTTTACTCCCCTTCATAAGTATATAGAATTTTCATTGTTCATGGTAAAAATATCATTTAGTCGAAGCATGCCAATATTGTGCACCATCTTCTTCAAAATCGTAGTTGGTAATGACTTAATGAATATATCAACCAAATTATCACATGATCATATATGCTTGATATCAATATGCCATTCTTTTGGGGCTCATGTATATAAAATATTTTTGGTGCAATATGCTTGGTTCTATCACCCTTTGGATAAAATAATCTCAAATCAATAGTCTCACGAAGATAACATAAAATATGTTTAATTTCATTAAAATGTCTTCGAGTTTGTGCATAACTATATATTACTAGTAAGTTAACTGTAAATGTTATATCAGGTCGTGTGAAATTTGCAAGATACATTAAAACATCAATTGTACTAAGATATGGTACTTCGGGACCTAATATATGGTACTTCAAGACCAAGAGTTTCTTTATTATTTTCTTGTGGTCAAAACGGATCTTTCTTGATATCAAGTGACCAACCCATCATTGGAGTACTCAAAGGATTAACAGTATCCATGTAAAGTTACTTTAGGACTTTTTCTGTGTACAAGAATTACATAGTTCAATTTTATGCCAAGACACAATTTTGTCTTACCAATATCTTTCATCTCAAATTTGATTTTTTTGTCGACTCTTCTAGAGCAAGATCTTTCATCAATAAATAGAGTAATAATAGTAAATCCAGATTATGATCTTTTGATAAAAATGCATGCACAAATTGGATTATTCTCAAATCCTTATTTCAAAAGATATCCACTCATGCAATTATAACCCAATATGCATCTGGATTGCTTTAACTCATATAAGAATCTTTGTAGCTCGATAGAATACATACTTTGAGATGTAGAATTATATACTTCAAACATTTTATATCCTTCAGGAATTTTCATGTAGATATCATTATCTAATGATCCATGCAGATATGATGTAACAACATCCATTAATTTCTCTTGTTACCAAGATAATTAAAAATCTGAATGTAATTGTGTCCATTACAGGAGCATATGCTACTTCATAATTAACATCATGTCTCTGCGAGAAACTTTGTCCTACAAGTCGTGCTTTGTACCATATAATTTCATTTTTCTTATTTCGTACAAATACCCATTTGTATTCAACAGGCATCACACCTTTAGGTGTTCGGACTACAGGTCCAAAAACTTCACGTTTACTTTGTGAATTTAGTTCTACTTGAATCGCCTCTTTTCACATTGGCCAAATATTGCTACATTCATCAACGATTTGTGGTTCATATACATGATCATTACTTCTGGTAATATCAATAGAAACTTTATATGAAAAATATGTTGTCGACAACGATTTTATTTCTATCCAATATATACATAATGTATCGAGATCTCGTTATTTTTAGGTACCTGATCATTTTAGGGGATAACTCATCCTCTTTAGGGGATAACTCTTCAAGTGTTTTATTTACATGAGATTTTTGTTCATAAGTTTTGGATAGATCGATAAATTGTGTAGCATGTTTCATGGGTATAGCCTCTTTATAGGCTGTAACTTATTTTTCTTGTACTTTCTTCTTCTAGGAAATTTTATTTGTTTAACACCGACAGGTCTTCCACGCTTCAGGTGTGGTTTTGATTCATTTGTTACTGTATAAACTGATTTTCCTACAGGGACTTAAATCCTTGCTAGAGTATTAGCAGCTAGAATGCGAGATATCACTATTTTCTTATTATCGGTGAATAATTATGGTTATTGATTTGAAATTCATTGCAAATGAATAATCCTTTGAACTTCTAGTTCATATTGATTTGTATGAGGATCAAGATTAAATAGCGTTGAAACATTCTAATTAATCTCCCGTCGTGCTTCAGGCAATGATCTCACGTTGTGCTTCAGGCAACGATCTCACGTTGTGCTTCAGGCAACGACTTTTCTCCCCCTAATGGTGGGGAGACTATTTCATTAACAAGGATAATCCTCGGAATGTGCTTTTAAAAAAATCACATGTTAAGGTTATGATGCTGCATGTAAAATAGCATGACCCCAAGCATAAACAAGTAATTTGATTTCATAATCAAAGGTCAAGCAATAATTTAAAATCTCTTAAAAATTGATTCAACTATACCATTTTGAGTATGTGTATGTGCAACATGATGTTTAACATAAATTCCAATTAACATGCAATATTCATCAAAAACTTGAGATGTGAATTTTACCAGCATCATCTAAATAAATTTTCCTAGTTATATAATCAGGAAATTGTACTCGCAACCTAATTATTTGAGCAAGAAGCATAGGAAATGCAATATTTCTAGTTAAAAGTAAACATACATGTGATCATCTGGTTAATGCATCAATTAAAACCATAAAATACTTGAATATACCACAATGTGGGTGTATTGGTTCAATTATATCACCTTGAATTCTTTCTTAGAAAGATGAACACTAAATAACAATAATTAAATGTGATAGTTTGGTAATTAATTTACTTTGATATAATTAACAGGTAAAGGAATATTTTTGTTCTTTATGTGATGTTTATGGGAGTTTTCAATAATTCAACGCAACATTATTGATCCTGGATGATCAATATGATCATGCCAAATCATAAAAACCTTTGGATCTAAACACTTCTGGTGTATTGCACACTTCTAGTATATTACAACATTCGTTTCAACTATTCTCATATTAGTATAATATAACCCAAAAGAGAAAATAGACAATTTTTCTAATATGAGCTTCAGGCCCGATACTATTGAAGTAATATAAAAAAATTCTTCATTGCCTTTGTTATTGGTTTCAATATAATAACCATTATAACGTATATCCTTAAAACTGAGCAAATTTCTGCGTGTCTCAGAAGAATATAAAGAATCATCAATACAAAGTTTTGTACCATTTGACAACATTATAATCGCTCTTCCAGAGCCTTTAATTAAGTTTGATGAGCTTCTGGCCCATACATCTTTATATATGCAAAAACATAAAATTAACTTTATTACTTGAAACATAAATAAAAATATAATAAAAATACTTATTATAATGCCATAATACAATAATAGTCAAAATAATTCATAGGATCTTCAGGATCATTATGACCAATAAAGTTTATTTCAATTTCATTTCCTTTTCTTTTATAGAGTCTTGAAACAAATCTACAAAATGTTTATATAGGAGTACGACATGTACATTCTATTTTCTATATTGATAGTTCTTTTCACGCCCACGATCACAACCACAACCATAATTTTCTCTATGTTTATCAAATGAGGTTCCATTCACTTCAGGAAATGGAGTAGAACCAATCGGGCGAGATTGTTGATTTTTCAACAAAAACTCATTATTTGTTCAGTCACTAGAAGAAATGATATCACTTCTAAGAATATAATTTCATTTATTGCTTCAAGGAATATTTTCTGAACTAACGCTCTCGATATTGCTATTGCTGGAGTATATTCGAGGCATGAAATATAATAAATATTTTTTCTAACAAGTCTGTGACAAACGAGATTTTGTAATTTAATTTTAATTTTTATTGAATTAAATAAATATTTTTGATGATTTAATTATTAGATTAAATAATTAATTGATGAAGTTGTGGTAGATTAATTTAATTATGTGTTATATTTATTAAATTAATGTGGAGAATTTTTATTATTCAAAGTATGTACTTATGTGAACTTATTGAATTAAATTAAATATTTAAGAAGCATAATATTATTTTAATTAATTTAATAATTAATTAGAGAATTAATTATTTGACATAATTAATCAATGAGAAGATTAATTATGTGATTATGGGAACTAATGAGAAATTATTATATTTTATTCAAAATAATTAAATAAGATATTTGATTTATTGTGTAATTGGGTGTGACATTATTTAAACTATAGTATAAGAGAATCACTAAATTAAATGGTTTTGGAGTCTATTATTGTAACAATCCAGATTTTTAATTAAAAATTTAAATATTTATTGAATTATATAAATTTGTAATGGATGTGTTTATCATTGAATAAGTATTTGTTTAATTTATTTGATGTGATTTGATTATTTATTTGTTTAATAAATAATTAATGAGTTAAGAAAAGTAATTATTTTGAAATAGTAATCTAATTTAATTTAATAATTAAGTTAGAGAGTTTATAATGATCAAATAAATTATTATATTATGCAATGAATTGTTATTAGAATTAATTAATTAAGTATGAAAACTTAATTAATTAGAAGTGTGACAAATAACTATATTATAAGTGGTTATTAAAATAAATTAAAGTAGTTTTAATTTATTTTGCCAAACAAGGCTTAAATATATTAAGTCTTTAATTTTAAAGAGTTTTGCCAAACGGAGCCTTATGGCTTTTAGATTTTAAAATTTGATTTATTAAATATAAATTAAATAAATAAAATATAAATATTATATATATATATATATTGGGTAACTGTTAACTTATTAGTGTAATAAGTGTAGCGTCCATTTTCACACGTTTTAAAATGATACGTTGGTTTTATTATTATTATACGCATATTGGTTATCAGTTTTACGCTTTTGAATTATTTGCTAAACTGAGAGTAAGAAGGAGTTCTCAGAGAGTTTGACATATAGTTGTCAGAGTTTGAGAAAGGCCGGTGAGGAAATTGTCTTCTGTTAACAACGAGTTCTTAAGCAACAAAAAGGTATGATCATAACCCTATTATATATATATATATATATATATATATATATATATATATATATATATATACATGTATCAACGACGTGAGTTTTAATTTCTATATTTATGAGTTTTATATTTGCTGAGAATTCCAAAATTATGTAATTGCTGTTATACAATTGAATTATAGTGATGGTATGTGATTATGAGGATTATAACTAGTGTTAGATGAAGAATTGTATGATAAATTATGTTTACAAGAAGAAAATAGTTTTTACAGTTAATATTTATGTATGAACGTATGTTTTGCATGATAACAAAAATTAGTAGGTGATTGTATGCTATTTATGAAATTCAACGTCATGTATGTTAATCGGGTATGAATTTCAGAGAATCGTAGTTTAAATAAATCAATTTGGTTTATAATGGGTATTACAGTGTTCACTGTGTTTAACAAATGTCAAACATGGAGTTTTGTTTTAAAAATATGTTTTTCAAGGAATTAAGTTTTCTGTGATTGTTGTTTAGTGGTTTAAATTAGTATATGCATGTTGGGTAATGTGTATATGTGTAATTGACATAGGTTATGCATGTTAATTAGTGTTAGAAATTAAGTTATAGACAGAAATGCAGTTGTTCTGTTCTTCGTGGTTCGGTTCTGCAAGTTTCGGCGCCCCAGTGCCAAAAATGGAGCCCTGGCATCGAAATTCGTGCCCCAGCGCCAAAATTCGTGCCCCAGCACCAGAAGTTCGCACCCCAGTGCTGAAATTTGTGCCCCAGCGGAAATCTCGCGCTACGGTGCCACTGGTTAGCCTAGTTCTCGAGCCGCGGCGTGGGGACAAAAGTCTGAGTCAGACAGTTTTGGCCTCTTGTAGTAAAATGGTCATAACTTTCTCATACGAACTCCGATTGAGTTGATTCAAGATGATCCGGAACGAGGACGAGTATACCTACAACTTTCATGCTTCAAGTATTTTAATTTGAGGTCTGTAATAGCTGTCAAAATGGTCATCGTTAGGACTGTTATGTTTTCGGGGGCAATCCGAGGGCGTCGGGCATGCACATATGCATGTGTAGTGTTCCTGACCATAAAAGATGATGTCCTAAGTTATAAAACATGTATGTTAGTAAATATAATAATGCTTAACATTAATAAATAATGTATTAGATAAGTTATAGAAACATAGTAAGCATACACAAGAGAGACAAATCGGGCGTGTGACGAATAAACGTCAAAACGTCGTGCCAAGTGTTAATGAACTTAAAAAGTGTTTCAATTCAATTGAAATAAATATTGTAGGATATGAAATGGGTTTAATATAAAACCAATAAGTAGTCCAAGCCAGACTTAAGCACTTGAACGAATTTCGAGTTTGACTAAGAAAAAATATAGTGAATCATAAGTCGAAAAGTTAGCACAATCTAATTGAACATTGTGTGCTAATTAATAGGAAAGATTATGAGATGTGGAGTAGAGTTTACATTAAAATTACTATGTGTTGTTATGTGACTAATAGTTGATGTGTATGATTATATAATTGTGTAGGTTACGTGAAGTGTAGATAATTGTAAGTTGTTAAATTGTTATTGGTAAACAACGATCAAGGCAAGTCTTTCGGTTCCTATTTTCTACGTGGACTTGATGAACTGTTTTAAATTAAATGATATGTTTTGCATGTTGAAATTATGAAATATTAAAGTCAATATATGACTGCATTGTTTTGGCTAAGTAATGATGATTGAGTAAGGAACTCAATCTTTATATTTGCTATGTGAATTAAAAGCATGTATGCCATGTTACTTTAATGAGATGTATATCGAGCATGTTATTATGTGCTATGTGATGCATGAAAACTGTTAGATTTTGCTGGGCTGTCGAGCTCACTCTTGCAAATAACCACTTTTGCAGGTCATGATTTTAAGGTAAAGATATGTGCTCAGTGAGTTATAGAGATCTATATTCACGAAGATTACTTATGTTTTATGAGAAATGTATTTCACATTTTGAACGTAACATGTTGTTGAATTGTAAGCTAAGCTATCCAATGTATATGGATATTTAGTTATGATGTAAGACTTTGTATAGTCATTTTGTTGTAACGATTTATGATATAAGATTGAATCAAAGAGATGTAATGTAAAGGTTGCGATTCAGGGCAAAAAAGAAGGAAATGTATAAACGTTTTAAATATTCCGCAATTTTAGTGTTTTTAATATCGAATAATGATGTATAATTAGAGATTTAATGTATGGTTAACGACCGAAGTTGAGTTTTAAATTGTATGGATTTTGGGGTCGTTACAATTATTGTCAGTCAAACGAGGCCCTAAGAGAAGTTAGTAGTAGTTAACCCGTGATGGGTTAACTGACCACCACAACTGCGCTCAGTTTCCTTTTATAAAATTATTACGTCTTCTTCCTTTTTTATTCTCTAAGTCTGGAAATAAGAAAAATAATTTACAAAGAGAAATTGAGAAATTGTTAAGGGAGATTGTGGGTGGGTGATTGAAGAAACATCTGAGAATGGTCTCTCTACTAATCTATACTCTGGGTAAATTCTTTAAACCAATTTCAAATTACGTTGTTTATATTTTATGAAAATGGTTTTCAAATTAACTGCTAAAATCTTTGTAGTTGGAAAGGGTAAGTATTATGTGTTTATATATGTGATAAGATGTCATCATATCATATTTTACTATATATTGTATAATTCCATAGCATCAGTTTTATAAAAACATATCGTAGATAGTTTATTCAAAGTTACAGAGTATGAAAATATGGACATATGGCCTTACATATCAAATTTAATACGTTAGTCATAAGTTGTATCATAAATTTACACTTGTATGTAATTATGCATGTTAAAACGAAGAAAACAAACTTCAAATGAACAGATTCAGTGTTATAACGAACCCGTAGTATTGATTTTCATGTTTTGTGTTCAAAACTTTCAAAAACATGAAGAACAGTAAATTACATGTTTTCATTCTGCAAATTATGTGTTTTAACATGTTAAAATCATGATAGAGGGGGTTAAGTAGTAGTTATGTGTATAAAATAATGTCTGGGTATGTCTAATTTCATGTATGGATTAAGAAATTGGTAGAAATTGGCATGTTTTGCAATTTTCACGAACTGCATGTTCTGAGTCTGGTTCACCGCGGCGCAGCGCCAGCTACATGCACAAGAATCGCGTCGCAGCGCGAGCCACGCCGCAACGCCGAGAGTAGGCGTGATGGTGGCGCCGCAGCGCCACTCTGCAGTTTGTCCAAGAATGACCATTTTAGTGGTTTTATTTTAGAGTATGTGATAGTAATCTAATCCAATGACATAACAATATGCTAGACGTATAATGAGATGTTAAAATAGATTCTTAACATGTCAATAACGCATTTACGTGTGGGTTGAATTATTAAACGCATAGTTAACTTATTGTTCGTGAAGTGTAAATTATGTGACAATAAGTGTAGTAATTTGACTAAGTATAGTTATAACCAGAAGTTATACAAAAGAATGAACGTGTGATGATTAGTTACATTATAATTGACTGGTATTGTGAATGAAAATGATATGTAGGAGTAAATCAAGAAAGAAACGTGTATAATTAACGTGTAATCTACGCACAAGGCAAGTTTCCTAACCCTACTTATTATCATTATTCAAGTTTATAAATTACGTCGAGTAAATTCTCGTTATTATCAATCAAGTTCAATTTATTATATTAGAGTTTATTTATCTTTTCAAAGTATGATTCTGTTATACAATACTTATTCTATTGTATACCTCTTGATAATGTTATTCGATTTAAATATCATTTATTGTAGAACCTTGTTAGATTAGTGAAACCTTATTGATTCGACTGGTTCATAGTTGATGAACGTTCTAAAATTTAGGACCCTTATTGATTTATCCAAACCAAACTTCCTTTGGTGCGGACTCTAATGTCAAACTGAGATGAACAACCCTGTATAGGGATTACTTATGTGTTAGCGTTAAGATATTGTACACAGTATGGTACTAAGGGCTGATCCCCCTAAGTACGAGTAGAAGAGTTCATAGTCTTATGACTGTTAAAGGTTTCAAGTATAACCCTTGATAACCTCAGACATAGTTCAAGGTCTTATGACCCTCAAAAATCTTTTGATTCTTGTTATTCATTCTTGATTCAAAAGTTGAGCTTTTATTCCATAAGTCTTTGATTCACTCGCATGTTATTATATTGTTATTTCATTATTATATTTGTGGGCAATCGTGCTCACTCTTGCAAAATAATAACATTGCAGTTAAGAACGAAAGGTCCGACGAGCCTTCTATTAGCAAAGGCAAGGGCAAGATTAACAAGTGATGAAGACTTATTATTTTATGTGATATTGAATTTATGTTTTAGACTTATATTGATGTTGTGTAAGACTATAAATTGTTTATGTTTCCGCAGTTAAGAATTAAGGTTAGTATGACCTGAAATTTATGTAATTATTTCAGATGATGTAACTCCTTAAGGAGAGAATTTATTTCTATTTGTTTATGCTTTCATTTATTATGGGTAGATAGATATATGATGTTTGAATAGTGAACACCAAATTATATGGGAATTGAAGTACCCGAATTTGGGGGTGTCACAATGTCTTTATCAAAAAAAAATCATGGAGATGATGGCGAATAAAAATAATTGATTTTGCATGATCCTACAGGGATGCATGTTTGTCAAGCTTAATTATATCTTCAAAGTTGTCTTTATATGAATATCAGTATCAAGAGTCCATGACAAGTAATTCTTTCTCGATATATATCCAGGACAACAAATTCAAATTCATAAGATTTGACATCTATATAAATATAAAAATATGTAAGAAATTAAATAACCAAGTATAAATTTATAAGAAGACAATACAAATATTTACCCTTCTCTAGTCACTTTCAAAGTGGGAGAATTGAGAGGTGAAATGATTATTTGTTTATACTAATACTACTACATCACAAAAGTAGTGTACTTACGTACGTAATTAGTATTCTCAGAAACTTCAGAGTTGTCCATTATCATTATTGTCTCACGCGTCTTTTGTAAAACAAAATTTTTATATGTATATCAAATTTAATTGTAATGAAACAATACTTGCAATGAGTTGAGAGAACTTTTTTTTTCTTCCCAAAATTCACAAAATTGGGTAGAGCTTCGTGCTGATAACGTGTTATAAAAGATTATACTAAATATTAAAAACAATGATGATTAGTAGAAAAGAGAGTATTCTCATTGTATTTTCATATCGCCTTCCATCCTCTAGACAATACAACTATTTATAGTTAGGTACATCAATATCAATATTTGGAGGTTTCAAAACTCAAAGGTCACGAGTTTCAAACTTTAAAGGATATGAGAGTTACAAAGCTTAAATGTCACTACAATAAAGACAGGTAGGAATGTATCATGAGTAGGAATGTATCTAGACATCCACACACAATATATAATTTTATAACAAGATTATGGTTTTAAGCCAATTTAATATTTATTATGGTTTGACTGGTGGTATTTATCAGATTTTTAGAATATTCTTTTGTGACTTGAAACCTTGTTATAATTTCATCAGTTTTTATTTCGGAAAGAAGGTGTTACACATGTAAACATTATCAATCTCACCATGGATCTTGGAAAGCTTGAAATGCCCTCATATTCGCATCCCCTCTGAAACCCCTTGCACATAGATCCTCTCCCCTTTCCCCCTTTCTTTTTCGTAACCCTTGTAACTTCTCAAATATTCCTAACAGAATCCAATTTTCTGAAAAATTTATGACCCATAACTCTCTCCCTCATGATTTGATACTTCTCTCTCCATTTAGATCTGCTATCCAACTAGTTGGAATCATAATCAAGTCTCTCATGTGAGTTGTCAAAAATAGCGATGAGATTTTACTTTCTTCATATGGGTTTTTTATTATTTGTTTTAGTTTGATTATTTAATTAACTTAATTTTTTGTTATGTTTAATAATATAATTTTTATTTTGTTTAGTTGTTTGGTATGGAATTATATTTGATTTGATTTAATTCTTCAACTCAATTTCTCTCTCAACCACCATGTAGGTGCAACATAAATTGGCTATTAAAATTTTAATAGATAAGACAATTTTTAAATCTTTTGTAAAAATATTGCAACTTAACGCGTTGAGTGAAAAAACAATTTAGCGATGCATAGATTAGCTATTAAAATTTTAATAGATAAAATGATTTTTAAATTTTTTGTAAAAATATTGCAACTTAACGAGTTGACTGAAAAAAAAACAATTTAGTGATGTAAATATAAATTGAAATTCAATTCAATAGGAAAAAAGTGATTTAACCCTTTGTTTTGACACGAGGAAAAAACAATCTATATATATACAGGTCGGTTCTCCAACAGACTGGTCCGTTGACAGACCAACTATGACGACGATTCATACCGCCGCTATATAGCATGAACAGGATATGGCGACGGTTCATAGCTCAAAAAACTGTCGTTGTAGTCGGTCTGTCAACGGACCAATCAGTTGGAGATCCTCTCTCTCTCTCTCTCTCTCTCTCTCTCTCTATATATATATATATATATATATATATATATATATATATATATATATATATATAGTCCGGATCTTAAGCTCACCCCTTATTCAACTCACCCGAGCTCACCCCCCTTTAGCAATGGACTCGGCGACGGTTCGGTCATATAATCGTCGTTTATATTTTTAGCGACGCTATATGTTGTCCGTCGCTAAAAGTATAGACGACGGTTGTATGATCGAACCGTCGCCGGGTCCGTCACTAAAGAGGGGGTGAGCTCGAGTGAGATGGATAAGGGGTGAGCTTAAGATCCGGACCGTATATATATATATATATATATATATATATATATATATATATATATATATATATATATATATATATATATATATGGGAAGCTTCAAGAGCATAATTCTTAAATAGCATAATTTTATCAAAACGACGTAATTTTGTAAATACGCGGTGGCATTTTTGTAAATACGCAATATATATATATATATATATATATCATTTTTACCCAAACAATATCAACAACCTACATAAAGCATTCCCAACATTAAATTAAATCCAAAAAAAAGGTCACCATCCCCTAGTGACAACATCTAAAAGGTAAGCTAACAACCACATTATCTCATCCTTCAACTCAAATACTGCAATGAGATGCATCCAAATCATATCTTTCCTCAACAGTTTTTTGGAATCCTTTCATATATCAAATATTACAGTCCAGCTCTCTGGACTGTACATTTCAGAACCTATGCGAAACATAACATTATTGCAAAAAAAATATTAAAAAAAATCTGATATTTTTCATTTGTTAAAAAAGCTTTCTACAATCACAGAAAAATAGACACGGGAAATGTCAACACCTTACCAAAGCTCAGCCTTCATTCAAATCACCCTCTTTGGATCACGAGCTGCTGCCAGATGATCCTACATGACCAACATAGATTTCACATTCAGTTTTTGCAGGTTAAAAAGTTTTTTGGTTTTGGCATTACCAAAAAAGAACAGATAGATGCATAGAGAAAAGAAAATTATGCACTTTGAAAAATCACAATTCACCACTGCAACAGTTGAAATGATGGCTCGTAGACACAACACACAGCTACTATTAACTGAAAGGGTTAATTAGTTGATGAATAAAATCTAATATTCACCACTTCAACGGTTGAAATGATGGCTTGTAGACACAGCATGCAGCTACTATTAACTGAAAGGATTAATTAATAATAATAAAGACAATCTAATAGATGGCACCACCAGGTGTTGCTGATGCTCTTCAAAAACCTCCATTCACATTATCAAAATCGGTTACCTTCTACTGAATTGAAGTCTTCTATTCAAACTTAGCAATGCTAATGAATAGGAAAATTCCCAGATGATAACACCCAAGACACGAGCAAGAAACTCTAATTCCCGACATCTTTAATCTAACTAACTAAAGAAGGAAGAAGATTTTTTCACGTGAACGGACCTATATTTCCATTTGATTTGTTCCTAAGCTTTGGTTTGCTGAAGTTTGATGATTAGATAAAAACACCAGATGATATTTGCACATATGTAGATACAGCAGGTGGTTGTTTAAAATAATGGTACGAAACAACAATTTCTGGCAAGGGCCATTTAAAAGTTCTCCAACAGAATTTCTCCTCTTACTTGACACAAGGATGTATCACATCATTTCATCAAAAAGGAGCTTGACATCTTACATACACCATCCTCATGCCCCTAATACCAACATAGGGGTATTCAGAAAAGAAAGCAAAAGGCCAAAACGGTGATTTGAGTTAGTTACCCAAGGACCCCCAATTCGCATGCCAATAATGTTTTGCCCATGCAACAGTAAGGCTGTGGAGATTACATCAATATAAATATACTACATTGCAAGCTCAATGAGATGCAATTATCAAGACCTAGAAACACTCAGGCTGTGGCATATTGTATTTTGATCATGGTCACACTCAGCTAGAGGGGTTCTTTGATACTGATTGGGTGGGTTCACCATCAGATGGAAGGTCGACTACACATAAATGTATTTTTGTTGGTGGTAAATATTGTGTCATGTAGTAGAGAAAGAAGCAGGAAGTGGTTGCCTTATCAACTATCAAGTAAGTCAGAGCATACAGCAATAACTTATAAAACTTACGAGTTGATGTGGACAAAATAATTAATTTGTGAAGTTGGCTTTGCCAATCCATCTTCATGCAATTATGGTGTGGTAATCTTGATGCTATACATATTGCATCCAATCCAATTTTTTTATAAATTCACCTAGCACATTAAGGTCGATGCTCACTCTGTTTTTGAGAAACTTCAACGAAAAGGTTCAAGTATAACTACTTGAAAACCACTAAATCATTAGGGGGGCTTTAGATTGGATTCATTGTAACAAGATAAGCATGTGTAACCTATATGCTCTAGATTGAGGGGGAGTTTCAAGATTTATCTAGTTGTGCGGTTATTAATTTATTGCGCTCTTAGTTCTTTATTTACTAGGATTTTCAATTTTTTCTTCCTTTAATAGGTAATTTGGCACCAAGTATGGTATTGGAATGAGCAACCTTGAAATTATTCCTCAATGCCTGTCATTTCTCCCACTCCATGTTGTCGTGATTTCGGATTTCGGGGGAACAAAATACTTTTGGGAAGTGGTTCTTTTTACTTCTATAGAAGAAAGCATTGTTTGGGCCTCGCCTCGCCTGAGGCATGCAGCTTCAATGAGATGTGAGGTTTGGTCCTCACGCTTGCACTCTAGCTGCTTGTGTTTGGTTGATGATGTGGTTAATGAACCCATGTGCTTAAGTAGTTTAGGCTAAAGTTACATGTGGATGACAGTTTATTTATGTGACTGTTGTGTACACATTATCACAATAGCATGTCACTTCAGCAGATAGCCTTTTATTGTAGAAGTTGGTCTCCATTTTGTTTTCCAGCCTCGTTACTTTTTAGCGCTACAGTGGGTAGCAATATGGTTGAAATTGTCATGCAAGGACATATTTGGCCATTCTATTATTGTATATATTAACTTATTGTCAACTATTATTGTTGTTTCTTTTAACAAATATCAATCCTTATATATAAAAACACATCCAACATAACGTCAGCCTGACATCATATTACATCATCAAATCAACAATTCAAATCAATTTAAAAAATCAGTGAGTTAACTCAATTAAAATTGACGAGAGTTAACTCAGTTAAATAAATATCAACTCTATTCCTTTTGCTCGGCTAACTTTCCCAATTCCAATTCTTCTTCCTCTTGGTTTGTTGCGTCTCGAATTTCCACCCCTCTTCCTCTTCTTCTTACGCATACTCTTCCACTTCAACTTCAACTTCCAGAGAATTCCACTTCCCCCCTCTCCCTCTTCCACCTCTTCCACTTCTATAAATATATATATATATATATGTTAATGTTTATATGCATTTATTGGATTTATATTCTGTTAAATTTTACTCTTTTGCTGAAGATCTGACATCGCTTCGTCCCTCTCTTTCCCGAACAACGCTCGAATTCGGTTTTGTGGACTCAAAATCGCTCGATCGATCTGATTTATTCGATTTCGAGAACATATCAAGTAATTGATGATTATTTTCTTTGTTTTATTGAATTTTTTTGATGTAATTTGTAGTGATTTCGATTTGATTTATTCGATTTGGAGAACAAATCAGATAATTGATGATGGTGATATGGGATGATGAGCTTGAATTAGGGTTTCACTACTATGAAGCAGAGGAGATAGAAAAATAGAAAGGGAGAGGAGAGAAAGGAGGAGGTTTTTCCTTCTCTCTTGATTTTTGTGTTACTTTTAGGTTGTCTTTATAGTTATTATGAATGGGGTTATTATTTAAACTTTTGTATACAGATATTTGGGCATTGAGTATGGAAAGAAACAATTCAAGAGATTTTGAAATATGAAATGCTCTGGATAGAACAAACAAGAACTATGCCAGTAGCAAGACGACTGGCATGTAATTTGAATCCGAAAAGCCAAAGCACATAAGCTCATTTGCTCTTACAACTAAAGTACTCAAAGCTCATGTATTGTTATTTGATTTCCTCTTCCTCTAAGGTGTCATTGTTAACTGCATTTGAAATAATTTTCTAAGACAAAGCGGTGTCATTGTTGTCCTCAATTTTATTTGTCATCTCCACAAGAGTTTTCTGAAAGTAGTTGTTATTTTAGCTTGAAATTATGACAATTTGTTGGCTAATGGTTGTACTATAATCTATAATTTAATAATTTATTGACAATTTTTTTGAAAGTGATAATATGTTGGCTTATATTTGCCGATTTATGATGTTCTTGTGTGTACTTAATTTTGGTTGTCAGCCTTAACAAAGAATAGCATTTGATGTAAAATGGTAACTTTAATATTATCTTTGCCTTTTATAATCTAGGAATTTTGTTGTGAATTGGTAGTGGGTATTTGAAATTTCATGTGTTAAGTGTTAATTAGTTGTAAAAATCTCTAGGCGTGTATTTATCTTCAGGTGTGTAAATAATAATTTCACAATTATTTATATATTTGCAATTTAATAATCAATTGAATCAAAAAGAAATTGCATACGAAATGTTTGATAAAACTTAGTAATTAAGATCTAAATATGATTAATGGTCTCTAAAGTCATGTTTAATTGTTACAATAGATAATACATCTTCAATATCGAGAACGATTTTGCTAACCAATTATACAATCTGTTATTCAAATTAATTCGTGCATTGCACGGGTTATCAACTAGTATATCTATAATGGTCTATAGTTTATACACATGTAATGAGCTAATAAATTTTTGGTTCTTATTTATTTGTACACTTTTTTTTGTACTTTTTTGGGTAGTTAAAGTTTAATTTTATTTATTAAACTAGTTTCGGATTTTGAACAGTGACTTGATAAACAATTATATTATATATATATATATATATATATATATATATATATATATTTGTAGAGGACGGATCTAAAGCATACCTCTTAAATAGCATACCTTTATTAAAACTGCGTCGTTTTGATGATTTTTTAAAAAGATAAAATAATATTAAAAGAGAGTGGTCCAACTTACTTTCCTTTTATTTACAAAAATGTCACCCGCAGCCCCACTTGTTTTTAAAAGAATCATCAAAACAACGTAGTTTTAATAAAGGTATGTTATTTAAGAGATATGTTTTAGATCCGTTCAATATAATTGTATATTTCGAGTATATGTGTCTCATTTCAGTATGGTGTGTGCCTTGCCTCAAATCTAGGCACTGGGGAGACCTTTGCACTACTATCACCTTTAATAAAAATGGCATGGACAATTTAGATATATAAGTTGAGTAATATTATGATATTAAGCAATTCTCGTCTCTCTTTTTTCTTTTCTTTCCTTTAATTTATAGTAGAGATTTTTGAGGTTAGGAATTTGTAGGGTTTATGGAGATCAAAGAAGATGAAGGTGCTTAGGAAAAGCTGGCTGCCTGGCTTTAATGCCAACTGTCATGCTCAGACCTAGTTTGAGCTCAACTAAGCAACTACGGAGATTAGGAGACAACTTGGTGAAGAAGAGAGCTTGAGACCCAGGGAATGGATTAATCACCCTTTTAATTCATTTCACTCCTATAATAAACATTACAACTATTCTCTTCTATATTCCTTCAACTTATAGTAGAGATTTTCGAGGTTAGGAATTTGTAGGGTTTATGGAGATCAAAGAAGATGAAGGTGGCCTAGGGAAAGCTGGCTGCCTAGCTTTGATGCCAACTGTCATGCTCAGACCTAGTTTGAGCTCAACTAAGCAACTATGGAGATTAGGAGAACTTGGGTAAGAAGAGAACTTGAAAGCCAGGGAATGGATTAATCACCCTTTTAATTCATTTCACTCCTATAATAAACATTACAACCATTCTCTTCTATATACACTAAAAACATTAAACAATTATGCTAAAATGCACAATAGGTGTACTATCACCCATTTGCTAGCTATTTTAAGAAAATTTAACTAGCTAATAATCTTAAAACTACCAATTATTTACTAATAGCACAAGGTTTAGTTACGGCCTAACAGATAGCCACTAATAAATGCATTAATTGTTGAAACTGAATGTATTATCCTTATATTTTAAAGAGTAAAAAGTAGAGTCTGAAACTTTGTGGACTCCATCAAATTTATCAATTCATTAGTTCAAAGGTACGTAGGGAATAGGAGACTAAAATCTTAGTCAAGTACTCCACTTTCTTAAACTACTTGTAAGTAAAGATAGATACACAGGTGTGGAGGGTTAGATATTGTGAAGATTTTCGAAAAATATCGTACAAGGTTTTAGAGTTATAACACAACTAATGTGCAAAGTTGTCACGGCGTCGCCTTGGCGCATGAGCATGCAGCAAGTCGACACTCGCCTTGGTGTAAGCTACCAAGGCAGCTAGGCGTGCACAAGTCATCACTGAGGCGACGCCTAGTTGCCAAGGCAAGCACCAAGGCAGCTTGGTCAAATTGGAAGACAAATCTAAAAACTTAAAAACTTATGCCCACTTCGATTTGTCGACCCACATGCAGTATCACTCGCTATTAGGAAAATTTCTGTTGTAGAAGAAAAAAAGGAAAAATATAAAGAAGACCAAAAGAAGAAGAAGATAGGAAGAACTGAAAAGAAAAAGAAACAGGTTGGGGGCATAAGAAGAACAAAGAATAAAGTGCCTTTTGACTTTTAGTTGTCACCAACTAGCTACTTTCGTTCTATTTCTCTTTTTTTAAATTTAATTGCTAGTTGTCATTAGTACTGAAGTGATTCATTGCCCCCCTTAACAAAACAAAATAGCATGTGTTCCACGTGTTTGTTCTTCATGTTGGCCATGAATATTTTTTTTAACAAAATAATAAATATTTTTTTCCTCATAAAAAAGTAATAAAATAATAATTTTTATTTAAGTAACCCTCTCTTTCTCCATGAATTATTAGTTGCAACTTAGTTTTATTGCATGTACAATAACCCTTTATAATGTTGACCACATAAATCATAAAAACTCGTGCATCTCCAAATAATATATAAATAATAATTTTTTCCCTAAAATTAAATGTATAATTTATATTGGTTTAATGTATTTTTTTTAGTGCAAGACATGAGAAAAAAGCATGAGAAAATTAAATAATAATTTTGGTTTGATGTAAAATAAATAATGTATAAATTACACACTGTGAACAACTTGATGCCATGACGAGCGCATTATCGCCTAGGCGTCCTAGCATTTAGCTACCGTCGTGCCTTGTTGTGATGCTGTGACAACTATGCTAATGAGTCGGGAGGTAAAGATGCGCTCTAAAACAAAGTCTAACAAATTGATAACAAGAATCAGAAAATAATGTGTGAAAGTCAATGTTGGCACATTGCATTTGCTAGCAATATCACAGCCAACAGTTTTATGAACTAATTCTCAGCTTTGTCTGGGAAAAAAAAAAGTTTAGTTCCAAAAGCTTAGAGAACAATAATAATGAAGAACACCACAGTCCTCCAAAATCCCCCTATTTTAAAGAGCCTGGACTATCCTGAAAACTGAAAAGTACATACACCGGATTAAAGGTGCCTGAGAAAACCCTGAGTAGGTGACTGATGCTGTTTTGTATTATATTTTATTGTTCCAATATAGAGCATTATATTATTTTTTTACGCAAGGCAAAAGAAATTGGAGGCATAAAATCCAAACTCACCGAGATAAAATCAAATGCTCCGGTCTCCTCTTTCTTCGGTCCGTTCATCATCGAACTGGGAGTCTGAACCGGAATGCTAGAGTTGAAAACATCTGGAAGGGCAGAAGAATATCCACCTCCTTGAGTTGCCTCAGCATGAGTAAGACCAGAATTTTGAGAGTGCAAATTGCCAAACTGCTGGAAGTTGGACATTGTCACTAGGAACTGCTGCTGGGCTAAAAGACTTCCCATGTCTCCATAATTTATTGATTGGGAAGGAAATGCTGGATTAAACATTATGCCAGGGGGTAAATTATATGGCATAGAACCCATAGGGAACATAGGATTCACATTCATTACAGATGTTTGAGGTCCAAACATCCCATTAAAAGTATCATTAGAAATCTGATGACTCGGATTTGTAGTGGAATCTGTAAATATGGTGTCAGAGAGTGCCCTTGGAGAAGTTTCACTATGCTTCACGGCATTTCCCTTTATGGATAATCCAGACATCAAGTCATTCACATCTTTGCTATTATTTCCTTGCTCCTCTGAGGATACAGAACTGGAACCAAATATATCAAACATTTCAGCTCCATTTCTATTCAGTGCCATATGGGCTTCAGCAGCACCAGATTTATCAACAGTCATCCCTGAAAAGACATCGTCTACATGTTCTTTATCATTATTGGTGTAAAATGAGACATCTGCGAAGGGGTCATCATCGTTTTTCTGTTCACTGGTGCTCATGCCAGTGCTTAGATTATCTCCAAATAGATCATCAATTATAGGAGTGGCAGGTGTTGTCAGCTCTTTGATGCTTTGATCCTTCTGTGTTTTCATATAGTCATCGTTTCCATATAGATCCACTGGATCACCAGTATCTATTAGGTCTGGCATCTGAACAGCAGTCGTCTCAGCCTTCAGTTGCTTTTCTGGATGACCGACTGTATTATCTGTATGTTCTACTTCCAGAAGGCCTAAGACCTGCCCATAAACAACACACATTAACATAATCAGAAAAAGCACAAATGCGAACAGTAACACAAAGACACTGGTTGAGCTATACATTGGCTTTTAATATCTCAACATGAAAATTTTAAAATTTACAACTCGTCTAAAAACTAAAGATTTTCATCAAATTTTGGGTATAATAAACAAGAAGAAAGTGAATTAATTAAGTACAAAGCAAATTTTCCCAAGTGCATGATGTGACATTTTTCTGAAATAGGGATCACAATTAACAAAATGAAATAAGAATCATCCTAATTTAATAATAAAAGAGCTTTCTGACTTTTAGTAAAAAAGAAAAATCAAACAAGGATTCCCAAATACAAAGTTAAAGAATTTTCCCTTTTGTAGACAGTATTAGCAAAGCATTTTCTAGGTAACAGTTATGCATGTGAAATTACTCGCACCAGATGCTTTGAAGATTTCAAAGAAAGGATGGATAAAGTTAAAAGTTTTGTACGTCCTCCTTTTTCTCTCAACGAAATGTTTAATCACTTGTTCAAAACATTTCAAACACAAACAGAAAATTTGGAAATCAAACTCTTGAAGATACTAAAAGCAAAAACCAATGCTTCTCTCTGTTCTTAACTAAAAAGTATTTTTTTCATTAAACACTTGTCCCAAAATGGATGTCGCAGTTAACTTAACAAAAATTTTAAAGGGGGGGGGGAATATTTGATATTTTTGTTACATTATTAACCCTCTAGTTTTGAAAATCAAATCAAATGTGATAGATTATGGATCCACAAACTTTTTCTTTAACTTGTACAAGATTAATATCATAGACTATTCTAATTCTAATTGCATTGAAATTTTGCAAGTGTCAAAGATTTTAAGACATCTCAAAGTATGACATTCATCTAGAGAGCGAGTATTTATAAGATTGGTATAGAGCAACTCCAACACTATTTTATTCAAAAACATTTGAAGTGTCAAATATTAGTGAAATCATTTTAAGTATTCCTTGTATCTAGTAATTATGTAATTACTGCATATAGATTATAATAATATAAAGAAAGAAAGAGAGATAAGAAACCACATTTCATTTTCTTTTTAGCATGAGGAAGTTACATTATAATAATTCTTTCAAGTAAACTTCTGGTATGCAAATCTGAAGCTCGTATTTCAATCCAAAAACTTAAATATATAATAGCAACTTTATAATTTCTATTCTATAATATATTTGCACTGAATAGAAAGTAAATTATATTCTCCAGACTCATTTCAGAAACATATACATTTTAATCCCTATAATATTTACTTGATCTAAAATAACCATTGTTAGTCTTATGAGCATAACTGTAACTATTTTTAGAAAAAAGAAGAATTTTTATTAAAAAGAGTCGTTACTAGGAGGGGGTACAAGGCATCCTCCAATGAAAATTTAACCAAAACAATCCGCATAGAACAGCCCGGCGATCACTATGAAAATATGAAACAGCTATCCTGTACTATATTTCAAGGTTCAAAGTGTCAGCAAAATGGTCATGACATTATGTAACAGGTCAAGGAACAAGAATACAAGCTACACAGTTAACATCTATGAAGTTCTGGTGCGAATAGAGCATTTGCAATCTCTCTTATACTGAGGCCCCAAGTACGGTGAATATATCTAGGGGGGCATAACTAACCTCATCAATGGATATGATAAATTCCTATACCATTTACTCCCTCCGTTCAAAATATAGGATGAATATTGACTTTCTAAAAGTCATTTTGAAACATTTTCAAATTTTGATAGGAATGCATTTAATTTTTGTCAATACGAATGTCATAAACTATCTAAAAGTACTTTATTGTTTTGAAAACTTAAATTAATTATAATGACTTTTAAAACGTCAATTTGATCTTATATTTTGGGACGGAGGGAGTATTTAGATTAGCAATAATTGTTGGTCAGAAACATTAAGCCCCCTTGTACTTTACCACTTTTTTACATTGGATACATGTTGTCTGACTATTACAATCGCTCCCGTGAACTTGAGCTACTTATTCAACTGGATCCAATAAATAACAAATAGACAATTTTACCCCACTTAAAAACTCTCTTGATTGCATTGGCATCAAGTCAGACAAGATTTCAACCATATGCATTGGAACTTGGAAGAAAAGCGGGAAAGAATGCTTTCATTCTCTCATATTTGTTTTTTCTCTTCTCTCTTTTGATGAGAATACCATCAGTTCCCATTCAATGACATCATCACTCTCTCTCTATTCTCTTTCAGTCCAAACTTTATTTTCTCTCTCCTCCAAGATGGGTTCCTAGTTCCTACCACCAAAACAGCACCACCACTGAGAATCGCAAACTCACTCTTATCACTCCACCGATATCAGGTTCAAATTCACCAAACACAACTCGACCTATGGTATCATCGGTGAAAAGAGCTTCCAGTCAATATGTATTTGGTATAGTACAACATCAGGTAAAAGAGCTTTATGGGACTTACTTGATAAAGAATAACATCAGCACTTGCTGATAAATTGGGGTACATCAGCGCTCCCATAAGTTTGTGTCTTATGCTTCTTTCCTGAACAACGGATCATCAAGAGGTTCTGTTACCTAAGTGTAACCCGCATCACCTCATCCTAAGAACTTCATTTACTATTGGGAAAGAGACAGAGGGTGCCTTAAGCTTCATATCTGAACCACTTATCAAGGCATTGCCTAGACGACAAAGCGACAAGAAATTGGCAAGGCGAGGCTATGCTTTGGTGACAACCTCAGAGGCAAGCGCATTGAACTCTAAGTAATCGTCTTGGGTCACCAAGGTGACACTTGGACAACTTCCTTGAAAGGCATATGCCTCAGAGAGTCTCGCCTTTAGGATGAGAATATAGCAGCGGGCAACGAGATAGCAGTGACGAAATAGCAACAAGATTTCAACTAAGAGCAGCGACATAGCAGCAAGAGAGCTTTAGTTTGTTCCCATCTAGGGCTTCTACTATGGTTATATTAGCTGTCCATTCTATTTTGTAGCCCAAACAATTCTAATATGGTTTCCAAACAAGCCCAGGCTGTAAATACTTCTGTTCTAGTCCTTATTTATTTGCTATTGTTTTTATCATGTAATAATTAACTCTTAAACGATTTTACCTTTTATCATAAACTATTTCGTGTGAGTGTGTAATTATATACATATACATTTATATGTATACACATTTATTTCTATATGCATTTTTTGAAGTACGATATACGTATATAAAAAATATACATTGTAAACAACTCATCACCTTATAGGCTCTCTTAGACTCCTGGCCATGCCACGCCTCTCCTTAAAGCCTTGACAAACACTAGATAGGTTCTGGTACCTGAACTTATCAAACTTCTCTGCATGAATTATATGTACTATTTGCCTAACACCACCATCCTACACTTGCAATCTGATTTTTTCATCGGGAAGAAATAAACTATATCGTACCTTGAGGCCGTTCTGAGGGTAACATTCAGACTGAAGTCTTTATAAGTTTGTTCTGTTTGATCATACTAATTTTGGGGCCTTCCTCTATGTCTACTTTCTTTTTTATTATCACTGATATAATTGCTACTCCATCAACTGAGAAACAAAAGAGAAACAGAGATGGAAAAAGTGAAATTCAGACTTACCTTGTTTGCTTTTTCCCTCAAAGAAGCCTGAGGAGATTCACAACATTTCACCACGACATCCTTGTTTTCACTAAAATAAGATGTGACAATAGAAAAATGTTCATCATCTTTTTTCCTCAAAATTGCCTCGAGGACACAGACAGCTTTCACGCGGACCTGAAAGAAATTACAATTTCAAAAGGCAAATAAGTGACGGACTTTATTGACAGTCGTAGAGTTTGTCTGCAGTCTAGTTAATGAAAAACAGTCGTCAGATTTTGCATGAAGTAAATCTAGATCAATTATGGAATTTTAATTATCAAATACAACTTCCTCTTTGCATAATATGCATATTTACTTGTGTGGTCATACTTTCCTCACATTATTGTAAATTATTTTAATTCAGAAGCATAAAGGGAATGCATGCCTGCCACAAATGTGATTGGAGCTTTGATTCAAGAGCATAACTTAGAGCCAGTGCATCCAATTTTGAGGCCTCCATAAGAAAAATATGAAGGGCATCTCTAGTGGGTTGTAAACGCACTCCACCAGATGTTACAATGGTCTCTAACAACCTCTCCTCGCGAGTCTTGCTATCTGAATAACTTGAACTTGAGCTCCCATTGGTTGTCTCTGTCTGTGTTGTTTTGAGATCTTGGGCCCAAGTTCCACCGGTCACAGTATTAGAGAACTGAGAAGAAGGCTGAGTATCAGTTCCATGTTCAACTCCCTCATATCGATCCGAGTAATCCATTTCTGTAGTTAATGACCTTCGAAGATTTGGACTCCTATAGCTTCCGGTTTCATTCTTTTTCTGTGACGGAGCGTGCGCTAAGCTATTCAATCCCTGCTTGATTTTTGCACTTCCAAGACCAACCACCTCACTTAAAAAGGACTTCTTATCTTCCGATTGCATGTCAAAGTTGGTATTACCAAACCCTTGTATTCGCTGAGTAAGATCATCAGCAGGTGCTGGCTTATTATCATCTGTAGAAAATATAGCAGATAATGCTTCCTGCGCCGTGGAACGCACAGACTTATTCAATGCATCCCCCTTCAACGGATCCAACTGGCCTTTATAGTGAATCAACTGGCGTACTGCCACTGAATTTCTTTGCATTTCCCTCCTAAACTCCACACCAGACTTTCCCACTGCATACTTGATTAGTCTCAAAGCCTACATATATATTGTTGAAAAATTAGCATCAATATATCTTAAATTTTTCTTAGGCAGAGTTTGTAATAGTTCATCCATAAACCATAATACACAGTGCTTAATTCTAGTACTTTAAAGCCAACTAGCCAGTAACTACCTCGGAAAAAGTAGTCTCCATTAAAAGTTTAAACTTTTTAACAAATATATTGTATACCAAAATTTACAGTCCACTAAGTTGCATTAGTATCAACTACATAAACCGATTGTACGGTAAGAGAATGTGATTCTCAATGATACATTTAGAAAATCACAAGATGTGGCAGTTCAGCTCTTTGCAGGGTTCATGTAGTTTAGAAAGCAATGACCCTATGTAGAATTCACTAGTAAATTTAAAAGCTAATTTCCTTGTATTAATTTATATATATAATTTATCATACACCCTTTTTTCCATACAACAAAGTCCCATTTTGACTTTTTGAAGTCAATTTACAAAATCCTAAAATTCAAATTTAATGTGATTCATATAAGTACTAAAAATAACAAAATTTGTAATCCAAGTATTTGGCTAGTTTACAACAATGGCAATCCTACTGACTCAAAAATTAAATGAATTCACCAAATTCAAAATTATAATATTTTTCAAATTGATTTCATGATATCAAAACTACAATTTTTCAGTGAATCTCATCGACTCCAAAAAAAATCCCATTTTTGACTATTTTTCAAGTCAATTTACAAAATCCTAAAATTTAAAATTAATGTGACTCATATAAGCATTAAAAACAATAAAAATTGTAAGCAATAGTGTTTTAGATGGTTTACAACAACAGTGATCCTATGGCCTAAAAATCAAATGAATTCACCAAATTTTGACAATTTTAGTATTTTACATAAATCAAGATAAAACTTTTTAAGTGCATCTCATCAGCTCAATCTAAACTTCAAATAAAATACAATCACACCCAAATTAAGATACTGATAAAAAAACCCAAATTAAAAAGAACCAGATCTGGATAAACTAAATAACAAATATACCTTCTGTTTGACAATTGGGCTTTTATGTTCTAGGCGCTTGAAGATGAATTCAGAGACCTCTTTAACTATACTGACATGAGAAGATCTAAGCAACTCACAAATTTCCTCCAATTTGTAAACTGGGGCCACCTTATCTTCATCCGATGTTGCCCCATCTATCATCCTTGACCTCCAGTATGATTCCACCGCCCTCCTGCTGGAATCCATCTCTCGTTTTTCTTAATTTCAAAATTTGTTCCTGTTTTATGACCGAGAAAATCCCTTTTCTCCTCTTGAACTGAATACAATATTATTATTTTTATGTTATTATGATGATTAGGAATTGTGGGTTTTTGTATGGAAGAAGAAGTAGTTGGCATGAGAGAGGGGTTGAAATTTTGGAATCGAGGTGTTTTGCGACTTGGGTAGCCTTTTTCCATGGCTTAAATACCCTTTAATCCTTAAAAGTATACACTTTTTATAATTTTAACCCTAGTATTTCTATTTTAAGAAATTAAACATAAATGTATCTAAATTTTTATAAATTAAACATTTGGGCCACCGAATTTAGCATTTTTTTATCCAAATAAGTTACTTGACTTAAAATAAAAGGATAATTAAATCTTTTAACCGTATATATCATTTATATTAGCTGCATTTTTTTCACATTTTTCCTTTTCATCATACAATAATCACGTCTCTACAATTTTATGTGTTTTTAAAAATATTTATGTTTATCTTTAATGTGAGAAATTTAGAAGTAGTTTGATAAAAACTGAATGAATCTGAATAAAAAAAATTATTTGATAATTAACATGTTTGAAACATCTGAATAATATAATTTTATTATTTTACCCCTCTGAAAAAATTTAAAATTGTTGTAAATTTATTTCATATTACTTAATATAATAGTTAATATTTTTTTGGTTTTTTTAATTTTTTTTTACTTTATTCAGCTGCTCATTCAGTCAAAAAAATCTGACTTAGTCATTCAGTTCAATCATCTGACCAATTCAGTCATTCAGACGATTTTTTTTCAAAACAAACGCTCTTAACTGGTGACCGATTCAGTCATTCAACCATTCAGATGTATTCAGTTCTAAATAAATAACTCCCAAGTCTTTTAAGAGTATATCGTTTATATTGGCTTCATTTTTTTCTACTTATTTTTTTAATCATACATTAACCATGTGCTTATAATTTTATGTGTTTCCAAAGATATTTAAGAGTGAAATTACCAAAAAAATACTCATTCGGATCAATTTTTACACGTCGCTCTGAGCAAAAAATGGATAAAGCCGAATTAGATCGAATTTTTTTAATCGAATTATTTCGATTATTCGGTTATTTTTTATAATTCGATTATATCAGAATTTATTTTCACTTTTCGGGTTCGAATTTGATTTTGATTCTTAGTTATTCAGTTAAACCGAATAACCGAAATAAAAAAATCTACCGCATTTGTTATTCATAGATATTTAGTCTGCCTGCTTGGTTATTGCACTGGCCACTGATTGTCAGTTTTGCACTTGATTGTTAATCTTGTACTATCAGGCGCCAACAAGAGGAAACAACAAAGAGACAGGAAGAAGCAATTCGGAAAAAAGTAAACATCTGTCATCTTCTCTAATATTCCTCTACCGTTCTTGTCCAGATCTATGATGGTAAACATCTCTCATGTGACGCCCCCAAAATAGGTATACATCACCTATTTTGAGTCGTCAAATACATGGTACATAATACAAATACAAACTTAAATATACAACATGAGCTGTGAGTTTTAATACAAATATTGTCTTCTAGACAGTATTCAAACTCAAAATAAGTCCTCATTTATTATCACACTATTTCACAGAATAGTGAAGACTACTAACGCAAACATCTGGATCGTCACTCCGTTTCCCAACTAGTCCCAGCTATATTCTCATTTCCTGAAGAGACCAATAAAAGCAAAGGGTGAGCTCAACTAGCCCAGTAAAAAATATTATGACTAAGATAATGCAGAATAAATTATCGTTAGCTTCAACAGTGTTAAACTTATAAAATATAATAAACATCAAGTTTAACTGCAGCAGAACAAGCAATCCATTAGAAGAGTCAAGTAGAGCATGATATATATTATCTTCTATTATTTAAAAAGTTTATCATCAATTTTATCGTTGAGACTCAGCTTAATAAGTAATCCACATCATCGAATCATCCATGCACTACGCCCAAGGATATTCATTAGTATCACGACCACGAATTATCCATGCACTACGGGCCAAGGATATTCGTGTTTTCATCAATGGTCATGATCATGCCAACAACTGTCCCTCAATGCACTACGGGTCAATAAGGTCTTTTACCACATCATTTGTAATATTACGGTCATGATTATACATAATAATCCATTGTCATAATCATACCAATCAATAGTATATATGCGCACGTATGCCACATATGACTTTTATCACAATATAAGCATGAGGATGATGACAATGATATAAGAATTCAATTAAAAGAATGCAAAGGATAAATTTTTAAAGATTTATAATTTAATTTATCCAGAATTCAATAATGTCCAAATTGTCAACATGATACTATTTTGTGGAGTAAAATTCAAGAATAATATTGTGTCAAAAATGATTTGGACTAAAAAGAAATTAATTTTTGTTATGAATAGTACCCCATGAATAGTAATTCGGGAATAGTATCCTGTGAATAGTACTCTGGCATAAAAATGTTAAAACTTATCAAGAATGCTCAGAATAATATTTTCATAAAAAGATACTGGATGAAGCGCAAATATCAAGGATATTATATTAATTTCATGGAGTATAGAAGTCAAAACTTAGCAAAACGAGTATAGAATTAGAAATCTGAAACGAAATAATATTACTTACATACTACAGAGTATGAAAGAAAATATTATGTCATATGAATACTGAACAAAAATAATATCCCTAACCTTAAAAAGAAGAGTATTCCAACTGGTATAGTGGGGATATTTTTGAAAAAAACTTATACTGTTTTCTACGCTTAAAGCTTCCTAAAACTCGAAAGAAATACGCTCAATATTATAAAAGAAGAATTCTCTAATTCTGGTGTAATTTTCAATTTTAAATAAGCATCATATTTATAGGAGAATAGAAAGGATACTATTTGGAAAATCACGGATGCAACAGTTTTAGAAAATTCACGGATGCCTTATTAACAATCACGGACGACTGAAATCTTTCTTCCAAGCAAAAAAAAACAAAAATATAACATATATATATATATAAACACATGTTATATATTATATATATACACCCACCATCACATGCCATCCCTTTTTCTTTCTTACATCCCGTGATTCCATTTCATTTCCCCCCCCCCCCGCCCCCCCCCCCCCCGCCCCCCCGGCACTTTTTCTTTTCTTCCAACGTGGGCCTCACATGTTCCCTCCACCAACATATCACCATCACATGTGGATCCCATATAATATATATATATTGAATAATCTTCTACCGATTATTTTGAAATATAGGTAAATGGAGGTCCATAAAATAAGCAAAATTTACATCAAATACTTCATAAAAATTCCTTCAATATTTTTAACAACATTTATTCATCATTATTATTATTCGCAATATTTAACAACCAGATCATTCCCATTAAAGAGGGGGCTTTTCAATAAGGATTTCTCCCTATTGGCGCGTAATTAGGTGACCAAACCTCTCCTTGATAGAACTTTTTAGACATTGTGAATATTGTAAATAATAATATGAATAACTGTATCCTCTCAATTATTGATTTAATAATATATAAAATATAGACAATAATTGAATCAAATAACGTGAGACACTATGCAGCAATTAGTGCAACAATAATTGAATATAAATGAGTGACTTCTCACGTAAGCATCAATAATCAATACCGTGTGCTACAATGCAATCACGCGTATTACTGTACTTTTAACACCAGGTATTTCAACAGTTAACGGTAAAACTTTCGCCGTTATTTTCATAAAAAGATATTTATGTCATTTTCTAACTTTGACAATAATTTCGTTGTGGGGTCCACCAATGATTGTGCCGTCGTACGAATATTCCCTGTTAAATTAATATTCCCCGACCAATCGAATATTATATAATACTTTGCAAAATTTATAAATATTACCCACAACTATAACATTATATCAAATCCACACCATAATATTTAAAAATATATTTCGAGAAAAATTAATCTTTATTTATGAAAATTGGGATCTTACAACATCCCTTTCTTATGAAATTGTATCCTCAAAATTAGGGTACGTACCTGGTATGTCGAAGATGTGACGCCCCCAAAATAGGTATACTTCACATATTCTGAGTCGCCAAATACATGGTACAGAATACAAATACAACCTTAAATATACAACATGAGCTGTGAGTTTTAATACAAATATTGTCTTTTAGACAATATTCAAACTCAAAATAAGTCTTCAATACATTTATTATCACACTATTTCATAGAATAGTGAGGACTACTAATGTTATCATCTGGATCGTCACTCCGTTCCCCGACTAGTCCCTACTACGTTCTCATTTCCTGAAGAGAACACTGAAAGCAAAAGGGTGAGCTCAACTAGCCCAGTAAGAAATATTATGACGAAGATAATGCAGAATAAATTATCATTAGCCTTCAACAATATTAAACTGATAAAATATAACAAACATCAAGTTTAACTGCAGCGGAACAAGCAATCCATTAGAAGAGTCAAGTAGAGAATAAAATCTACTATCTTCTATGATTTAAAAGTTTTTCATTACTTTTATCGCTGAGACTCAGCTTAATAAATAATCTACATCATCACTGCACTACGGCCAAGGATATTCATTAGTATCACGATCACAAATTATCCATGCACTACGGGCCAAGGATATTCGTGTATCCATCAATGGTCATGATCATGCCAAAAATTATCCATCAATACACTACGGGCCAATGAGAACTTTTGCCACATCATTTGTAACATTACGGTCATGATTACACCGAATAATCCCTGGTCATAATCATAACAAGTCCATCTATGTACTACAGGCCTTAGATGACTTTCAACATAATATAAACATGAGGATGATGACAATGATATAAGAATTCAATAAAACAAGTTCAAGAATTAATTTATCCAGGAACTAATAACGTCCAAATTGTCAACATGATACTTCTTTGTAGAGTAATAATCAAGAATGCTCAGAAGAATATTTCCATGAAAAGATACTGGATGAAGCACAAATATCAATGATATTCCACTAATTTCATGGAGTACACACATCATATACAATCACTTTTCCACCATTTTCCACTCACACACACATTATATATATACACACATCATATACATATATATATATATATATATATATATATATATATATATATATATATATAAATTCCTCCCCTTTACGTAACTCCCTCCCACCCCCATTTCAAAAATCAGTTTTTCAAAACATATGGGCCCCACATGTGGGCCACACCTTTAAATAATTTTATACCGATTATTTTGAAAAATGGGTAAATGGGGGTCCATAAAAATAAGCAAAACTTCATAAAAATCACCTTAATAATTTTAACAAAATATATCATCTTTATTATAATTCAAAATATTAATCGACCAGGTCGTTCCCAGGAAAGAGGGGGCTTTTCAATAAGAATTTCTCCCAATTGGCGCGCAATTAGTTGACCAAACCTCTCCTTAACAGAACTTCTAGACATCGTTAATATTGCAAATAATAATATTAATAACTTTGTCGACTCAATTATTGATTTAATAATATATGAAATATCGACAATAATTGAATCAAATAACGTGAGATACTATGCAGCAATTATTGTAGCAATAATTGAACAAAACTGAGTGACTTCTCACGTAAGCATCAATGATCAATACCGTGTACTACTATGCAACCAAGCGTATTACTGTACTTTTAACACCGTGTGTTTCAACAGTTAACGGTAAAACTTCCGCCGTTATTTTTATAAAGTATTTTTGTCGTTTTCTCAATCCGGCAATAATTCCGTTGTGGGGTCCACCAATAATTGTGTCGTTGTACGAATATTCCATGTTAAAGCGAATATTCCCCGACCAATCGAATATTATATAACAACTTCCGTACTTTGCATAATTTATAAATATTACCTACAACTATAACATTATATCAAATTCATTCCATAATATTCAAAAATGATATTTATAGAAAATTCATCTTTATTCATAAAAGTTGAGGTCTTACAACCTCCCCTTCTTATGAAATTTTGCCCTCGAAATTAGGGTACGTACCTGGTATATCGAAGAGGTAAGGATACCTTGATTTCATTTCAGATTCTAACTCCCAAGTCATTTCCTCAATATCGTGGTTTCTCCACAAAAAACTTTGACTTGAGGTATAACCTTGGAGCGTAGAATATGTTCCTTCTTATCCAAGATTTGAACATGAACCTCTTCATACGTTAAATCTTCCACTATTTCGTCCGGTTCTAACTCAATAATGTGGTTCGGGTCTTTTACATATTTACGTAACATGGATATGTGAAAAATGTTATGAACACGAGACATACTTGGCGGTAAAGCGAGTCTTTATGCCACAGTTCCTACTCGATCGAGGATTAAAAATGGGCCGATGAATCGAGGATTGAGTTTTCCTCTCTTTCCAAATCTCGTAACTCCTTTCCATGGAGCAACACGCAACAACACATGATCTCCTATATCGAATTCCACATCCTTTCGATGAAGATCAGCATAACTCTTTTGTCGATCTTGTGAGGTTTTTATACGTTGTCGGATCGTTTGAATCTTTTTCGTAATTATACGTACTAACTCCGGTCCCAACAACGTTGCTTCACCCACCTCATCCCAGCATACTAAAGAACGACACTTTCTTCCATACAGTGCTTCGAATGGAGCCATGTCAATACTTACTTGATAACTGTTGTTGTAGAAAAACTCCATTAATGGTAAGAACTTGTCCCAACTTCCCTTGAAGTCAAGGACATAGAGTCTTAATAGATCTTCAAGAGTTTGAATAGTCCTCTCCGACTGCCCGTCCGTCTGAGGATGATATGCCGAGCTAAATCATAAATCCGTGCCCATAGCTTTTTGCAAACTAACCCAAAATCGTGAAGTGAATCTTGGGTATCGATCAGAAACTATGGATACTGGCATACCATGCAGTCTTACAATCTCGTTTATGTACATACGAGCAAGACGTTCAAGTGTATAAGTTTCTCGAATTGGTAAGAAATAAGCATACTTGGTCAATCTATCAACAATGACCCAAATTGCATCTATGCCTTGAGAAACCTTGGGAAGACCAATAACGAAATCCATGGTAATGTGCTCCCACTTCCATTCTGGAATTTCAAGTGGTTACAATAGACCTTTTGGTACTTGATGCTCCGCCTTGACTCGTTGACACGTTAGACACCTTGAGATAAACAGCGCTATCTCTCTCTTCATATTGCCCCACCAAAATGTATGTCGAAGATCATGATACATCTTGGTACTCCTAAGATGGATTACAAACGGTGTGTTGTGCGCCTTCATCATGATTTTATACTTTAAATCAGGGTCGTTAGGAACACAAAATTTGGAGTTGACTCGAAGTATTCCTTCTTCATCGATTCTTGCTTCCGGCATAGCACCTTCTTGTACTTTCTTCCTCATACGCATCAGCTCCAGGTCTGTAGCTTGAGCAGCTTTAACTTTATCGATTAAAGTCGGTTCTACTCGTATATTCGCCATCATCACATGGGTCCCTGGAGTCTTTAACTCTATCTCCATCCTTTGTAAGTCACACAAAATGGGCCTTTGCGTTGACAATATCGCACTCGTACTTGCATATGATCGTCTACTCAATGCGTCAGCTATCACGTTCGGTTTTTCAGGATGGTATTGGATGGTATGATCATAATCTTTCAATAATTCAAGCCAACGTCGTTGTCGCATGTTGAGTTCCTTTTGAGTGAAGAAATATTTGAGGCTTTTATGATCCGTAAAGATCTCCACTTTCTCCCCATACAAGTAATGCCTCCAAATTTTAAATGCGAAAACAAAAACTGCCAACTCTAGATCATGAGTAGGATAATTCCTCTCATATTCTTTGGATTGTCTTGAGGCATAGGCTATGACTTTCCTATGTTGCATGAGAACACATCCTAGCCCTTTGCCCGAAGCATCACTGTAGATGACAAATTCCTCCGAGCCAGATGGTATTGTCAGAACAGGTGCTGAAATGAGTCTCCTCTTGAGTTCTTGAAAACTCTTCTCACATTCCTCGCTCCAACCAAATTTTGTATCTTTTCGAGTCAGCTAAGTTAATGGAGTAGCGATTCTAGAAAATCCTTCCACGAATCTCCGATAATAACCAGCTAAACCGAGAAAGCTACGTACTTCGGTCACCGATTTAGGTTGCTCCCAGCTTTGAATAGCTTCAATCTTTGTTGGGTCAACAGCTATTCCATGACTTGATACTATGTGCCCAAGGAATGCTACTTCCTCAAGCCAGAACTCGCATTTCTTCAACTTGGCATAAAGCTTATTTTCACGAAGCTTTTGGAGTATCAGCCTCAAGTGTTGCTCATGATCTTCACGGATTTTGGAATATATGAGGATGTCATCAATAAAGACGACCACAAAGTGATCCAAATATTCTTTGAATACTCGATTCATCATATTCATGAAGTCAGCAGGAGCATTAGTCAATCCAAAAGACATGACTAAAAATTCATAGTGTCCGTACCGAGTTCTGAAGGCAGTCTTTAGAATATCTTCAGTTTTAACCTTCAGCTGTTGATATCCAAAACGAAGATCGATCTTTGAAAAGAATTGGGCGCCTTGTAACTAGTCAAACAGGTCATCAATATGTGGCAATGGGTACCTATTTTTGATGGTGACATGATTCAACTCCCGATAATCAATACAAAGTCGCATGCTCCCATCTTTCTTCTTCACGAATAGAACAGGAGCACCCCAAGGAGAAGTACTAGGACGAATAAAGCCAATGTCTAACAATTCCTGCAGTTGGGTCTTTAATTCCTGAATTTCAATAGGAGCCATTCGATATGGGGCTTTGGAAATGGGTTTTGTACCGGGTTCAAGGTCGATACAAAATTCAATTTCACGCTCTGGGGGTAGGTCAGGAAGTTCTTCATGGAATTCGTTAGTAAATTTTTTAACAATAGAAATATCATTCAAAACTGACGTATTTTTGTTTAGATCCGTGACATGAGCTAAGAAAGCTTGACATCCATTTTTTTAAAAACGAATAGCTTTATGGCTTGCAGCACCGGCCCTAGGCTAAAGCCTAAGGTGACCGGGCTTTAGGCCCACTAAAAATAATAAAATTTTAGGGCCCCCAATAGGTATTTTTGTTATGTATATATATACCCAAATAAAAGAGCCCAGTTCACGTCACTTTAAATTTAAAGGTCTACAAAAAAATATTTAAAAGTCTACAAAAAAATTACCCAATGAAATAGACCAAAATCTCAATGGCAGACTTAGTGATAATGTGATATCTAATGATGCTTTGAAAATATTGAAATAGTCGATTATTATATTTAGTATTCTTTCGTATTTATGCTCTTTTGTTCAAGAAAAGTTCTTAATTTTTTTTATGTCTATCTTAATAGTAATTAGAAAAAGGTCCATTTTTTTGTTGTCGCTTTAAGCCTTTAAAAACTCAGGACCGGCCCTGATGTCTTGAGATGACAGTGATTGATTTTAATGGTTTGGTTGCTTGAATTCGCATAATAGGTTGGTTAGGAATACGAAAGCTAAAAACCTTACGAAAATAATTAATTTTTGCATGATAAGTAGTTAACCAATCAATCCCTAGAATCACATCAAATGCAAGTAATTTTAATGAAATAAGATCTACAGGTAATGTGAGGGTACAGATTTGAACCAAACAAGACTTATAAACAATGGATGTAATGAAGGTTTCTCCCAATGGAGTTTCCACAGATAAGTCAAAGTCTAATTTCTCTGGAGTCAAATTTAATCGTTGAGCGCAAGTAGGAGAAATAAAAGAATGGGTAGAATCTGTATCAAATAAGGTATAGACTTCGCTAGAGTTTATGATAAGCTTACCCGTGATGACCTCGTTCGGTTTCCTTGCTTTCTAGGAGGTTACAACAAACGCTCTCCCTTGAACTACTGGTTTTGACTTGTCTGGGACGGTATTTTGTGTCACCGTTCCAACTGGACTTGTCTTCGGTGCACGACAAAATCGGGCTAGGTGACATTCTCTTCCACAATTATAACACGCTTTGGATGGCATCGCGCAGTTTGGACTGATATCTCCCTCCCCTCCGCATTTGAAGCATATGATAGGTGGTCGTTCTCCTTCCTTAACCACAGGTGCTGATGCTGACGTATTTCTATCATTGTTGAATCTCCTCTTCTTGAAATGTCCATTCTTATTGTCTTGGCCATGATTACCACCGAAGTGGTTACCATTTCTGGTATGTTGATTCCCTCCACGTTTTTTGTCACCGCTTCGATGATCGTTACCACTGGTATTTTCATTATGCTGGCTACTTTCTCTTGGTTGCGTTGACTCGTTATCGCGCTCCAATAACTGAGCCCTATTTACAACATATGAATAAAAACACAGTTTATGAGAAATAAGATATTAACGTATCTCCGGTTTTAAACCTCTTAAAAACATTCGCGTCATTCTCTCCTCATTATCAACCAAGTGAGACGCAAACCGGGACAACTCAGCAAACTTAGCTTCGTACTATGACACGGTCATATTGTTCTGCTCCAACTTAATGAACTCTACCTCTTTTATGTGACGAATACTTTCGGGAAAGTGCTTGTCGTTGAATAGTTCTTGGAACTTCTCCCATGACATCTTCAGTGCGGCAGGTTGAGTACGCTTTACCGATTCCCACCAGTAATCTGCTTCTCCTCGCAACATAAAGGTGACAAAGGGAACCTTTTGCTCCTCGGAGCATCCCAAGACATCAAATATCTTGGTGATCTGCTTTATTGATGCTTCCGCCTTAAATGGTTTTGGCTCTCCAATAAACTCCGGTTGTCCCAGCTCCTTGAACTGTTTAGCGGTGACCATACGAGAGTTTTCAGTGTTTCCACTTACATTTTGGACAGGAGTCGCTCTCGCCTGATGTTGCATGAATTGCATAAAACCTCTGAACATTCCATCATTCATCATTTGGTCAGTGTTGTTGTTTGCATGAGGATTGTCGCCTTCCTGATGCACATTATCCTGATTATTTATATGTGGAGACTCAACGGTCTCCTGTGCTCCATTATTATTCTCAACATTATCGGATGTCATTTTCAGATACTGCCACAAAACAATGATTAGTTGACATGTAACATATTATCTCTATACTCTGACCAACTAATTAAATACCAAATAAATTTAAGTAGGTCATACTAGCGAAGGAATTCCCCGTCTCTCCCCTCCTAGTTCTAGTCTCACATCTTAGCCAGGGATCATATCCCTAAGCTTTGATACTAACTGTGACGCCCCCAAAGTAGGTATACATAACCCATCTTAAGTCGCCAAATACATGGTACAGAATTCAAATACAAACTTAATTATACAACAGTCGTATAAAATACGACTAAACATATGCTGTGAGTTTGAATACAAATATTGCCATCTAGACAATATACAAACTCAATGGGGTCCTCATTACATTTATTATTACACTATTTCACAGAATAATGAGAACTACTAATGCACCATCTAGGATTGTCACTCTGTTCCCCGACTAGTCCCTGCTACGTTTTCATTTCCTGAAGAGAACAATGAAAGCAAAAGGGTGAGCTCAACTAACCTAGTAAGAAATATTATGACTAAGATAATACAGAATAATTTATCGTTAGCCTTCAACAATGTTAAACTGATAAAATATAATAAATATCAAGTTTAACTGTAGCCGAACAAGCAATCCATTAGAAGAGTCAAGTAGAGAATAAAATCTACTATCTTCTATGATTTAAAAGGTTTTTCATCACTTTTATCGCTGAGACTCAGCTTAATAAATAATCCACATCACCTATGCACTACGGCCAAGGATATTCATTAGTATCACGACCACAAATTATCCATGCACTACGGGCCAAGGATATTCGTGTATTCATCAATGGTCATGATCATGCCAACAACTGTCCATCAATGCACTACGGTCCAATGAGGACTTTTATCACATCATTTGTAACATTACGGTCATGATTACACCGAATAATCACTGGTCATAATCATGCCAAGTCCTTCTATGCATTACAGGCCACAGATGACTTTCAACAAAATATAAACATGTGGATGATGACAATGATATAAGAATTCAATAAAACAAGTTCAAGAATTAATTTATCCAGGAACTAATAACGTCCAAATTTTCAACATGATACTTCTTTGTAGAGTAAAATTCAAGAATGCTCAGAAGAATATTTCCATGAAAAGATACTGGATGAGGCGCAAATATCAAGGATATTCCACTAATTTCATGGAGTATAGAAGTTAAAATTTTAACCAACTGAGTATAATAAAGAATGGAATAACAAAAGAAATCACCAGGCATGCGATAGACCGCACAGGCATGTTATTCCAACAGAATAATAAATAATGGAACCAGGTCCAGCGTAAAACGCACAGACAGGATATTCCAACAGAATAATAAAGAATGGAATAAGAGAAGAATTTTACCAAGCATAGGGTAGCCCGCATATACAGGTTATTCCAACAGAATAATAAATAATGGAATAACAGAAGTTCTCTTCATGAATACAAAAGGAATAATACCCCTTACCGTAAAAGAAACTAGATATAAGAGTAGGGAAGTAGAAGAATACTTTTCTGTAATTTCTCTATAATTTCTCTCTCTAGAGTTTCAGTGAATTCGTAAGAAATAATGAAGGAATGAGCTTCTATTTATAGGAGAATGGAAGGACACTGTTCATGGATGAAATTATTTTGCATAATCAATTTCAATCAACTAACAAATAAAATATATAATATATATATAAACACATTCTTTCAATTTATATATATATATATATATATATATATATATATATATATATATATATATATCAATATTATATAAACACCACTTGATTTTTATCCCCCCCTAACCAACATCAATCCCCCACCCTCCCAAAATCACTTTCATCATATATTTATATACCAAATATATATCTATATTCACACACAATTTTCACTATCCCACCCACACATCACTTTCACTACACTCTTACACACACACCATACACCTTTCACTATCACACACACACCATCACTTTCGTACTATCACTTTTCCACCATTTTCACTCACACACACATTATATATATACACACATCATATAAAAATATATATATATATATATATATATATATATAAATTCCCTCCCCTTTACGTAACTCCCTCCCACCCCCATTTCAAAAATTAGTTTTCAACACATATGGGCCCCACATGTGATCCCCAAATGTAGGCCCCATCTTTAAATAATTTTCTACCGATTATTTTGAAAATTGGGTAAATGGGGGTCCATAAAAATAAGCAAAACTTCATAAAAATCACTTTAATAATTTTAACAACATATATCATCGTTATTATAATTCACAATATTAATCGATCAGGTCGTTCCCAGGAAAGAGGGGGCTTTCCAATAAAGATTTCTCCCTGTTGGCGCGCAATTAGGTGACCAAATCTCTCCTTGACAGAACTTTTAGACATCGTTAATATTGTAAATAATAATATTAATAACTTTGTCATCTCAATTATTGATTTAATAATATATAAAATATCGACAATAATTGAATCAAATAACGTGAGATACTATGCAGTAATTATTGTAACAATAATTGAACAAAACTGAGTGACTTCTCATGTAAGCATCATTGTACCTTGTGCTACTATGCAACCACGCGTATTACTGTACTTTTAACACCGGGTGTTTCAACAGTTAACGGTAAAACTTTCGCCGTTATTTCATAAAGTATTTTTATCGTTTTCTCAATCCGACAATAATTCCGTTGTGGGGTCCACCAATAATTGTGTTGTTGTATGAATATTCCATGTTAAAACGAATATTCCCCGACCAATCGAATATTATATAACAACTTGCGTACTTTGCAAAATTTATAAATATTACCCACAACTAAAACATTATATCAAATTCATTTCATAATATTCAAAAATGATATTTATAGAAAATTCATTTTTAGTCATAAAAGTTGGGGTCTTACACAAAATATTCAAACAGAATAATAAATAATGGAACCTGGTCATGCGTAAACGCACAGACAGGATATTCAAACAGAATAATAAATAATGGAACCAGGTTATGCGTAAATCGCACAGACAGGATGTTACGACAGAATAATAAAGGACGGAACCAGGTCATGCGTAAACGCACAGACAGGATGTTCCAACAGAATAATAAAGAATGGAATAACAGAAGAATTTCACCATGTATGCGGTACTTCGCATAGACAGGTTATTCCAACATAATGATAAAGAATGGAATAACAGAAGTTCTCTTCATGAAGACGAAAGAAATAATATCCCTTACGAGTACAAAAAATAATATCTCTTACTGTAAAAGAAGAGTATTTCGACTGGTAGAGGATATTCTTGAAGAAAACTTGCACTACGCTCAAAACTACTTAAAAATCTAAAGAAATACGCTCAGGATTATAGAAGAATTCTCTGAACTTCTGGTGTGGTTTTCAATTCTAACTAAGCATCCTATTTATAGGAAAATAGAAAGGATATTATGCTGCACTATGCAATAAAATATAATATTATATATATATATATATATATATTAAAATCTAATAAAATAAATAACTTTATAAACGTATTCTGTTTTATATAAAAAGATTTTTCTATACAAAACACATTGCAGGCACTATGCAACACTATGCATAATAAAATATAATATATTCTAATTATTGTCTAATAAAACAAATAACTTTATAAAAGTATTCTATTTTATTTAAAAAGCTTTTCTGTTTTATTACATTAATAATACTAATAAAATAAAACTCATCATCATTATTATAATTCACACTATTAATCGACCAGGTCTTTCCCAGGAAAGAGGAGATTTTCCAATAAGGATTTCTCCCTATTGGCGCGCAATTAGGTGACCAAACCTCTCCTTAACAGAACTTCTAGACATCGTCAATATTGCAAATAATAATATTAATAACTTTGTCGTCTCAATTATTGATTTAATAATATATAAAATATTAACAATAATTGAATCAAATAACGTGAGATACTATGCAGCAATTACTGTAGCAATAATTGAAAAAAATTGAGTGACTTCTCACGTAAGCATCAATAATCAATACCGTGTGCTACTATGCAACCACGTGTATTACTGTACTTTTAACACCGGGTGTTTCAACAGTTAACGGTAAAACTTCCGCCATTATTTTTATAAAATATTTTTGTCATTTTCTCAATCCGACAATAATTCCGTTGTGGGGTCCACTAATGATTGTGCCATTGTACGAGTATTCCCTGTTAAAATGAATATTCTCCGACCAATTGAATATTATATAACAACTTGCTTAATTTGCAAAATTTATAAATATTACCCACAACTATAATATTATATCAAATTCATTCCATAATATTCAAAAATGATATTTATAGAAAAAACATCTTTATTTATAAAAGTTGAGGTCTTACAACCTCCAATTCTTATGAAATTTCACCCTCGAAATTAGGGTACGTACCTAGTATGTCGAAGAGGTAAGGATACCTTGATTTTATTTCAGATTCTAACTCCCAGGTCATTTCCTCAACATCGTGGTTTCTCCACAAAACTTTGACTTGAGGTATAACCTTGGAGCGTAGAACATGTTGCTTCTTATCCAAGATTTTAACTTGAACCTCTTCATACGTTAAATCTTTCGCTATTTCGTACGGTTCTAACTCAATAATGTGGTGCAGGTCTTTCACATATTTACGTAACATAGATATATGAAAAACGTTATGAACATGAGACATACTTGGCGGTAAAGCGAGTCTATAGGCCACCGTTCCTACTAGATCGAGGATTAAAAATGGGCCAATGAATCGAGGATTGAGCTTTCCTCTCTTTCCAAATCTCGTAACTCCTTTCCATGGAGCAACACGTAACAACACATGATCTCCAATATCGAATTCTACGTCCTTTCGATGAAGATCAGCATAACTCTTTTGTCGATCTTGTGATATTTTTATACGTTGTCGGATCGTTTGAATCTTTTCCGTAGTCATACGTACCAACTCCGGTCCCAATATCGTTGCTTCACCCACCTCATCCCGTCATACTGGAAAACGACACTTACTTCCATATAACGCCTCAAATGGAGCCATGCTAATTCTTGCTTGATAACTGTTATTGTAGGAAAACTCCACCAATGGTAAGAACTTGTCCCAAATTTCCTTGAAATCAAGGGCACAGAGTCTTAATATATCTTTAAGAGTTTGAATAGTCCTCTCCGATATGTAACATATTATCCCTATATTCTGACCGACCAATTAAATACCAAATAAACTTAGGTAGGTCATACTAGCGAAGGAATTCCTCGTCTCTCCCCTCCTATTTCTATTCTCACATCTTAGCCAGAGATCATATCCCTAAGCTTTGATACCAACTGTGACGCCCCCAAAATAGGTATAAATCACCTATTCTGAGTCGCCAAATACATGGTATAGAATACAAATACAACCTTAAATATACAACATAAGCTGTGAGTTTTAATACAAATATTGTCTTCTAGATAGTATTCAAACTCAAAATAAGTCCTCAATACATTTATTATCACACTATTTCATAGAATAGTGAGGACTACTAATGCTATCATCTGGACCGTCACTCCGTTCCCCAATTAGTCCCTGCTACGTTCTCATTTCCTGAAGAGAACAATGAAAGCAAAAGGATGAGCTCAACTAGCCAAGTAAGAAATATTATGAATAAGATAATGCATAATAAATTATCATTAGCCTTCAACAGTGTTAAATTGATAAAATATAACAAACATCAAGTTTAACTGCAGCGGAACAAGCAATCCATTAGAAGAGTCATGTAAGACCCTAAATTATTAATAAATGAAATTTAATTTACTCTATTTTTCATTTTGAAATAGTAAGGCTTGATTTGATTAATGTGGTTTGTTATGGGTAAAATGCGCAAATATTTCAAATAAGCAAGTGGTTATAAAATACTCATTATTGTCGGAGAATATTCATTTGGTCGTGGAATATTCTTGTTGTCGGGGAATATTCGTACGACGGCACAGCCTTGTGTGGGCCCATAACGAAAAGCGATTGGATGAAGAAAACGACAAGTATAAGTTGTTTATAAATAACGGCGCAGTTGTTACCGTTAATACTGTTGGAATACCCGGTGGTTAAAACACAGTAATACGCGTTGTTGCACAGTAGCACACGTTATTGCACCAATTATTGATTCTTACGTAAGAAGGCACTACTCAATAATTGTTACAATAATTACTGTTCAGTATTTTATTTTATTGATTCAATAATTACTGCGTTGATATTTTATATTACTGTTGTTTCAATAATTGTCACTACACAGTATTTTCTATTATTGAAGCAATAATTCATATTATCTGAATAATATTATTAGAAAACATTATTGGTAATATCTAGAAAGTTCTGTCTAAGGAGAGGTTTGGTCACCTAATTGCGCGCCAGTAAGGAGAAATTCTTATTGGAAAGCCCCCTCTTTCCTGGGAACGACTTGGTTGCCAATACTGTGATTCTGTAATATTATTTGTGAATAATTAATTATTGATTTATATGATGAGGAAAATATTGATTTTATGTGGATATAGATGGAGAAAATTTTTAAAGTGACAATTGTTAAAAATTGATATTTTATCTTTTCTGATAAAACAATATTTTATTATATTATTATAATATAATAATGGTGATATTTTTACAATGAATGTGGAATATATGAGTATATGAGGAGGAATAGTATTTTTATTGCATTAAATGATTAACACATGTTTTGTGTGTCGGTGGACCCCATTTCTTGACTGAAATTTGATTATAGCTTGTAAAATCGTCTGTTTGTGGATTTCGGTTAATTTCTGTTTGGAATTTGGAAAAACATAAACTTGCAAAGTTGTAGAGAATTGAATTTCCTATAAAAAAAATTGCAAGATTTGAATTATCTAATAAAAGGGCTATTTATTATGAATTATTGAAGTTCCGAAGTTCCGAAATAATTGATTTTTGAAAGTTTTAATTATTTTTAATATGAAAAATGTTTTTGTCATTAATTGTGGGTCTTGCATGTGATGTAGTTATTGAATTCAGAATCAAGAAATGGGCGTAGGAAATTTGTTTATATATAATATTATTATATTAAAATTTCTGCTTTGGTGTTCTAAGCAATTTCCTATAAATAGGGTGTTTAGGTTAGAATTGAAAATAACACCAGAAACTAAAGTTTTGTGACAACCCGATATTTTCTATATAAATAAATCATAAATTTTGTGTATAATTTTTTTTATTTATTTATTAAAATAAATATGAATGATATGTGTCAAGGTAATGTGTAATTATAATTATATGTGTGATAAATAAAATTTATTTATTACATTAAGTATTGCAAATAAATTTAATTTAGAATTATTGATTATTATCAATTATATTTTTATACTAATTAATTCCTTATTGGAAATGTTTTATTAATTATTTTTCAAGGAAAATATAATCTTATATTATTTAAATAATATAGGAAATGTTTTAGAATAATTATTTATTTTAAAGGAAAGAATGCGTGAAAGGTATTATGTATGTAATTATGTGATGAATATAAAATATATTTATTACATGAATTGTTATGAATAATTTTATTCTAGAATTATTGCTCATTATAAATTATATTTTAATAATAATTAGTTTTATAGTAAAAATGTTTTTAATGTTTATTTTTCATAAAAATATGATAATTATATTATTTAAATAATATATGATATGATTATAGAATTTTTATAATAAATATTTTATTATATGAAATTATTTCAGAATAGTTAAGTAAATTATTTTTACTTAATTAATAAGGTTTTATATGAAAGATAATTCAGATATGGAATCCAAACCCTAATTCTGGATTTTGATCAAGGAATGAAAATAATAATATTATATTATTATTTGCCAGTGTTATAGATATGTGTGTTATGTGTGTAATGTTAATGTGTGGAACAGTTTTAGTGTTAATGATAACCTTAACTTTGGTTATGAGATAAGGAATGATGATAATAATATAATACTAATTATATTTTGATTTTTCAGTGCTATGAATATGTAATGTATTTCTGTATTGATAATGGTTGGTTAATTACGGTGTGTTATGATCAAACCTTAGTAATAATGTTAAACCCTAATTTGATATCCAAATTAGAGTGCAAGATTGTTTTATAAGTGTGTTATATAATTTATGGCATGTATTAAATGTATTAATTAGGTAAACCTTAATTAAAATTCTAGAAACCCTAAATTATTAAAAACCCTAATTTGGAACTCAGCTGTGAGTTCAAGACTGTTGTTTAATTGTGTGATATGATATATATTATGCATTATATAATTTTGTTATTAAACCCTATTTATTATTTAGAAACCCTATTTAATAAATAAAAACCCTAGTTTCAAACTGTTAAATCCTAATTGATTTGAAACCCTAATGCGAAAGTCATTCACGACTTTGAGAATTTGTTAAGTCGTTAAGTAATCACGATAATGTGATTTATGATCGGTGTTATATGTATTAACCCTAATTAGGGAGAATCGTAATCATTTAAAATCTTTATTATTTTCCTAAATTATAAACCCTAATTTCAAAAGTTAAAAACCCTAATTATCGAAATTGTAAACACTAATTGCCTAATTGGCAAGGTTATTGTGGGTAGGGGTTTGAAACCCTAATGTTCTTGTATAATTTAATTATTAACCCAATCTAGTTAACAAATTTAATTTTTAAATTTTAGAAACTAAAATAATATTATTTTCTTTATAAACCCTAGTTGCTAAAATCCTAATTTTGGAAATCCTAGATTTTTTGTTTGCTTGAATCAAACCCTAAAACCTAAACCCTAAGGGTTTACAAATGACAAGAATGCCATTTAATTGATTTAACAAATGACAAAAATGCCCCTCTTGCATTATTAAGCTAGAATATGTAGGTTTTGAAAATAGATGAGAGTTGTTCACCAAACCAACAACTCCCAACAACTTCCTTGACCTTTAATTGACAGCACAAGGGTTCTATATCAACCATTCATTGCATCTTGTTGGTTTATAAATAGATTGGGAGAGAGAAAGTGCACAAAACTTTGCCAAATTATATTTTTGTCTCACCAACTCTTCTCACACTAGAACCAACGAAATTTCCAAGTATATCAATCCCTTAATGAAGCCCCACGATCAGCCATAACAGATCAGAAGCCAAAAATCAAGAAAATCAAAGATTTGATCAAAGAAAGGTATAAAATCTCAAAAATAAGAAATCCTTTGATTCTATGTTAATTGATACAATTGATTGTTTAAAGTTGTGTAATAGGGAGTGTATTAATGTTCTGGGTTGTTAAATTCATGACCCATAACATCAAAGTGCTCAAAATCAAAGTTTTTCCAACTTTTGAAAAACCGAAATCTGTTATTTTTAGGCAAATGTCAGAGGCTCTAGATCTGTGTATGTTATGTGTTTTTAATGTTTAAAAGTTGTAACATGTAGTATGTAATGTGGTCTTTAAGATGCAAAAATAATCAAGGCAAGATTAATTGTAGATCAGGAGTTAGAAACGGTCAAACATCGTTGACCGAAACTGCAAAACATAGCGAACCCAGAAAATTTAGAGCAATTTCCGTGGTGAACTTTGACCAGCGATTTCCGGTTGGATATTTTATTGTTATGATGATTTTAAGTGTTATAGTTGTAGTCCTACATGAGGTCTACATACTGGAATTGATAAATCACTCAAACATTACACGAATTACAAGTTATAGAGGTCCAAAGTAGGCACCTCGAACTGTTCTTCGTGAAGAACAGCTCTGACAGCTAGTTTGATGGCCAATATCACCAAGATCTGATGTTGTTTAGCCATGATTTTTGTTGTTAATTGTAGTATTACATAAGCTCTACAAGATGTATGTGTTAGATCTCCCAGAAACAATTTGTACAGAAAGTTATACATGGTCAAACATGACATGTTGATCACGAAGCTGTCAGTGTTCTTGAGCTCAAGAACACTAACAGCGACGCTTTTTGTCGCTAAAGACCTATTGCGACGGTTTATTATTATTATTTCTGAAAATTAATTAATAAATAGAAAAAAATAGTTTTTAATTATTAAAAATACAAAATAAATTATTAAAAATTATTTTAAATTCTGAAAATTAGTTTTTAATATATTTCATATATATTTAATATTTTTGGAATATTAAAAGTATTTAATTTATTTAATTATAATATTAAATAAATTATTTAAAAATGATTTTAATATTTGAAAAATCATTTAAAATTATATTATGGTATAAGAAAATAATTTAAGTTATTTTTGATAACTTTTAATATTATGTGATAATTTTCATTAATAAATCAATATTAATGATAATTAAGTTATTTATTAAATGAATTAAATAAATGAATTAAAAATTATTTTATTAAATTAAAAATCATTTTAAATAAGAATAAGGTATTTAAAAATATTTTAAGTTATAAAATATAACTTTTAATATTTAAAGGTAAATTTCATTAATTAATTATTATTAATGATGTTAAAGTTATTTAATAATTATATTAAATAATTTAGTTTAAAAATGATTTTTAATATTATAATAATCATTTTAAATGAAAATAAAGTGTTTAAAGATATTTTAAGTTATAAAATATAACTTTTAATATTTAAGGGATATTTTCATTAATAATTTAATATTAATGATATTTATTTAATGATTAATGATATTAAATTTATTTAATAATTATATTAAATAAATAGTTTAAAAATGGTTTTATTTATTTAAAAATCATTTAAAAAATGATATAAGTGAATTAAAAATATTTTAAGTTATAATTTATGACTTTTAATATTTAGATAATAGTTTATTAATATTTAAATATTAATGATAATTATTTAATAATGATTTTAAATGTTTTAAAAATCATTTAAGGGTAAAATTAATATGTTAAGAATATTTTGAGTTATTATACATAACTTTAATATTTTGGCAATGGTTTCATTAATAATTTAATATTGAACAAATATTAATGATAATAGAACTGTGTACTATTTAAATCATTAAATAATGATTCTGATATTTCAAAAATTATGGTAAATGGTAATATTTATTTTATAATTATTATAAGGTCATGAAAAATGATATGACTGTTATTTAATTAGTCTAAATGGATATTGAACAACTGTTTAGAGTCTTAGACTCGATAATTACCCGATAAAGATATCGTTAGACCGACATGGTTCAAAAAATTGATCTGGACTTAGAAATTTAGTTAGTTAATTATTTTATTTGTGATTCAATGGTGGATAAAGTTGTGTGACAATGTAATTAGGAATGAGTTAACTGTTTGTTTGTGATGCAATGACTGTGAAACATGTGTGACAATGTGATTAGGAATGAGTTGATGTTTGTTTGTGATAACATGATTGTTGAACATGTACGACAATGTGATTATGTTATGTGCTGACTGCAATAAGTAGTACTATGTGTTATGATATGTGATTCTAATCGATAGAATGATCTTATTAATGATAGGTTTCGGTATAACAGATAGATCTAAGTTGTGTAACTGTAAGCAGCGCATCAGGCAAGTATCCTACCTTTGCATTTTCTTTATGCATTGGACAAGTGTAAGAATGTTTCAAAGTTATATTATTATTGTACAGATTGTAAAGCCTATATTATATACGCCCATTGATTATCAACATGTTAGTATATGATAATTCAAATATATATTCTGTTCGTTAATTTCTATAAATGGTTATACAAGTGTCCCCACTTGGATAATCATTGTATTCAATCGCATGTTGATATACCTTTGATATACATATATGTTGAATTATATAAGACCTTTGTTATAAAAACCCGACAGGTATGAACATCCCGATAATGGGAAAATTTTTATGCGTTACGGCGGACAAAGGATGAACGATAATATCGTTCTAGCAATGTAGTATTGATCAATACAGGGCCCATGGACTGTACACCCTCAGGCCCGTAAGCAATGGCCGGTTTACAGATGAATTTCTGTTTAAACCCTTTCGAAAATGAAAAACAATGTTCATAGTATGTCACAAAAACCCAATGTATAGACAATACATAGTTTTAAAAATTTGAAAGAGGGTTGTTATGTTATTGTTATTGGTAAAGATTACTTCACAACTATTGACCGGTTGTAGAAGAATATTATAAAGAAAATATTTAAATTCTTTCAGCTTATATATATATATATATATAATACTTGTTGAGCACTCAAATGCTCATCCTTGCTTAATTTAAATGTTTTCAGCTAAATGTGAACAGCAAGAAGGGATCGGTCAAGATCAAGTGAAAACGAAAGCAAACAGAATTTGTTTATTTGTATATTTTGTAATAGTTAGACTGTATTAAGTTAACGATATGTATTATATATCATGTAAAGAATGTAGTAAAGGTTGCGTACTTGGGATTAGACTCTGATAAATATAAATTTAAGTTTAAGTTTTATATTATTGTTATTATTACTAGTATTATTCCGCTCATAAAAATGGTATCGTGAAGTACCGAGTTCGGGTTTCAAGTATCCGGGTTCGGGGACTTTACAGGTTGGTATCAGAGCTATAGGCTTAGAAACCTTAGGTGGGTTAGACCTTAGGCTATAACCTTAGAACAGAGGAAAACGTTGAAAATATAAATAACTCATATAGAGTTTAAAAAGGAGATGAATTGAATAAATTCATCGTCAAACAAAATAAAAGATAATTTATAAAACATTTATGTGTTGTGTGTATTTATTATTTGCTAGGCAATATAATTTTTGTGTGTAGGTGTTACACCCCTAAATCCGTGTAACATCGATTACAGGACATGGTGCTCACGATAACATACATCATCATCTATTTAAGTAACTCTAATATTAATAATAATAATAATATTAACTATTACATACTTATCCAAAATAAAGTCTCAAGTCTTTACAACCTTTAATAAACTGAAACTTAAACTTAGCGTTTATCGCTACATCACATCATATGCGGAAATATAATTATTACATAAATAACTCTCATCATTTCATCTTAGACTTTCCTTTGTCCTTGCCCGAGCCCTCAGCGTTATCAGCCTTAACTGAAAAGTTTAAGCAAGAATGAGCACAAATTGCCCAACAAGTATATAAAGTGGTTTGAGAACATACATCCGAAGTAGAAGCATTAGTATGAATATTTCTCAATAGTTGAAATAAATATCAAGAGATAAACCGGAATATCAAGATAAGAGTTCTGGAATTCTCAATAACATACTAAGGGGTGTTAGATACCCTGAACATTACTTTGTTTCATCAAAAACCATCAGACGGTTTAACAATCAAAATAGATTATAAACGGTCTCTGCAAGTACTCTAGGTGATCAGCCTATCGTACCCTACATTGTGCACAAGTATAAATTTTAAACGCATAAGCGTAAATGGGACTATATGCCCGACATCAGTTACCCCGTTATCCGGGTTGTTCATCTTAGTATTCATGCGGGACCTCACCAAAGCAATTTGGATTGGTAAACATTCAATAGCTTCAAAGGATTTGAATTGTTCAAACAATATACTATTTTTGCATCAATAACATCTAGCTGAAACGAAAGCTAGAAAACATGCTTGAATATAGTTCATCAAGGGTATACAAACTTTAAAGTATAGCAGTCACAATAGGAACTGAATCATCAATAACATTTCGCATCACAATTGAAGTTATAAAACTTTACAATAAAGAAGCTTGCACGAATGATTAATTAATCACAAGCCCAAACTTACCCTCGCTGCAATCAACTGAATAAGAGTTGAATAAATTTATAATGAAAAATAGGGTAAGAAACTTGCCTTGATCGTTGTTTACCAATAACAGATTAACAGCTTACAGCTATCTGCACTTCACGTGCCCTACACAATTGTATAATCATGCACATCAACTATTAGCAACACATAGTAGTTGTAATATAAACTTTACTCTATAATTTTCATAGTTTACTCTACGATTTTCACTGACTCTACGATTTTCAGAGACTCTACGATTTTCAGAGACTCTACGATTTTTACTCTACGATTTTCACTAACTCTACGATTTTCAGAGACTCTACGATTTTTACTCTACGATTTTCACTGACTCTACGATTTTCAGAGACTCTACGATTTTCAGAGACTCTACGATTTTTACTCTACGATTTTCACGGACTCTACGATTTTCAGAGACTCTACGATTTTTACTCTACGATTTTCACTGACTCTACGATTTTCAGAGACTCTACGATTTTTACTCTACGATTTTCACTGACTCTACGATTTTATTCCCGCTGATCTAAAGATGATATGACCACGATACTTGGACACCATAAACTTCATACATCAAGGTATTTTACAAAAATATAACATTCATAAAACTAGCATGCTAAGACCACAAACCAACTGCATAGAAAAGCGTGCCAGCACTAGTTTTATACTTAGAAAAAAATCTGGAATTTTCTAGAATTCTGCAGATTTTATTACCAACATGCATGCTTATGATTTTCATAACTTGCTCAATTTAACTCCCTTTCTTATGAAATTTGGACAGGTTGTACCTCATGCTACATACTATTTTATAAAATTATAACCTACGCTAATCGAGTCATCTACACCATGATTCCGAGGCTCCGAAAACCCCCAAAAATCACAGATTACTAGATAAACCCAATTTGACAAAAATTCGGGATTTTGCTTCTAGCATGCAATTAAATTATTCCTAATGTCCTGATCATCTACTCTCACATGTTTTCATATTTCACAACATCAAACTTCAATAAACTTCCACCTTTTTGATTAATTTAGCACCTTAGAGACATTTTATCAAAGGTAGAGCATGCATTGCTTAATTCTTTGATTTTCTATGAATTTGATGCATGATTAACCCATATCTTTTGTTGTTAATGATCTATAATCATCAAACAACAGTAACATGGAAACACAAAGCCACAACAAATCATTTACCAATTTTATATGCATTTTCTTCTCATTTTTCTTATAAAAATAAAATGGGTTCATGAATTACCTTTTGAAGAATTTCTTCTTGGTTTAATATGATGCTCCTTCTCCTTGCTTATCAAATCCTCAATAATCCTTCAAAATTAGTTCTAACTCTCTTAGGCTCTCAATTTCTCTCCATGTTTACTCACTTGGTGGAATTTTCTTAGAAGAAAAGTGTGTTTGTATATATGTATTGCTTTGTTAAAGTCTTTTGATTCTCATAACCCCCAACTCCCATAACCCCCAACTCTAATGATTAGTTACTCACCATATTTAATAATACAATAATATAGATAATTAATAGGAAGAATGTGGGAGTTAGAGAAAATGAATGTGGGAGTTAAAAAAAATAAAAAGAATTTTGATTTGAAGGAATAAAATAAATTACTTCCACCTTAGCTATTATGTAATATACGTATACTCCCTCCGTTGTCCCAAATTAATAGTCTCATGGTCCATCAGTTCAGCTGATTTCTATTATAAAAAATATATATTATTTTAATCAATTAATAAGCTATTTGACTATTTTACCCTTCGGGACCAAACTTTGCGAACCATATATCGATTCCTACTAAAGTTTATATTCCGGACGTCATGGGACTATCCGTTTAGTCCAATTCATATCTAAAATTCGTAGTTGACCTTTTCCTCGAAAAAGTCAACTAATTGACTTTGACCAAAAAGTCAACTGTGACACTTTTTCGTGATTACAGTCTATCCTGACTAATTTCGACATTCCGGACTCGAATACACAGTCCGAGTCTCTAAATTCTGCTCCTAACTCCAGCTCATGATTTAATATCATCCCACGTAATAAAATAGAATAATTCCCTACTTAATTTTATTTACATAGTTAAATAAAACCAAACCAACCATTTAAATACATCTCATCACATATCTTGAAATAACACATATATGTACCACACACATACATCTAATAAATGAAATCACCCAAAAGTTTCATATAAATTCGTTTATTAACAATTCTTAAATTACATAAAAAATATTAAAATAAGAATAAAAATAAAACTCGGATATTACATTCACCCTCCCTTAAAATGATTCCGTCCCCGGAATCATTACACATCAATCAAAAAGATCAGGGTAATTTTTCATCATTTTCTCCTCGTGTTCCCACGTAGCCTCATCGGCGTTGTGGTTCCTCCACAATACCTTAACAGAAGGTATTATCTTATTTCTTAACACTTGTTCTTTTCTATCGATTATCTACAATGGGACCTCTTCGTAGGTTAAGTCCTTTTCAAACTGAATAGGTTCATACTCTATGACATGCTTGTAATCCTGTTTATAGGGTCGTAGGACAGAAACATGGAACACGTTGTGTATATGTTCTAACTACGGAGGTAAAGCTATTTCATAAGCTACCTCACCCACTCGCCTCAACACTTCGAAGGGTCCTATGAATCTGGGACTAAGTTTTCCCTTCTTCCCAAATCTCATTATCCCTTTCCAAGGTGACACTTTCAAAAACACATAAGTGCCGATGTTGAAGTCTCGTTGTTGCCGGTGTTGATCAGTATATTTCTTCTGTCGATCCTGAGCCGTCACTAGCCTCGCTCGAATAGTTTTGATCACATCCGCAGTCTGCTGTACCAATTCTGGCCCTAGCAGTTGACGTTCTCCTACTTCATCCCAACACAATGGCATTCTGCATTTCCTTCCATATAAAGCTTCATAAGGTGGCATCCCGATGCTCGCATGGTAGCTATTGTTGTATGCAAATTCCATCAACGGTAGGTGGTCATCCCAACTCCCTTTGAAATCCATCACACATGCTCTCAGCATGTCCTCTAACGTTTGAATAGTTCTCTCGCTCTGCCCATCGGTTTGAGGATGATACGCGGTGCTCAACCTCAGATGCGTTCCCATGCGTTCTTGAAAACTTCTCCAGAAGTTTGCTGTGAACCGCGGATCGCGATCTGACACAATTGAAACTGGTACACCGTGCCTGGAAACGATCTCTTTGATATAAAGTTTAGCCAACTGATCCAAGGTATATCTGATCTTGATTGGCAAAAAATGCGCTGACTTGGTCAATCGGTCGACGATCACCCACACTGCATCGTAACCCTTCTGCGTAGTTGGAAGTCCTACCACAAAATCCATCGTGATATGCTCCCACTTCCATTCCGAAATTTCTAACTGTTGAAGTAACCTGCTCGGTTTCTGATGTTCTGCCTTGACCCGCTAACACGTTAAACACTTGCTGACGCACTCTGCGACTTCTCTTTTCATATTGGGCCACCAATAATGTTGACGAAGATCCTGATACATTTTTGTGCTTCCTGGATGGATTGAGTAACTTGAACTATGAGCTTCCTGCAAGATTTCTTCCTTTAACTCAGATAACGCTGGCACCCAAATTCTCTCCTCAAATTTTAACAGACCATCACCACCTATGTTGAATTTAAGCTCCTCTCCGTCGGAAATTCTTTTCTTCATTTTCTCACATTCTTCATTACCGCCTTGTGCTTCCTTGATCTTGTCCAATAGAGTCGGACGAACCTCCACTGCGAACAATTTCCCATCTGGCTCTCTCGGCCTCTTTATCTCTAGCTCCAATCTGGCCATCTCCTTGATTACCTCCTCCTGAGCTGTTAGCATTGCCAATCTACCACTGCCCTTTCTGCTTAACGCGTCCGCTACCACGTTCGCTTTTCCCGGATGATACAAAATATCGCAATCGTAATCCTTTATTAGCTCCAACCATCTCCTCTGCCTCATATTTAACTCCTTTTGCGTGAAGATATACTTCAGACTTTTATGGTCCGTGTATATTTCACACTTCACACCATATAAATAGTGCCTCCAGATCTTGAGGGCAAATACTACCGCTACCAACTCCAGGTCATGGGTAGGATATCCCTTCTCATAATCTTTCAACTGGCGCGATGCGTACGCAATGACTTTACCGTGTTGCATAAGCACACCGCCAAGCCCCTTGTGTGATGCATCACTGAAAATCACGAAGTCACCTGTATCATCTGGTAACGACAACACCGGTGCCTCACTCAATCTCTTCTTGAGTTCTCGAAAACTCTCTTCACACTTCTCAGTCCAGACAAACTTCACCGACTTCTTCGTTAAATTAGTCAATGTTCCTGCTAGCTTTGAAAAATCTTGAATGAACCGCCTGTAGTAGCCCGCTAATCCTAAGAAACTTCTTACCTCCGTCGGTGACTTTGGTTGTTCCCAATTCTGAACAGCTTCCACCTTTGTTGGATCCACAGAGATTCCGTTCTTGTCGATCACGTGACCCAGAAATTGAACTTTTTCTAACCAGAACTCGCACTTCAAAAATTTTGCGTATAATTTATCCCTTCTCAACGCCTCCAATACCAACCTTAAATGTTCAGCATGATCTTCCTGAGTCCTGGAATAGATTAGGATATCATCTATGAACACAACTACGAATTTATCTAAGTACTGTTTGAATACCCGATTCATCATGTCCATAAATGCTGCTGGCGCGTTTGTTAACCCGAACGACATTACCAGAAACTCGTAGTGACCGTAACGAGTTCTGAACGCTGTCTTAGGTACATCCTCCTTTCTCACCTTCAACTGGTGATACCCCGTCCTCAAATCGATTTTGGAAAAATATTTCGCTCCCTTCAACTGATCAAACAGGTCATCTATCCTAGGTAACGGGTATTTGTTCTTGATCGTCACCTTGTTTAGCTCTCGATAATCGATGCACAGTCTCATCGACCCGTCCTTCTTCTTTACAAACAACACTGGTGCTCCCCAAGGAGACACACTCGGTTGAATATACTTCCTATCTAACAATTCCTGCAACTGTACCATCAGCTCCTTCAACTCTGCTGGTGCCATTCTGTACGGGGCTTTCGAGATCGGCGCCGTTCCCGGTACTAAATCTATAACGAATTCGACCTCTCTATCCGGCGTAAGACCTGGCAATTCTTCCGGGAATACATCTGGAAATTCATTCACTACTGGTATTAGTCCCATTTCTAACCCTACTTTCTGAGTATCGACGATATGGGCCAAATAACCTACACATCCCTTTTTTAGTAACTTCCTCGCTTGCATCATCGTCAGACAACTCGAGAGTCTTGGCGACCTACTCCATAGAACACTACCTTCGACTGCTCGGGAGTCTTAAGGTTTATACACTTTTTCTGGCAATCTATCATCGCTCCATGGTTAAATAACCAATCCATCCCTAGAATTACATCAACTTCTCCTAATTGAATTGGGATTAAGTCCACAGGTAACTTATATCCCCTGATATCTACAACGCAATTCCTATGGACATGGTTAACGGGAATGACTTCCTTATTAGCAACTTCTATGTTCATAGGATATTCTAATTCTTCCTGAGGTAAGTTTAGTCGTTGGGAGAATTCATGCGAAATGAAGGAACAAGTAGCACCCGAATCAAATAATATGTAAGCAGATATATCATTGATCGGAATGATACTTGAAACCACGTCCCTGGATGCAACCGCATCCTGAACCGTCATGTTGAAAGTCCTTGCTATTGGTCGATTCTGAGTTGGTGGTCCACCAATTGTGAGAGTTCCACTGCATGGTCCCCTCCCTCCATTTCCTCCTGCTGAGTTTTTCTTTGGGCAGCTCCTCGCCTGATGATCTAATGCTCCACAGTTGAAACATCCATTTCTCTTCGGTGCAGAGCAGTTGGGAGAGATGTGCCCCTCCTGCCCGCAATTGAAACAGACATTCTTCCCTTTTAGACATGCCCCCGAGTGATTCCTTCCACACTCCTTGCATGCCTCAGTCCTCTTTTTTGCTTCCCCTGATTTGCCCCCAGGGTTTCCCGAGTTGACATTATTGTTGTTGTTGTTATTGTTGTTGCTGTTCTACTTCCTCTTATTTGCACCGTTGCTGCTGCTGCCTTCTCCACGGTTTCCTCCTTCAGTCTTCTTCTTTTTCTCCTTGTTGAACTTCATTAGGGCTTCACTTCCGCCCTCAGCGATTATTGCTTTCTCCAGGAGAGTCGCGAAAATATTCGTCTGCAGCACCGAAAGTCTGTTGTATAGCCACGGTTTGAGGCCTTTGTCAAACCTCCTCGTCTTTCTCTCCTCAGTGTTGACCTGATGAGGTGCGAACCTCGCCAGCTCGTTAAACTTTGCAGCGTACTGCGGTACCGTCATATCTTCTTGTTTCAGCTCCAGGAATCGCATCTCCATGCGACTCTGCATACTAACAGGAAAATAATTCTCGAAAAAAATTTTCTTGAACCCTTCCCAAGGTATCACACCTTCTCCAGCTCGGGTCTGATTTGCCTCCCACCAGTAGTTGGCTTCACCTTTCAGCATATACGTGGCGAAGATAGTCTTCTGGTCGTCTCCTACTCGGGCGGTAGCGAATGCCTTTTCGATTTCCTTAACCCAAGTTTGGGCTTCGATGGGTTCAGTAGTTCCTTTGAACTCAGGTGGTCCCGCGCTTTTGAAGTCTTTAAAGTGTGCCACAGGGACCACTGGAGGGTTATTGACATTCGGGGTTCGATTTTGAAGTGCCCCCACCAACATGTCTACAAACTGCTGCATAGGGTTCGGTGGATCCCCAGCATTACCGTTTGACCCCTCGGGTGCTTGACGACGTCTTCCTCTAGCCATCTATCTGTTCAAAATGAACTTAATATTATTATCTCATAACTTACTCTACAACATATAGAATTCGTAAAAACTGAACCATCATATCATAAACTTAAATAAAAATATATTTATTTATAAATATAATACTCAAAGTATTTCATCGTTTTATGGCATTACGCCATTTACATCATGTGGCATCAATCACTTGGTAAAAACAGAAACCAAGTTTTTATTACATAGATAAGCATTTTATTTGCTACTAGCAAAAAATTTATCATAATAACTAAAAACCCCGCCTAATGGCGTCCTCATGCTCCTCATCCGCTATCTCTTTCACCATCTCTCGGCTTATAACCCGGCCACACCAGCGCTCCTCACGTGGAAAGTGACGCACCCTATGCTGGAACCTTCCATGTGCCGACTTAAACACGTATTTCATCTTGTTTATCTTAACCTTCTTGTCTCTAACTTCTCCCTCCAACTCTCCGGTTAGCTTCTCAGCCCTAACACGGTCTCTTCTCTCATCTCCCCAGAAAGTGGTAATAATCTGTTTGTCAAGTTGGAGACTCTGAATCCTCGACTCCAACCCATTAATGGTATGTCCCAAGTGGGTTCTGATAGCATCCCTCTCATCCTTCAGCCTAACCGACTTCTGGCCTTCAACCCGCAGCTTGTCAGCCAGATCCCCATTCCTAATTACCAGATGGTCCACCAATGATCCCAGCAAAGCTGCAGCTTGTTGTTCCCCCTGATACAACTCCTCTAACTCATGGACCTTGTCGTCCAGTTCAACGATCCTGTCCATCAACTCATCCAGCATAGTGTCTTCAGGTACCTCCTCGGGGTCCTCCTCGGGCTCCTCTTCCTCTTTCGGATACTCCTCCGGGTCTGACTCAGCTGTTGCCTCAGCTATAGGCTCAGGTACAGTTGTCACTAACTGCTTACTTACTACATGAATATCTCTAACTTCATCTTCTCCTGACATCCTATAATCAAAACACAAAGCAACTCAATTAGAAAAATAGATATTGATTTTGTTTTTAGAAAATAGATTTGACACTACACGTATAACTCTATGTGAGTTCATCTCCCTATCATCTCCACTAACTCTCTCTAAGGTTATAGCCCAAGGTTCCCCACCTAAGGTTTATAACCTAAAGCTCTGATACCAACCTGTGACACCCCCAAATCCGTGTAACATCGATTACAGGACATGGTGCTCACGATAACATACATCATCATCTATTTAAGTAACTCTAATATTAATAATAATAATAATAATATTAACTATTACATACTTATCCAAAATAAAGTCCCAAGTCTTTACAACCTTTAATAAACTGAAACTTAAACTTAGCGTTTATCGCTACATCACATCATATGCGGAAATATAATTATTACATAAATAACTCTCATCATTTCATCTTAGACTTTCCTTTGTCCTTGCCCGAGCCCTCAGCGTTATCAGCCTTAACTGAAAAGTTTAAGCAAGAATGAGCACAAATTGCCCAGCAAGTATATAAAGTGGTTTGAGAACATACATCCGAAGTAGAAGCATTAGTATGAATATTTCTCAATAGTTGAAATAAATATCAAGAGATAAACCGGAATATCAAGATAAGAGTTCTGGAATTCTCAATAACATACTAAGGGGTGTTAGATACCCTGAACATTACTTTGTTTCATCAAAAACCATCAGACGGTTTAACAATCAAAATAGATTATAAACGGTCTCTGCAAGTACTCTAGGTGATCAGCCTATCGTACCCTACATTGTGCACAAGTATAAATTTTAAACGCATAAGCGTAAATGGGACTATATGCCCGACATCAGTTACCCCGTTATCCGGGTTGTTCATCTTAGTATTCATGCGGGACCTCACCAAAACAATTTGGATTGGTAAACATTCAATAGCTTCAAAGGATTTGAATTGTTCAAACAATATACTATTTTTACATCAATAACATCTAGCTGAAACGAAAGTTAGAAAGCATGTTTGAATATAGTTCATCAAGGGTATACAAACTTTAAAGTATAGCAGTCACAATAGGAACTGAATCATCAATAACATTTCGCATCACAATTGAAGTTATAGAACTTTACAATAAAGAAGCTTGCACGAATGATTAATTAATCACAAGCCCAAACTTACCCTCGCTGCAATCAACTGAATAAGAGTTGAATAAATTTATAATAAAAAATAGGGTAAGAAACTTGCCTTGATCGTTGTTTACCAATAACAGATTAACAGCTTACAGCTATCTGCACTTCACGTGCCCTACACAATTGTAGAATCATGCACATCAACTATTAGCAACGCATAGTAGTTGTAATATAAACTTTACTCTATAATTTTCATAGTTTACTCTACGATTTTCAGAGACTCTACGATTTTAAGAGACTCTACGATTTTCACTGACTCTACGATTTTCAGAGACTCTACGATTTTCAGAGACTCTACGATTTTTACTCTACGATTTTCACTGACTCTACGATTTTCAGAGACTCTACGATTTTCAGAGACTCTACGATTTTTACTCTACGATTTTCACTTACTCTACGATTTTCAGAGACTCTACGATTTTCAGAGACTCTACGATTTTTACTCTACTATTTTCACTGACTCTACGATTTTATTCCCGCTGATCTAAAGATGATATGACCACGATACTTGGACGCCATAAACTTCATACATCAAGGTATTTTACAAAAATATAACATTCATAAAACTAGCATGCTAAGACCACAAACCAACTGCATAGAAAAGCGTGCCAGCGCTAGTTTTATACTTAGAAAAAAATCTGGAATTTTCTAGAATTCTGCAGATTTTATTACCAACATGCATGCTTATGATTTTCATAACTTGCTCAATTTAATTCCCTTTCTTATGAAATTTGGATAGGTTGTACCTCATGCTACATACTATTTTATAAAATTATAACCTACGCTAATCGAGTCATCTACACCATGATTCCGAGGCTCCGAAAACCCCCAAAAATCACAGATTACTATATAAACCCAATTTGACAAAAAATCGGGATTTTGCTTCTAGCATGCAATTAAATTATTCCTAATGTCCTGATCATCTACTCTCACATGTTTCCACATTTCACAACATCAAACTTCAACAAACTTCCACCTTTTTGATTAATTTAGCACCTTAGAGACATTTTATCAAAGGTAGAGCATGCATTGCTTAATTCTTTGATTTTCTATGAATTTGATGCATGATTAACCCATATCTTTTGTTGTTAATGATCTATAATCATCAAACAACAGTAACATGGAAACACAAAGCCACAACAAATCATTTACCAATTTTATATGCATTTTCTTCTCATTTTTCTTATAAAAATAAAATGGGTTCATGAATTACCTTTTGAAGAATTTCTTCTTGGTTTAATATGATGCTCCTTCTCCTTGCTTGTCAAATCCTCAGTAATCCTCCAAAATTAGTTCTAACTCTCTTAGGCTCTCAATTTCTCTCCATGTTTACTCACTTGGTGGAATTTTCTTAAAAGAAAAGTGTGTTTGTATATATGTATAGCTTTGTTAGAGTCTTTTGATTCTCATAACCCCCAACTCCCATAACCCCCAACTCTAATGATTAGTTACTCACCATATTTAATAATACAATAATATAGATAATTAATAGGAAGAATGTGGGAGTTAGAGAAAATGAATGTGGGAGTTAAAAAAAATAAAAAGAATTTTGATTTTAAGGAATAAAATAAATTACTTCCACCTTAGCTATTATGTAATATACGTATACCCCCTCCGTTGTCCCAAATTAATAGTCTCATGGTCCATCAGTTCAGCTGATTTCTATTATAAAAAATATATATATTATTTTAATCAATTAATAAGCTATTTGACTATTTTACCCTTCGGGACCAAACTTTGCGAACCATATATCGATTCCTACTAAAGTTGATATTCCGGACGTCATGGGACTATCTGTTTAGTCCAATTCATATCTAAAATTCGTAGTTGACCTTTTCCTCGAAAAAGTCAACTAATTGACTTTGACCAAAAAGTCAACTGTGACACTTTTTCGTGATTACAGTCTATCCTGACTAATTTCGACATTCCGGACTCGAATACACAGTCCGAGTCTCTAAATTCTGCTCCTAACTCCAGCTCATGATTTAATATCATCCCACGTAATAAAATAGAATAATTCCATACTTAATTTTATTTAAATAGTTAAATAAAACCAAACCAACCATTTAAATACATCTCATCACATATCTTGAAATAACACATATATGTACCACACACATACATCTAATAAATGAAATCACCCAAAAGTTTCATATAAATTCGTTTATTAACAATTCTTAAATTACATAAAAAATATTAAAATAAAATAAAAATAAAACTCGGATATTACAGTAGGTGTTAGAAAGGAACAGAATTAGGATACCCTTAAGTCGTAAAGAATAAGTCAACCTCCATGACCGAGCCAATATCAAAGCTAATAGCTGCATTAGAGGTTCACATTGAAAGCTACCTCAAAGAGGTGGTTATTTTGGAAAGTATAGTACTGGATCAAGGAACGCTAAGTACAACTGACAGGTAAAGTATAGCTAAAGGATTATATGTAGTCAATGTCGAGTTCTTAAACTCGTATGTTTGTGATGAGTTCTTAAACTCATAAGGTGTTGAAAGTTGTGACAAATTAGGTATTGTTGTGTGTAAATGGATATGGAGGATAATGGAAATAGATAGGTTACTAAGCAATTGATCGTTAGTGAATGTGTAAGGAATAGGTAGTATTAGTGTTAGTTGGATATGTATGATTTTAGGAGGTATATATGATAGGTATGTTGGTGTAATGTAATGTTTTGTATAAGTTATGGCAGCAATTCCCGACTTTCAAGTCACAAAGGGATAGCGAATGTTTAAAGCACAATGTGCTAAGGCATGTAAAGTGTTATGAATATGGGTCTATGTTGGATTAAGGAAATAAGTTGGTACAAAGATAGTAAATATTTATCTGGTAACTGGTTATTACAGTCGACCGAGTTTTCAAAATCTAATATTTTGAGTACATGATTATGTGAATAGAAAATTTTGCGTTATATGATAAGCGTATACGATAAGGCTTAGAATGTAAGAATAATTTATAAAAAAATGCCGTCAAAACGAAAAAGAAACCAAAGGATAGAAGGACCTGTGAACAAAGCTGGAGGACAACCAGACCCGACATCGAAATTTGCGAATGCGGACGCTCAAGCTGTGCAGAACGAAATACTAGTTGCGGAAAATCAACCAGACAATCGATCGACAAACTTCAAACACTTCAAGACAACCGGACCGCCAGGATGTAGAAGATCAACCGACCCTGTTAAAGCGTATGTGGTAGCTAGGATAACGGCAGGGCAAAAGATAACTTTTGTCACCTATATGATAAAAGAAGATAATTTCAATAAATAAGCCAGGAATGTGATTAAAAAGTTTGTGTGTGGAAAGTAAGGACAGAAGGGATATATATCTTTCCAAAATGACCCAATCCAAGAATGTATAGTGAATGTGTTGTGTGCGAATCAATAAAACATAAGGTGAAAGACTGTCCAAGAAAGGAAATGGAAACAAGGAATGCGAATACGGAACAAGGCAGCAGGACATTGCCGACAACGGGACCAACTTCAACAAACAAACCAACGAAATCAACCGCACGCGTCTTCAGCAGGACTGTTCGGGATTCGGTAGCAGCCGGGGATGCAACTCCAGGTATTAATCTAACCAATTTTTTATTTTCTTATTATATTTTTATATATATTAAATTATTTTTATAAATTATTTTGAAGGAGGAATTTGAGTTCTCTTAGAAATCAAATTTCTGTTTAAGGAGATAGATAAGCGTTACGCTGAATAGTTAAAGATTGGATCGATCAACCATGATCGAGATCGACTTGGAATGATTGTGTATGTTATGTACCCTGGTATGTATAGGTTTTAAAATGGTGATTCCGGGGACAGAATCTTTATAAGGGAGGGTGAATGTGACAACCCGATATTTTTTATATAAATAAATCATAAATTTTGTGTATAAATTTTTTTATTTATTTATTAAAATAAATATGAATGATATGTGTCAAGGTAATGTGTAATTATAATTATATGTGTGATAAATAAAATTTATTTATTACATTAAGTATTGCAAATAAATTTAATTTAGAATTATTGATTATTATCAATTATATTTTTATACTAATTAATTCCTTATTGGAAATGTTTTATTAATTATTTTTCAAGGAAAATATAATCTTATATTATTTAAATAATATAGGAAATGTTTTAGAATAATTATTTATTTTAAAGGAAAGAATGCGTGAAAGGTATTATGTATGTAATTATGTGATGAATATAAAATATATTTATTACATGAATGGTTATGAATAATTTTATTCTAGAATTATTGCTCATTATAAATTATATTTTAATAATAATTAGTTTTATAGTAAAAATGTTTTTAATGTTTATTTTTCATAAAAATATGATAATTATATTATTTAAATAATATATGATATGATTATAGAATTTTTATAATAAATATTTTATTATATGAAATTATTTCAGAATAGTTAAGTAAATTATTTTTACTTAATTAATAAGGTTTTATATGAAAGATAATTCAGATATGGAATCCAAACCCTAATTCTGGATTTTGATCAAAGAATGAAAATAATAATATTATATTATTATTTGCCAGTGTTATAGATATGTGTGTTATGTGTGTAATGTTAATGTGTGGAACAATTTTAGTGTTAATGATAACCTTAACTTTGGTTATGAGATAAGGAATGATGATAATAATATAATACTAATTATATTTTGATTTTTCAGTGCTATGAATATGTAATGTATTTCTGTATTGATAATGGTTGGTTAATTACGGTGTGTTATGATCAAACCTTAGTAATAATGTTAAACCCTAATTTGATATCCAAATTAGAGTGCAAGATTGTTTTATAAGTGTGTTATATAATTTATGGCATGTATTAAATGTATTAATTAGGTAAACCTTAATTAAAATTCTATAAACCCTAAATTATTAAAAACCCTAATTTGGAACTCAGCTGTGAGTTCAAAACTGTTGTTTAATTGTGTGATATGATATATATTATGCATTATATAATTTTGTTATTAAACCCTATTTATTATTTAGAAACCCTATTTAATAAATAAAAACCCTAGTTTCAAACTGTTAAATCCTAATTGATTTGAAACCCTAATGCGAAAGTCATTCACGACTTTGAGAATTTGTTAAGTCGTTAAGTAATCACGATAATGTGATTTATGATCGGTGTTATATGTATTAACCCTAATTAGGGAGAATCGTAATCATTTAAAATCCTTATTATTTTCCTAAATTATAAACCCTAATTTCAAAAGTTAGAAACCCTAATTATCGAAATTGTAAAAACTAATTGCCTAATTGGCAAGGTTATTGTGGGTAGGGGTTTGAAACCCTAATGTTCTTGTATAATTTAATTATTAACCCAATCTAGTTAACAAATTTAATTTTTAAATTTTAGAAACTAAAATAATATTATTTTCTTTATAAACCCTAATTGCTAAAATCCTAATTTTGGAAATCCTAGATTTTTTGTTTGCTTGAATCAAACCCTAAAACCTAAACCCTAAGGGTTTACAAATGACAAGAATGCCATTTAATTGATTTAACAAATGACAAAAATGCCCCTCTTGCATTATTAAGCTAGAATATGTAGGTTTTGAAAATAGATGAGAGTTGTTCACCAAACCAACAACTCCCAACAACTTCCTTGACCTTTAATTGACAGCACAAGGGTTTTATATCAACCATTCATTGCATCTTGTTGGTTTATAAATAGATTGGGAGAGAGAAAGTGCACAAAACTTTGCCAAATTAAATTTTTGTCTCACCAACTCTTCTCACACTAGAACCAACGAAATTTCCAAGTATATCAATCCCTTAATGAAGCCCCACGATCAGCCATAACAGATCAGAAGCCAAAAATCAAGAAAATCAAAGATTTGATCAAAGAAATGTATAAAATCTCAAAAATAAGAAATCCTTTGATTCTATGTTAATTGATACAATTGATTGTTTAAAGTTGTGTAATAGGGAGTGTATTAATGTTCTGGGTTGTTAAATTCATGACCCATAACATCAAAGTGCTCAAAATCAAAGTTTTTCCGACTTTTGAAAAACCGAAATCTGTTATTTTTAGGCAAATGTCAGAGGCTCTAGATCTGTGTATGTTATGTGTTTTTAATGTTTAAAAGTTGTAACATGTAGTATGTAATGTGTTCTTTAAGATGAAAAAAGAATCAAGGCAAGATCAATTGTAGATCAGGAGTTATAAACGGCCAAACATCGTTGACCGAAACTGCTAAACATAGCGTACCCAGAAAATTTTGAGCAATTTCCGTGGTGAACTTTGACCAGTGATTTTCGGTTGGATATTTTATTGTTATGATGATTTTAAGTGTTATAGTTGTAGTCCTACATGAGGTCTACATACTGGAATTGATAAATCACACAAACATTACACGGATTACAAGTTATAGAGGTCCAAAGTAGGCACCTCGAACTGTTCTTCGTGAAGAACAGCTCTGACAGCTACTTTGATGGCCAATATCTCCAAGATCTGATGTTGTTTAGCCATGATTTTTGTTGTTAATTGTAGTATTACATAAGCTCTACAAGATGTATGTGTTAGATCTCCCAGAAACAATTTTTACAGAAAGTTATATATGGTCAAACATGACATGTTGATCACGAAGCTGTCAGTGTTCTTGAGCTCAAGAACACCAACAACGACGCTTTTTGTCGCTAAAGGCCTATTGTGACGGTTTATTATTATTATTTCTGGAAATTAATTAATAAATAGAAAAAAATAGTTTTTAATTATTAAAAATACAAAATAAATTATTAAAAATTATTTTAAATTCTAAAAATTAGTTTTTAATATATTTCATATATATTTAATATTTTTGGAATATTAAAAGTATTTAATTTATTTAATTATAATATTAAATAAATTATTTAAAAATGATTTTAATATTTGAAAAATCATTTAAAATTATATTATGGTATAAGAAAATAATTTAAGTTATTTTTGATAACTTTTAATATTATGTGATAATTTTTATTAATAAATTAATATTAATGATAATTAAGTTATTTATTAAATGAATTAAATAAATGAATTAAAAATGATTTTATTAAATTAAAAATCATTTTAAATAAGAATAAGGTATTTAAAAATATTTTAAGTTATAAAATATAACTTTTAATATTTAAAGGTAAATTTCATTAATTAATTATTATTAATGATGTTAAAGTTATTTAATAATTATATTAAATAATTTAGTTAAAAAATTATTTTTAATATTATAATAATTATTTTAAATGAAAATAAAGTGTTTAAAGATATTTTAAGTTATAAAATATAACTTTTAATATTTAAGGGATATTTTCATTAATAATTTAATATTAATGATATTTATTTAATGATTAATGATATTAAATTTATTTAATAATTATATTAAATAAATAGTTTAAAAATGGTTTTATTTATTTAAAAATCATTTAAAAAATGATATAAGTGAATTAAAAATATTTTAAGTTATAATTTATGACTTTTAATATTTAGATAATAGTTTATTAATATTTAAATATTAATGATAATTATTTAATAATGATTTTAAATGTTTTAAAAATCATTTAAGGGTAAAATTAATATGTTAAGAATATTTTGAGTTATTATACATAACCTTAAAATTTTGGCAATGGTTTCATTAATAATTTAATATTGAATAAATATTAATGATAATAGAACTGTGTACTATTTAAATCATTTAATAATGATTCTGATATTTCAAAATTTATGGTAAATGATAATAATTATTTTATAATTATTATAAGGTCATGAAAAATGATATGACTGTTATTTAATTAGTCTAAATGGATATTGAACAACTGTTTAGAGTCTTAGACTCGATAATTACCCGATAAAGATATCGTTAGACCGACATGGTTCAAAAAATTGATCTGGACTTAGAAATTTAGTTAGTTAATTATTTTATTTGTGATTCAATGGTGGATAAAGTTGTGTGACAATGTAATTAGGAATGAGTTAACTGTTTGTTTGTGATGCAATGACTGTGAAACATGTGTGACAATGTGATTAGGAATGAGTTGATGTTTGTTTGTGATAACATGATTGTTGAACATGTACGACAATGTGATTATGTTATGTGCTGACTGCAATAAGCAGTACTATGTGTTATGATATGTGATTCTAATCGATAGAATGATCTTATTAATGATAGGTTTCAGTATAACAGATAGATCTAAGTTGTGTAACTGTAAGCAGCGCATCAGGCAAGTATCCTACCTTTGTATTTTCTTTATGCATTGGACAAGTGTAAGAATGTTTCAAAGTTATATTATTATTGTACAGATTGTAAAGCCTATATTATATACGCCCATTGATTATCAACATGTTAGTATATGATAATTCAAATATATATTCTGTTCGTTAATTTCTATAAATGGTTATACAAGTGTCCCCACTTGGATAATCATTGTATTCAATCGCATGTTGATATACCTTTGATATACATATATGTTGAATTATATAAGACCTTTGTTATAAAAACCCTACAGGTATGAACATCCCGATAATGGGAAAATTTTTATGCGCTACGGCGGACAAAGGATGAACGATAATATCATTCTAGCAATGTAGTATTGATCAATACAGGGCCCATGGACTGTACACCCTCAGGCCCGTAAGCAATGGCCGGTTTACAGATGAATTTCTGTTTAAACCTTTCGAAAATGAAAAACAATGTTCATAGTATGTCACAAAAACCCAATGTATAGACAATACATAGTTTTAAAATTTTGAAAGAGGGTTGTTATGTTATTGTTATTGGTAAAGATTACTTCACAACTATTGACCGGTTGTAGAAGAATATTATAAAGAAAACATTTAAATTCTTTCAGCTTATATATATATATATATATATATATATATAATACTTGCTGAGCACTCAAATGCTCATCCTTGCTTAATTTAAATATTTTCAGCTAAATGTGAACAGCAAGAAGGGATCGGCCAAGATCAAGTGAAAACGAAAGCAAACAGAATTTGTTTATTTGTATATTTTGTAATAGTTAGACTGTATTAAGTTAACGATATGTATTATATATCATGTAAAGAATGTAGTAAAGGTTGCGTACTTGGGATTAGACTCTGATAAATGTTAATTTAAGTTTAAGTTTTATATTATTGTTATTATTACTAGTATTATTCCGCTCATAGAAATGGTATCGTGAAGTACCGAGTTCGGGTTTTAAGTATCCGGGTTTGGGGACTTTACAGGTTGGTATCAGAGCTATAGGCTTAGAAACCTTAGGCGGGTTAGACCTTAGGCTATAACCTTAGAACAGAGGGAAACGTTGAAAATATAAATAACTCATATAGAGTTTAAAAAGGAGATGAATTGAATAAATTCATCGTCAAACAAAATAAAAGATAATTTATAAAACATTTATGTGTTGTGTGTATTTATTATTTGCTAGGCAAGATAATTTTTGTGTGTAGGTGTTAGAAAGGAACAAAATTAGGATACCCTTAAGTCGTAAAGAATAAGTCAACCTCCATGACCGAGCCAATATCAAAGCTAATAGCTGCATTAGAGGCTCACATTGAAAGCTACCTCAAAGAGGTGGTTATTTTGGAAAGTATAGTACTGGATCAAGGAACGCTAAGCATAACTAACAGGTAAATTATAGCTAAAGGATTATATGTGGTCAATGTCGAGTTCTTAAACTCGTATGTTTGTGATGAGTTCTTAAACTCATAAGGTGTTGAACGTTGTGATAAATTAGGTATAGTTGTGTGTAAATGGATATGGAGGATAATGAAAATAGATAGGTTACTAAGCAATTGATCGTTAGTGAATGTGTAAGGAATAGGTAGTATTAGTGTTAGTTGGATATGTATGATTTTAGGAGGTATATATGATAGGTATGTTGGTGTAATGTAATGTTTTGTATAAGTTATGGCAGCAATTCCCGACTTTCAAGTCACAAAGGGATAGCGAATGTTTAAAGCACAATGTGCTAAGGCATGTAAAGTGTTATGAATATGGGTCTATGTTGGATTAAGGAAATAAGTTGGTACAAAGATAGTAAATATTTATCTGGTAACTGGTTATTACAGTCGACCGAGTTTTCAAAATCTAATATTTTGAGTACATGATTATGTGAATAGAAAATTTTGCGTTATATGATAAGCGTATACGATAAGGCTTAGAATGTAAGAATAATTTATAAAAAAAATGCCGTCAAAACGAAAAAGAAACCAAAGGATAGAAGGACATGTGAACAAAGCTGGAGGACAACCAGACCCGACATCGAAATTTGCGAATGCGGACGCTCAAGCTGTGCAGAACGAAATACCAGTTGCGGGAAATCAACCAGACAATCGATCGACAAACTTCAAAGACTTTAGACAACCGGACCGCCAGGATGTAGAAGATCAACCGACCATGTTAAAGCGTATATGGTAGCTAGGATAACGGCAGGGCAAAAGATAACTTTTGTCACCTATATGATAAAAGAAGATAATTTCAATAAATAAGCCAGGAATGTGATTAAAAAGTTTGTGTGTGGAAATTAAGGACAGAAGGGATATATATCTTTCCAAAATGTCCCAATCCAAGAATGTATAGTGAATGTGTTGTGTGCGAATCAATAAAACATAAGGTGAAAGACTGTCCAAGAAAGGAAATGGAAACAAGGAATGCGAATACGGAACAAGGCATCAGGACATTGCCGACAACGGGACCAACTTCAACAAACAAACCAACGAAATCAACCGCACGCGTCTTCAGCAGGACTGTTCGGGATTCGGTAGCAGCCGGGGATGCAACTCCAGGTATTAATCTAACCAATTTTTTATTTTCTTATTATATTTTTATATATATTAAATTATTTTTATAAATTATTTTGAAGGAGGAATTTGAGTTCTCTTAGAAATTAAATTTCTGTTTAAGGAGATAGATAAGCGTTATGCTGAATAGTTAAATATCGGATCGATCAACCATGATCGAGATCGACTTGGAATGATTGTGTATGTTATGTACCCTGGTATGTATAGGTTTTAAAATGGTGATTCCGGGGACAGAATCTTTATAAGGGAGGGTGAATGTGACAACCCGATATTTTCTATATAAATAAATCATAAATTTTGGGTATAAATTTTTTTATTTATTTATTAAAATAAATATGAATGATATGTGTCAAGGTAATGTGTAATTATAATTATATGTGTGATAAATAAAATTTATTTATTAAATTAAGTATTGCAAATAAATTTAATTTAGAATTATTGATTATTATCAATTATATTTTTATACTAATTAATTCCTTATTGGAAATGTTTTATTAATTATTTTTCAAGGAAAATATAATCTTATATTATTTAAATAATATAGGAAATGATTTTAGAATAATTATTTATTTTAAAGGAAAGAATGCGTGAAAGGTATTATGTATGTAATTATGTGATGAATATAAAATATATTTATTACATGAATGGTTATGAATAATTTTATTCTAGAATTATTGCTCATTATAAATTATATTTTAATAATAATTAGTTTTATAGTAAAAATGTTTTTAATGTTTATTTTCCATAAAAATATGATAATTATATTATTTAAATAATATATGATATGATTATAGAATTTTTATAATAAATATTTTATTATATGAAATTATTTCAGAATAGTTAAGTAAATTATTTTTACTTAATTAATAAGGTTTTATATGAAAGATAATTCAGATATGGAATCCAAACCCTAATTCTGGATTTTGATCAAGGAATGAAAATAATAATATTATATTATTATTTGCCAGTGTTATAGATATGTGTGTTATGTGTGTAATGTTAATGTGTGGAACAGTTTTAGTGTTAATGATAACCTTAACTTTGGTTATGAGATAAGGAATGATGATAATAATATAATACTAATTATATTTTGATTTTTCAGTGCTATGAATATGTAATGTATTTCTGTATTGATAATGGTTGGTTAATTACGGTGTATTATGATCAAACCTTAGTAATAATGTTAAACCCTAATTTGATATCCAAATTAGAGTGCAAGATTGTTTTATAAGTGTGTTATATAATTTATGGCATGTATTAAATGTATTAATTAGGTAAACCTTAATTAAAATTCTAGAAACCCTAAATTATTAAAAATCCTAATTTGGAACTCAGCTGTGAGTTCAAGACTGTTGTTTAATTGTGTGATATGATATATATTATGCATTATATAATTTTGTTATTAAACCCTATTTATTATTTAGAAACCCTATTTAATAAATAAAAACCCTAGTTTCAAACTGTTAAATCCTAATTGATTTGAAACACTAATGCGAAAGTCATTCACGACTTTGAGAATTTGTTAAGTCGTTAAGTAATCACGATAATGTGATTTATGATCGGTGTTATATGTATTAACCCTAATTAGGGAGAATCGTAATCATTTAAAATCCTTATTATTTTCCTAAATTATAAACCCTAATTTCAAAAGTTAGAAACCCTAATTATCGAAATTGTAAACACTAATTGCCTAATTGGCAAGGTTATTGTGGGTAGGGGTTTGAAACCCTAATGTTCTTGTATAATTTAATTATTAACCCAATCTAGTTAACAAATTTAATTTTTAAATTTTAGAAACTAAAATAATATTATTTTCTTTATAAACCCTAGTTGCTAAAATCCTAATTTTGGAAATCCTAGATTTTTTGTTTGCTTGAATCAAACCCTAAAACCTAAACCCTAAGGGTTTACAAATGACAAGAATGCCATTTAATTGATTTAACAAATGACAAAAATGCCCCTCTTGCATTATTAAGCTAGAATATGTAGGTTTTGAAAATAGATGAGAGTTGTTCACCAAACCAACAACTCCCAACAACTTCCTTGACCTTTAATTGATAGCACAAGGGTTCTATATCAACCATTCATTGCATCTTGTTGGTTTATAAATAGATTGGGAGAGAGAAAGTGCACAAAACTTTGCCAAATTAAATTTTTGTCTCACCAACTCTTCTCACACTAGAACCAACGAAATTTCCAAGTATATCAATCCCTTAATGAAGCCCCACGATCAGCCATAACAGATCAGAAGCCAAAAATCAAGAAAATCAAAGATTTGATCAAAGAAAGGTATAAAATCTCAAAAATAAGAAATCCTTTGATTCTATGTTAATTGATACAATTGATTGTTTAACGTTGTGTAATAGGGAGTGTATTAATGTTCTGGGTTGTTAAATTCATGACCCATAACATCAAAGTGCTCAAAATCAAAGTTTTTCCAACTTTTGAAAAACCAAAATCTGTTATTTTTAGGCAAATGTCAGAGGCTCTAGATCTGTGTATGTTATGTGTTTTTAATGTTTAAAAGTTGTAACATGTAGTATGTAATGTGGTCTTTAAGATGCAAAAAGAATCAAGGCAAGATCAATTGTAGATCAGGAGTTATAAACGGCCAAACATCGTTGACCGAAACTGCTAAACATAGCGAACCCAGAAAATTTTGAGCAATTTCCGTGGTGAACTTTGACCAGTGATTTTCGATTGGATATTTTATTGTTATGATGATTTTAAGTGTTATAGTTGTAGTCCTGCATGAGGTCTACATAATGGAATTGATAAATCACACAAACATTACACGGATTACAAGTTATAGATGTCCAAAGTAGGCACCTCGAACTGTTCTTCGTGAAGAACAGCTCTGACAGCTACTTTGATGGCCAATATCTCCAAGATCTGATGTTGTTTAGCCATGATTTTTGTTGTTAATTGTAGTATTACATAAGCTCTACAAGATGTATGTGTTAGATCTCCTAGAAACAATTTGTACAGAAAGTTATACATGGTCAAACATGACATGTTGATCACGAAGCTGTCAGTGTTCTTGAGCTCAAGAACACCAACAGCGACGCTTTTTGTCGCTAAAGGCCTATTGCGACGGTTTATTATTATTATTTCTGGAAATTAATTAATAAATAGAAAAAAATAGTTTTTAATTATTAAAAATACAAAATAAATTATTAAAATTATTTTAAATTCTGAAAATTTGTTTTTAATATATTTCATATATATTTAATATTTTTGGAATATTAAAAGTATTTAATTTATTTAATTATAATATTAAATAAATTATTTAAAAATGATTTTAATATTTGAAAAATCATTTAAAATTATATTATGGTATAAGAAAATAATTTAAGTTATTTTTGATAACTTTTAATATTATGTGATAATTTTCATTAATAAATTAATATTAATGATAATTAAGTTATTTATTAAATGAATTAAATAAATGAATTAAAAATTATTTTATTAAATTAAAAATCATTTTAAATAAGAATAAGGTATTTAAAAATATTTTAAGTTATAAAATATAACTTTTAATATTTAAAGGTAAATTTCATTAATTAATTATTATTAATGATGTTAAAGTTATTTAATAATTATATTAAATAATTTAGTTTAAAAATGATTTTTAATATTATAATAATCATTTTAAATGAAAATAAAGTGTTTAAAGATATTTTAAGTTATAAAATATAACTTTTAATATTTAAGGGATATTTTCATTAATAATTTAATATTAATGATATTTATTTAATGATTAATGATATTAAATTTATTTAATAATTATATTAAATAAATAGTTTAAAAATGGTTTTATTTATTTAAAAATCATTTAAAAAATGATATAAGTGAATTAAAAATATTTTAAGTTATAATTTATGACTTTTAATATTTAGATAATAGTTTATTAATATTTAAATATTAATGGTAATTATTTAATAATGATTTTAAATGTTTTAAAAATCATTTAAGGGTAAAATTAATATGTTAAGAATATTTTGAGTTATTATACATAACTTTAATATTTTGGCAATGGTTTCATTAATAATTTAATATTGAATAAATATTAATGATAATAGAACTGTGTACTATTTAAATCATTTAATAATGATTCTGATATTTCAAAAATTATGGTAAATGGTAATAATTATTTTATAATTATTATAAGGTCATGAAAAATGATATGACTGTTATTTAATTAGTCTAAATGGATATTAAACAACTGTTTAGAGTCTTAGACTCGATAATTACCCGATAAAGATATCGTTAGACCGACATGGTTCAAAAAATTGATCTGGACTTAGAAATTTAGTTAGTTAATTATTTTATTTGTGATTCAATGGTGGATAAAGTTGTGTGACAATGTAATTAGGAATGAGTTAACTGTTTGTTTGTGATGCAATGACTGTGAAACATGTGTGACAATGTGATTAGGAATGAGTTGATGTTTGTTTGTGATAACATGATTGTTGAACATGTACGACAATGTGATTATGTTATGTGCTGACTGCAATAAGCAGTACTATGTGTTATGATATGTGATTCTAATCGATAGAATGATCTTATTAATGATAGGTTTCGGTATAACAGATAGATCTAAGTTGTGTAACTGTAAGCAGCGCATCAGGCAAGTATCCTATCTTTGCATTTTCTTTATGCATTGGACAAGTGTAAGAATGTTTCAAAGTTATATTATTATTGTACAGATTGTAAAGCCTATATTATATATGCCCATTGATTATCAACATGTTAGTATATGATAATTCAAATATATATTCTGTTCGTTAATTTCTATAAATGGTTATACAAGTGTCCCCACTTGGATAATCATTGTATTCAATCGCATGTTGATATACCTTTGATATACATATATGTTGAATTATATAAGACCTTTGTTATAAAAACCCGACAGGTATGAACATCCCGATAATGGGAAAATTTTTATGCGCTACGGCGGACAAATGATGAACGATAATATCATTCTAGCAATGTAGTATTGATCAATACAGGGCCCATGGACTGTACACCCTCAGGCCCGTAAGCAATGGCCAGTTTACAGATGAATTTCTTTTTAAACCCTTTCGAAAATGAAAAACAATGTTCATAGTATGTCATAAAAACCCAATATATAGACAATACATAGTTTTAAAAATTTGAAAGAGGGTTGTTATGTTATTGTTATTGGTAAAGATTATTTCACAACTATTGACCGGTTGTAGAAGAATATTATAAAGAAAACATTTAAATTCTTTCAACTTATATATATATATATATATATATATATATATATATAATACTTGCTGAGCACTCAAATGCTCATCCTTGCTTAATTTAAATGTTTTCAGCTAAATGTGAACAGCAAGAAGGGATTGGCCAAGATCAAGTTAAAACGAAAGCAAACAGAATTTGTTTATTTGTATATTTTGTAATAGTTAGACTGTATTAAGTTAACGATATGTATTATATATCATGTAAAGAATGTAGTAAAGGTTGCGTACTTGGGATTAGACTCTGATAAATGTAAATTTAAGTTTAAGTTTTATATTATTGTTATTATTACTAGTATTATTTCGCTCATAGAAATGGTATCGTGAAGTACCGAGTTCGGGTTTCAAGTATCCGGGTTCGGGGACTTTACAAGTTTTCTCTCTCTTTCTCTCTCTATAATATCGAACGTATTTTGTGAGTATTTTAGTACTTTGAGTATTGCTATACGGTGAAAGTTCCTTCAGTACTATATCCAGTATTCCAGTCAGAAGTTCTATTTTTGCGACGTAAGGGATGTTATTTTCTTCGTAAATGATATTTTCTTCAATATCATTATGCCGAAATATTGGTTGGAACTTTTTATCAAATTTGAAACTTTTTCATGTCAGGGTTACTATTCATGAGTTACTATTCACGAGTTCCTATTCACGAATACTATTCACGAAGCATGATGATTTTCTTATGAAATTTCTATCTTTTGGTGTCGGAGTTACTATTCACGTATACGACACTATTCACGAATACGACGCTATTAACAGAAAAATTAAATTTTCATTTTTAGTCCAAAATATCTATTCTGGATACTAGCTTTGATTGTATCCATATTTTGATCATTCTTGAATTTTACTCCACTTTGATTATTTATGAGGTATTTTTGGACATGGAATAGCTGAAATACGAATCCTTAATATTTATTCTTTTGTTTCACTGCATTCGTTTTCTTTAAAATATTTTTCATCATCCTCAGTCCTAAATGATGATATAACTCAATATCTTTGGCCCGTAGTGCAAAGATGAATGATTTTATGATGAATATCTTTGGCCCGTAGTGCAACGATGAACAGGTGTTTAGATGAACATGACCAACTAGTGAATATCTTTGGCCTGTAGTGAAAAGATGAATATTTGATTTATGATGTATATTGATTGATGTTACAGGGATAAAATATCGATGATGGACTTTTAAATTCATAGATGATAGTAGATTTCATTCTCTACTTAACTCTTCTAATGAATTGTTGTTTCCGCTGCAGTTGTTGATCTAAAACTTGTTATCTTTTGTATTCTATCAGATTTTTCTCTGTTGAAGACTAAGAATAATTTGTTGTACATTATCTTAGTCATAATATTCTTTACTGGGCTAGTTGAGCTTACCATTTTCCTTTTTGTTCCATTTTTCTTCTCAGGAGACGAGAATATTGCGGGAACTAGTCGGGCTGTGGAGTAATAGTTCAAGACAGTTGTTTTAGTAGTCCTCACTATTTTGTAAAATAGTGTATCAATAATTGTAATGAGGACTTATTTGAGTGTGGATATTGTCTAGAAGACAATATTTGTATTTAAACTCACAGTATATGTATTGTCGTATTTTGCACGACAGTTGTAATAATGAAGTTGTAGTTGTTTCTGTACCATGTATTTGGCGACTCAGAATGGGTTGTGGATTGGACCTATTTTGGGGGCGTCACAGTTAGTATCAGAGCTTAGGGATATGATCTCTGGCGGAGATCGGGGAATAGAACTAGGAGGGGAGAGACGAGTAAATCCTTCGCTACTTTGTCCTACCTAAGCTTATTTGTTGGTTGGTCAGAGTATAGGGTTATTATGTTGCATGTCAATTTCTTTAATTAACCCTTGTTTTATGGCAGTATTTAAGAATGTCGACTGAGAATGTTAACAGTGGATTAATGAGACCGTGGAGACACCTTTGCTCACCAACGAGGAGAACGTGCAACAGGCTGGCAATGTTCCTCCTGTGAACAACACCACTGAGCAGATGACGAACGATGGTATGTTTAGGAACTTTCTAGAATTCATGCAAAACTAAACGAGAGAGACTACTGTTCAAAATGCAGGTGGAAACACTGACAACTCACGGATGGTCATCGCTAAGCAGTTCAAGGAGTTAGGACCGCCAGAGTTTTTGGGAAAGCCAGAACCACTTACGGCAGAGACGTGGATAAAGCAAATTACTAAGATATTTGATGTCTTGGGATGCTCAGAGGAGCAAAAGGTTCCTTTCGCCACTTTCATGTTACGAGGAGAGGCAAATTATTGGTGGGAATCCGTAAAGCGTACTCAGCCTAACGTACTGAAGATGTCTTGGGAGAAGTTCCAAGAATTATTCAACGACAAGTACTTTCCCGAAAGTATTCGTCACATGAAGGAGGTAGAGTTCATCAAGATGGAGCAAAACAATATGAACGTGTCACAGTATAAAGCTAAGTTTGCCGAGTTGTCCCGATTTGCATCCCATTTGGTTGATAATGAGGAGAGAATGACGCGAATATTTCTGCGAGGTTTGAAATCCAAAATACGTCAATACCTCATTTCTCACAAACTTTGTTTATATTCAGATGTTGTGAATAGGGCTCAGTTATTGGAGCGCGATAATGAGTTGGCTCAACTGAAGAATAATGACCAACAACTCGATGATAATCGTACCGGCGGCGACGGTCATCAAAATAATGATAACCATCGTGGAGGAAATTATCATGCCAGAAATGGTAACCACTTTAGTGGTAATCATGGCCAAGATAATAGAAGAAATAATTCAAGTGGAAATTTCAAAAAGAAAAGATTCAACAATGACAGGAAGACGTCGGCACAAACACCAACAACGAATTTTAGAGGAGGAGAAAGACCGCCAGTTAGATGCTACAAATGCAGAGAAGAGGGACACATAAGTCCAAACTGTTCACAACCTTCCAAGGTATGTTATAATTGTGGAAAAGAAGGTCATATCGCTCGAGATTGTACGGTAGCTGATAAGTAGGTTTTATACCTACTTATCCGGTATCTTTTACTTGAATTAGTTGTTTTTATTCATGTGTCTTAGTTACTTTTCATGCATTTTGTGTTCGTTTTGTAGGTTATACGTTTGGAAGCGATGTGAGCGATTATTGGTAAGGAAAAGCACGGAAAATATAAACAAAAGCAAGCCGGATATCGTTTGTGCTTTCATGTTCAATTCATGTTCTTGGCTTGGAGCTTGGACTATATTGTAGAGCGTTTTCTTAGCTTTCCGGAACATCATGAATCATTCAAATCGGAGTTCGGATGAAAGAGTTGTGGCATTTCTACCAACGGACGTCATTGAACTTCACCGTTTTGCATGGTCATTTACATAGCAGTCACTTCCAGTCCAATTTCGATCATCATACGTTTGTTATTTCTTAAAGCTCAAAGAATGAAAGTTGTAGATCTCGTCGATATCTTCGATTTGATAGGTCGCGGGACCCTTAACTCCTCCCGGTTCAATCGTTATGGAAGTTTTAGCAGAGGAGGTTCCAGCAGAAAATTGTGTTGGCAGATTGGTACCCAGTCGGGGCTGGGTGTTTTTAGCCTTAGGACCCAGCCGGGGCTGGATGTCTGGGAGCATTATCAGTCCACTACCCAGCCGGGGCTGGGTTTTTGCAAAGGAAAAGGCCAGATGGGGCTGGGTATGCACGAAAATGAAGAGATTTTGTCCGAATTTGAGTTCGAAAATGATTGTTTTCGAGTTGTTTGATTCAAGGACTTCCAAGAGGACTTAAAGACATCTATAAAGGCTTATAAAAGGAGGGGAATAACACAGATTAGAGGAGATTATTAGGATATTAGAGAGCATTCTATTAAATTAGATTAGAGTAAATTAGATCAAAACACTAGTTTTTATGAGATTTGGAGATTGATGCAACTTGGAGACCATTGAAGATTTGAAGTAGGAGCAAGGAGGGAGCGTCAAATCTACTGACAATAGATTATTTCTTCTCATCTTCTTCTATCTTTATCTTTTAATGATTATTCAATTGTGGATTCTTAGTTTAAATTCAATAATCATGAACTAATTCTTTGTTTGAGATTACAATGGATCTTATTGTGTAGTTTATTTTAATATGCTTCGTTATCAATTAGTATTTTCTATTATGAGGATTGTCTATTATGATTTGGAATTAATTGTTTAATTGATTGGCCATCAATTACCGTGATAATCTATATGAACTCGAGAGATGAAGTATAAATTTAGATCTAATCATGATAGCATGTGTTCAGGATTTTGTTAGTAGCTTAAACTTGATGAGTGTTAAGGTAGAGATATGCTTGACGCTATATGTAATCTTATAGAGAACTTATTCTTCAACCTTCTTTAATTGTAATTCACATAGAGATATAGTGGGTTAGTTGATTAAGGTGTTTAACGAATTTCTATCTTAATTGTGGATTGACATTAATATGGTATTAGTGCATCGAGAGGTGGTTAATACTACTTTCGTGTTCTTGATTAACAATTCGGGATAGAGAATAATTGATGAGAAGTGTGTTAACCTAAATGAAGCAATAAGTGAAGTTGTGATCTTAATTTTCCATAATCTGATTTTTAACTAGTGGTAATTAGAATTAGTTTATTTAGATATTTTAATTTATAACATTAAATTCATTTGTTTAAATAAGATTGAGTTGGTTACGGGTTAGTACTTGGTGATTTTTATTAACTAATTCTCTGTGGGAACGATACTCAACTTATCACTTTATTACTTGTTGACCACGTATACTTGCGTGTTTGTGTGTAATTAGATTTTACCCAACAAGTTTTTGGCGCCGTTGCCGGGGAATTAGTTTAATACAGTTTTACCAATATTAGCTTCAATTAAATTAGTCTTAATTTAAACATTTTTATTTTTATTTTTAATTCTCTTCCTATATTTCTCTCTTTTCAGGTACCATGGATGACTTTGCGTATCAATGGCCATACACGAACATGACTCAACCAAAGGAAGCGGAGATTGACAGACTCGCGACACTCTCCGCAATGTCAGCACAAATTGAAGAACTTTCGAGGAAGTTGGACGTTATCGCAGCCCAACAGAGTCGAAGGATGGCAGTTACCTGTGGCTATTGTGCTGGAAATCACCCGAGTAATCAATGCACCATCAATCTTGGGCCGGTACATTATGGTGGTAACTACCTCAATCAGTATGTATATGATAATTATCATCAAGTTTGGGGGTATCACCCGGATTCTTCATGGAGTTACAACTATCAAGACCAATACTCTACTCCAAATCCAACATACACACCGGAATTCTCATATCAACCTCCATTAAAAGAAGAAAAGTCAAAGTTGGAGGAATTGTTGTCCAAGTTCATAGCATCAAATGAGGAGAGGAGGATTGATCAAGAGATATCAATTCAAATTCTGCAGAACCATGTGGATCAAATACTCAAAGCCTTGAACAACTGTCCTCAAAACAATCGGTGTTATGATGAGGATTCCGAGATTGATGAAGTGCCCGAGCCAAATCTACAACTGGATGAGACACGAGATGTTGAAAAAAAGGAGACAAGTGGGGATAATGAAAATAAGGTCGGTGAAGAACTAACTATGAGTACCAATGAGGATGAGCCGATGTTATTAGTGCCCCAAGTTCCTTCTCCGCCAAAGATCAAGGGTCCAGTTAGATTTGCAAAACCGTGCCCGCTTGGTAGTCATGTCGTCGACAAGGCTCTTTATGACATGAGAGCTACTACAAATGTGAAGCCATGGTGGGATGAGGAGGAAAAGATAGAAGAAGAGCCCGTTGTTCTTGCCAAGCCTCAAAGCCCTAATCGAATCATAGGCTCAACGGACGGAAAAGCACCTAGTTATTCAACATTCTCAATTGGGCATATATTTAAACAAAGTATGTTAGATGACTTTAACTCGATGGCTATCACAAATGGGAACCTACCAAAAGCTATATTATTTTCGATGGATGGAGGGTTCCTCAACTTTCGAAGAGGAATTGGATAGCATTGACCAGAAAAAGTCAGGCTGAAAGACTATAAATCAAGCGCTGACTGGGAGGCAACCCAGGAATTTTTTATATTTATATGCTTTACTAGTTTATTTAGTAGATAGGAATTAAGTTACTTATTAAGTTCTCTTATAATCTAATCCATGTTGCCTCTCTTCATTGCAGGTATTGGAGCTCCAATGGATAGCAAAATGATCGTCGCCGCCATCGCCACCATCAACTCACGCTTAGCTGATTACAGGGAAGTTCTCTTCTATTTATCGTTATATTCTTACAATGAGGACATTGTAATTGCTAAGTTTGGGGGAGTTTTGTTTAATTCATTATCGCATGTTTAGTTTATGTTATGTTATTTTGCATATGTTGTTAATTTATTTTAGGTTCATTATAAAATAAAAAATCAAAAAAAATCAAAAATTTCAAAAATAATAGTTAGTTACTATGTTTATCTTGCATGAGTCCAGCTGTTTGATATTTACAGTTTGTTTTGGCCAATGATGAGATTGAGATCGAGTAGACAAGTAGCGTACTGACTATTAGAGCTTTGATGTGATTTCTTGTTATGAATTGAATTTTTTTTCTGTTTGAAACTGGTATAATAAGGATAGCACAATAAAAACAACTTGTTGATTGATTGAGTTTAAATTGATACATAATGGGACTCTAAAGGATAATGCTAGTTTGAATGAAAGAATGAGAAGAATAAGTAGTGATGACTTAAGTTCGATAAAAACTTAAGTTCGGGAAAAAAAATTGGGATATATAAGCTTCAAAAAAAAGAAAAGGAAAAAAATGAAAAAAAATATACCGTGGCTAGTTTTGTTTCGGGGCCTTTGTTACTTGAGCAAGTACGCCCGAAGGGGTATCTTAAAACCTAGCGCCCTAAGGTCTTATATAGTCTGGGAGTCGTTGGTCGAAAGCTTGCTAAGGGGTAGCACTGTTAGCCTAATGGAATGAGACATTGCACAGTCATGGTTAAAAAGTAAAAAAAAAAGAAAAAGAAAAAAAATAAAAAATAAATAAAAAATAAAACGAAAAAAGAGCAAAAAGCCCCCATAATGAAAAGTAAAGCATAAGTATCCCGGATTGGACTCTTGAACTTGGTGGATGTTTGACTTTAGTTGGATCTAGCTTGTTCGTGAATTTTTTGAGTTTACACTGTATGATGCCTTTGAAGAGACTTGTTATGTGTTAAATTTGATTTTATATCAGTTAACATTGTTGTGGAGCACACACGCACTATACCAGTAATAACAGTTTAAGATTTGATGATTGACTAGGAAATTTTTGATTGGTTTTGATATGAAGTATTATCATGTTTACTTGATTGCTCTAAGGTCGGTTGAATAGATTTGTGTTTATCAATACTGCTGGATTCGTAGGCATGTAGATTAGTTCCATTCCATTGCATAGCATTGCATTGCATTTTTGTTTTGTTTTTGCTTGAGGACAAGCAAAGGTTTAAGTTTGGGGGTATTTGATAAGTAGGTTTTATACCTACTTATCAGGTATCTTTTACTTGAATTAGTTGTTTTTATTCATGTGTCTTAGTTACTTTTCATGCATTTTGTGTTCGTTTTGTAGTTTATACGTTTGGAAGCGATGTGAGCGATTATTGGTAAGGAAAAGCACGGAAAATATAAACAAAAGCAAGCCAGATATCGTTTGTGCTTTCATGTTCAATTCATGTTCTTGGCTTGGAGCTTGGACTATATTGTAGAGCGTTTTCTTAGCTTTCCGGAACATCATGAATCATTCAAATCGGAGTTCGGATGAAAGAGTTGTGGCATTTCTACCAACGGACGTCATTGAACTTCACCGTTTTGCATGGTCATTTACATAGCAGTCACTTCCAGTCCAATTTTGACCATCATGCATTTGTTATTTCTAAAAGCTCAAAGAATTAAAGTTGTAGATTTTGTCGATAGCTTCGATTTGATAGGTCGCGGGACCCGTAACTCCTCCCGGTTCAAACGTTATGGCAGTTTTAGCAGAGGAGGTTCCAGCAGAAAATTGTGTTGGCAGATTGGTACCCAGCCGGGGCTGGGCGTTTTTAGCCTTAGGACCCAGCCGGGGCTGGATGTCTGGGAGCATTATCAGTCCACTACCCAGCCGGGGCTGGGTTTTTGCAAAGGAAAAGGCCAAATGGGGCTGGGTATGCACGAAAATGAAGAGATTTTGTCCGAATTTGAGTTCGAAAATGATTGTTTTTGAGTTGTTTGATTCAAGGACTTCCAAGAGGACTTAAAGACATCTAGTTAGATTAGAGTAAATTAGATCAAAACACTAGTTTTTATGAGATTTAGAGATTGATGCAACTTGGAGACCATTGAAGATTTGAAGTAGGAGCAAGGAGGGAGCGTCAAATCTACTGACAATAGATTATTTCTTCTCATCTTCTTCTATCTTTATCTTTTAATGATTATTCAATTGTGGATTCTTAGTTTAAATTCAATAATCATGAACTAATTCTTTGTTTGAGATTACAATGGATCTTATTGTGTAGTTTATTTTAATATGCTTCGTTATCAATTAGTATTTTCTATTGTGAGGATTGTCTATTATGATTTGGAATTAATTGTTTAATTGATTGGCCATCAATTACCGTGATAATCTATATGAACTCGAGAGATGAAGTATAAATTTAGATCTAATCATGATAGCATGTGTTCAGGATTTTGTTAATAGCTTAAACTTGATGAGTGTTAAGGTAGAGATATGCTTGACATCGCATGTAATCGGATAAAGAACTTATTCTTCAACCTTCTTCAATTGTAATTCACATAGAGATATAGTGGGTTAGTTGATTAAGGTGTTTAACGAATTTCTATCTTAATTGTGGATTGACGTTAATACGGTATTAGTGCATCGAGAGGTGGTTAATACTACTTTAGTGTTCTTGATTAACAATTCAGGATAGAGAATAATTGATGAGAAGTGTGTTAACTTAAATGAAGCAATAAGTGAAGTTGTGATCTTAAATCTCCATAGTCTTAATTTAAATAGTGGAATAGTAGTTAATTTATATAGTTTGTAATTCATTCGTTTAAATAAGATTGAGTTGGTTACGGGTTAGTACTTGGTGATTTTTATTAACTAATTCTCTGTGGGAACGATACTCAACTTATCACTTTATTACTTGTTGACCACGTATACTTGCGTGTCGTGCGTATATAGATTTTACCCAACAGTAGCGAAACCCAGTCCAGCAGGGATGGTGACTCAAAAGGCTGTCCCAGAAAAGTCAAAGTCAATAGTTCCTGGAAGAGCGTTTTTCGTGACTGATCAAAATGCGAGGAACCCGAACGAAGTTAGCACGGGTTAGTTAATTATAAATTCTTACGAAGTTTATACCTTATTAGATACCGGTTTTACCCATTCATTTATCTCTCCTGCTTATACTCAACGTTTAAACTTGACTCAGGAGAAAATTAGACTTTGACTTATCTGTTGAAACTCCGATAGGAGAAACTTTCGTTACATCCACTGTTAGGGCGATGATATTCTTGAAGAAAACTTACACTATGCTCAAAATTTCTTAAAACTTTAAAGAAATACGCTCAAGATTATAGAAGAATTCTCTGAATTTCTGGTGTGGTTTTCAATTCTAACTAAGTATCCTATTTATAGGAAAATAGAAATGATATTATGCTGCACTATGCAATAAAATATAATATATATATATATATATATATATATATATTTTAAAATCTAATAAAACAAATAACTTTATAAAAGTATTTTGTTTTATATAAAAAGATTTTACTATACAAAACACTATACAGCACTATGCATAATAAAATATAATATATTCTAATTATTGTCTAATAAAACAAATAACTTTATAAAAGTATACTATTTTATTTAAAAAGCTTTTCTGTTTTATTACATTAATAATACTAATAAAACAAAACTCATCATCATTATTATAATTCACACTATTAATCGACCAGGTCATTCCCAGGAAAGAGGAGGCTTTCCAATAAGGATTTCTCCCTATTGGCGCGCAATTAGGTGATCAAACCTCTCCTTGAAAGAACTTCTAGATATCGTCAATATTGCAAATAATAATATTAATAACTTTGTCATCTCAATTATTGATTTAATAATATATAAAATATTGACAATAATTGAATCAAATAACGTGAGATACTATGCAGCAATTACGGTAGCAATAATTGAACAAAATTGAGTGACTTCTCACGTAAGCATCAATAATCAATACCGTGTGCTATTATGCAACCACGCGTATTACTGTACTTTTAACACCGGGTGTTTCAACAGTTAACGGTAAAACTTCCTCCGTTATTTTCATAAAATATTTTTGTCATTTTCTGAATCCAATAATAATTCCGTTGTGGGGTCCACCAATGATTGTGCCATTGTACGAATATTCCCTGTTAAAACGAATATTCTCCGACCAATCGAATATTATATAACAACTTGCGTACGTTGCAAAATTTATAAATATTACACACAACTATAACATTATATCAAATTCATTCCATAATATTCAAAAATGATATTTATAGAAAAAACATCTTTATTCATAAAAGTTGGGGTCTTACAACTTCCCATTCTTATGAAATTTCGCCCTCGAAATTAAGGTACGTACCTGGTATGTCGAAGAGGTAAGGATACCTTGATTTCATTTCAGATTCTAACTCCTAGGTCATTTCCTCAACATCGTGGTTTCTCCACAAAACTTTGACTTGAGGTATAACCTTGGAGCGTAAAATATGCTCCTTTTTATCCAAGATTTTAACATGAACCTCTTCATATGTTAAATCTTCTGCTATTTCGTCCGGTTCTAACTCAATAATGTGTTTCGGGTCTTCCACATAATTACGTAACATGGATATGTGAAAAAAGTTATGAACACGAGACATACTTGGCAGTAAAACGAGTCTATAGGCCACAGTTTCTACTCGATCGAGGATTAAAAATAGGCCAATAAATCGAGGGTTGAGCTTTCCTCTCTTTCCAAATCTCGTAACTCCTTTCCATGGAGCAACACGTAACAACACATGATCTCCAATATCGAATTCTACGTCCTTTCGATGAAGATCAACATAACTTTTTTGTCAATCTTGTGAGGTTTTTATACGTTATCGGATCGTTTGAATCTTTTCCGTAGTCATACGTACCGACTCTGGTCCCAATAACATTGTTTCACCCACCTCATCCCAGCATACTGGATAACGACACTTTCTTCCATACAACGCCTCAAATAGAGTCATGTCAATACTTGCTTGATAACTGTTGTTATAGGAAAACTCAATCAATGGTAAGAACTTATCCCAACTTCCCTTAAAGTCAAGGACACATAGTCTTAATAAATCTTCAAGAGTTTGAATGGTCCTCTCCGACTGCCTGTCCATCTTAGGATGATATGTTGTGCTAAATCGTAAATCCGTGCCCATAGCTTTCTACAAACTAACCCAAAATCGTGAAGTGAATCTTGGGTCTCGATCAGAAACTATGGATACTGGCATACCATGCAGTCTTACAATCTCATTTATGTACATATGAATAAGACGTTCAAGTGTATAAGTTTCTCGTATAGGTAAGAAATGAGCCGACTTGGTCAATCTATCAACAATGACCCAAATCGCATCTATGCCTTGAGAGACCTTGGGAAGTCCGGTAACGAAATCCATGGTAATGTGCTCCCACTTTCATTCTGGAATTTCAAGTGGTTCCAATGGACCATTTGGTACTTGATGCTCCGCCTTGACTCGTTGACAAGTTAGACACCTTGAGATAAACTCCGCGATCTCTCTCTTCATATTGCTCCACCAAAATGTATGTCGAAGATCATGATACATTTTGGTACTCCCAAGATAGATTGCAAACGGTGTGTTGTGCGCCTCCATTATGATTTTATACTTTAAATCAGGGTCGTTAGGAACACAAAGTCTGGAGTTTATTCGAAGTATTCCTTCCTCATCGATTCTTGCTTCCGGCATAACACCTTCTTGCACTTTCTTCATCATACGCATCAGTTCCAGGTCTGTAGCTTGAGCAGCTTTAACTTTATCGATTAAAGTCGGTTCTACTCATATATTCGCCATTATCACATTGGTCCCTGTAGTCTTTAACTCTATCTCCATCCTTTGCAATTCATATAAAATGGGCCTTTGCATTGACAATATCACACTCGTACCCGCATATGATCTTCTACTCAATGCGACAGCTACTACGTTCGATTTACGAGGATGGTATTGAATGGTATGATCATAATCTTTTAACAGTTCAAGCGAACGTCGTTGCCACATGTTGAGTTTCTTTTGGGTGAAGAAATATTTGAGCCTTTTATGATCCGTAATACAAGTAATGCAAGACAACAGTTTCCTATACAAGTAATGATAATTCCTCTAGATCATAAGTATGATAATTCCTCTCATATTCTTTGAGTTGCCGAGAGGCATAGGCTATGACTTTCCAATGTTGCATGAGAACACATCCTAACCCTTTGCCCGATGCATCACTGTAGATGACAAATTCCTCCGAGCCAGATGGTATTATCAGAACAGATGCTGAAATGAGTCTCCACTTGAGTTCTTGAAAACTCTTCTCACATTCCACGCTCCAACCGAATTTTATATCTTTCCGAGTCAGCTGAGTTAATGGAGTAGCGATTCGAGAAAGCCCTTCCACGAATCTCCAATAATAACCAGCTAATCCGAGAAAGCTACGTACTTCGGTCACTGATTTAGGTTGCTCCCAGCTTTGAATAGCTTCAATCTTTGCCGGGTCAACAGATATTCCTTGACTTGATACCGTGACGCCCCCAAACCCGGGTCCATTCGAACCACGGATCTGGTCCGCCACGATACTACTATCGTCAAACTATTATATCTTTTATTCAAAACTTAATGAATATAATTTCACTTATTACAATTTAGAATATAAATTCCTTCCATTTCCAGGATCTATGTATAATGACCCCAACTATTATAAGTTTCAAATATTGGTCATTTACCATTCCTGTTTTACATCATATTCGATGTTATATAAATATGCGGAATAATTTAAACTTTTTCAATCTCCTTGGAAAAATAATCTTTTATTGATTTCTGAACTTGAATCAATTACAAATCCCTGAATCAAATTATGCTATGGTTCATTCTATTCAATTACTGTATAAATATTTACATCTCAATTCGAATTTCTCTATGTATCACATAATACAACTTTACAACGTAACCTGTATTGCACCTCATAAACTACTATCTTGTACGACTCCTAGAACATAAACGTGGTTCAAGAACATATATTTAAATAAACAAATCAATCTCCTTCGATGCTATTGAACTTTATCAATCAAGTAGCACGTAACTTTACCGTGAGTCCTTAACCTGCAAAAGTGGTTATTTGCAAGGGTGAGCTTGACAGCCCAGCAATTCTAACAATTTTCATTCAGCACATAGTATATAATAGCATATTCAGTTCATGCATTCATAATCAATTAATATTTACTACGCATGTTACTTCTCACATAACAAGCATAGAGATTCACTTCACAAGCATATCATCAAAGATCAACTTTCAACTTTCATACATATCTCATATGAATTTCATATATATACATCAATATTATCATAGCAAAATATAGCTCCACTAACAGTTATAGAATTCATATATCAAATAAGAACTGAAAGACTTGCCTGATTCGTAATTTATCAACTACGACTTAACTACTTAAAGCTTATCTGCAGTGCGTGTATTCCTACACGGTTATATAATCATGGATTCATATTCATCAGTCATACATTTCATACGCTCTTAATATAAGAACAAATATTGTTTCCTAACTTGGTTTTATTTTTACTTGAACTTAGGATAACCATGAGACTAGTTCATTCTATTATCATATTTATCTAAACAATCTTGTTTCATAACTTGTAGTCCTTAAGGGAAACATATAACTATAACTTAAGACCATGCAGTTAACAAATTGCTCTTGGTCACTCTGTAGAACGACGCGGCCGCGCTGCATTTAAGCTTGGGAGTGGCGCGGTCGCGCTACTCCCAGCCAAAACCAAACTTAGGCTTTTTATTGCCCAACATATTTTCTAGCACAACATGTACTCTGATACGTACTGTAAACATACATCAAGTAGGTTCTAATAGTTCTTCAAGTTCACATTTCAAATCATTTAGTTTTGAATTACATAGTTATACGTTTAATTATTTACAGTAAAAAGGCTTAACAACTTCTTTTAACAAAGGTTCAAGGTTTATAAGCTTTTAAACCTTATATTGGTACTAACAACCTTTAAAACGCATGTTCACATGTATCTATCTCATTTACATAGACATCACATAGCTCATACTTTTAAAACATGCTTAAATAACTTATGTCATGCTTGACTAGTTGAGTGCACATATCTTTCATGTTCAAAGACATAAATAACTCTATCACGCTTGCTTATAGGAACATAATACAAGTAACACAATTCTCATCAAAGTTAGTTTCTAAGACTTTTAAATTTCACTTTAAAATATGTACTAAACCGAGCTTAACAACCTTTTATGTGCAATACATCTTGGGATTACATTCCTTATCCATCCACGCACATAACTAGGCCACATTCACATGTCTTCAAGGTTGGAACTTAAAAGACACAAAGTTCGTTAAGTTTCATTTTCAAAACTTCAAGTTTTTCTTTTAAAACGCTTTAAACCAAGCTATATCAATCTAGTATATGCAAGGAGGTAACTTTAAAACTACATTTCATGTCCTTTGATATTCATACATAGGGTCCAAGGTCAGAACTTAAAGGACACCAAATTCATCAACTTCCGTTTCTCAAAAACTTTAAGTTTTCTTTTAGAAAATTATGTGAAGGCATTCCATATTGAGTAAAGTAATCTTAGCTATATGACATGTCTATTATCATTCATATTCATGTTTTATCACTTAGAATAACATATTCCCGAAGCACTATACTTGCGTATGTGCTCGATCAACGTCCTCCGATTGCCTCCTATTACGTAACAGTCACAAAGATGACTATTTAGACCCTTCCTAAGGACCTCCAATTCAAACACTTATAGAAAAAGAGTTGTAGGTCTATTCGTCTTCGTTCCGGATCATCTTGAATCACCTCAATCGGAGTTCGTATGAAAACGTTATGGCCGTTTTACCAAATCAGGTCATAGCAGTCACACTCAGCACACATGGGGCGCGGTCGCGCCCTTTTTCCTTACCATTATCGCGCGCCCACGCCAATGCCCAGCCCCAGTTGCGTGCCTGCGTGCACGGGCGGCACGCTTGCGTCGGGCTTCACACAGAAACAGTTTTTGACATAACTTTCTCATTTTAAGTCCGAATTAGTTGGTTTTCAATTTGTTGGACTCGTTAAACTCTTAACTACCCATCTACAGAGTAATTATAACGCTTCAAAACATTAAATAACCTAAAGATTGATCCAAAACTCGTATTCATACTAAATTTTCATGTTTTGACAAATTTAGCGAATTCATTCACCACGAATTCGTTTATCTACCAAATTGGTTCGTTTAACTTTCGTTGTTTTCGTATTTAACGATATTAACAACTTCTAACAGAAAACTACAGATTGCAACAAGTTTTATCCATCAATTTTATGACTCAAAAGTGACTATTTCTTGACATTTCTAAGAAATTACAAAACTTAGAACTCAAGAGCATTAAGGTTAGTAACATTACCTCTTAATTGTTGGAAGTTGTTATCCATAGCTCCCATTGCTCTCAATTCTCCTAACTCTCTCTAGCAAATGCTCAGACTTTTAACAAACGAGAAAAGAAGAAGGGGAGTCTCTATTTATAGAGGAATCAATAACCAAGCAATAGCTTTGCCCAATAATTCAAACCAAGAGGAAGAAGAAGAGTCTAGTGGATTGAGAAGAGTTTATTACCAACTCCACCTTCCTCCATCATTAGCATTTATCTAGTCTTTACCGAGCTTAAGCAATAGAAGAGTAGGATAGGCCAATGGCCTAGTCACGCATATGAGAGAAACGAGACTCTCAAATTGAGACAAAGCTTATAACTCAGCATTTGTAAAATGTGACTTGCACACTTGGGTTTATTCCCCTTTATTATTAAATTTTATTAATCAATAAATGTTTACAATATACTTGTGATGTACTATTTTGATGTTCACACATTTACATTGCCACATACACATTTCATGATGTATTCATATCATATAGTTTTAATATGTCCAATCACAACGTTTCATGTGATATAGTTTAATAAATCTTAATATATGGTTTCTATATAATATAGTCACACCACACTTTACACTTCGTATAATATATAGTTAACTACCATACGTTATACATACTTGTACATAGAAATTAATAAATTACTTATCTTATCAATTAATTAATAGTATTAATTAATCCATTCCTCGTAAATCAATTATTAATCTCTATAACAATTGATTAGCGTTTATATGGTTAATTATTACAATAAATATAAATCTTATAATATTTATAACCAATATATTTATTGTCATGCTATCACTCGCAATAATAATAATTCAATATACCATCAAATAATTACTAGATACTAGTATATTGTCCATAACAATAATTAATATTATAAGACAATATATCTCATCACTGTGCCACACAAGGCATATTTCACAAGCTCGATCTTAAGCTTCTCTCATTCTCCACACTTATTATTCTTTCAATATAATATTTTTGTGACTCAAGCATTTAAATGCTAAACTACCTAAATTAATTATAAGTATAACCTTTACGCTTATAATAATTAATATATACTCTATTAATTATTTAAATTATACACTAAACGTATAATTATTTGATTGTCCCAAGACAACTTCTTCCATTTTTATATTCAACCACACCTTAAGTGTTAATCTAATCCCTCCATCTCTAACCAATATTCATTTATAATTATATTGGTATTTTCTTTCAAGTATTACAATACTATGTAATATATTTAAAATATCAAATTAATAATTAACATATTTCTTTCCTCCTCTTATGCTAAACACATATATTAATTCACCGTCTTTTGTAAGTGAATTAATCCTTTCTATTCAAAATAATACGATGACAAGTAATATTTACAAAGACACCTACTATAATCACATATTCCACACGCGTATTAACTCACTATTTACTTAAGTGGTTCTTCAAACCCTTACTATATCACCATAGTCTAATGCTTTAATATTCAAATTATATTATTCCATAATATAACTTCCAATTTAATATAAATTAACCAATATTTAAACTTGTAAATTAATTCTTGTAATTAACTAATTTATGCATTACTATCTCAATCTATCCATGGATAGCTTAAGCACTAACTAAAACTCATATTACATCATACCAGTTACTAGTACATATATACAAGTCTAAACCTAGCACACATCGAGTCTTTAATAGTATTCAATATAGTACACTGAGTGGTTTTCCACAAACAACCTACAAATTAGTTTTCGTCTCATCTACACTGCTTTCACAATGAGTTAGATCGGTTACGGATTTGTATACACCTCCGCTCTCTGAAGGAATTGTTTAGCCCAGCTCCTATACATCCACTATTAAAGAGTATGATTGCACTACTTTAGACTTGATACTCACTCGTACAAATACTCAGAAATTGGTGATTATCAAAGATATTTTAATGTCACCAACTTACTATAATAAAATAATTCTATAAATTATTTAATGCCGATAGATAAATCTTATCCATCCTCTTACTAATTCATCTCTACAATTTATAATAAATATATAATAATGATATATATATTTATTAAACACAACATCACTTATCACATAGCTCATATTAACCTATGTAACACAATACTACATACCTCGTAACACATTTATATATTTTTGTTTGAACCCTTCACATGCCTTAAGAATTTTATTTACTAAATTCTTATTTTAATATTTTCTGCAAATTCGGGTTCTTACAGATACCACGTGCCTAAGGAATACTACTTCCTCAAGCAAGAACTCGTATTTCTTCAACCTGGCATAAATCTTGTTTTTCACGAAACTTTTGGAGTATCAACGTCAAGTGTTGCTCATGATCTTCACGGCTTTTGGAATATATGAGGATGTCATCAATAAAGACGACCACAAAATGATCCAAACATTCCTTGAATACTCGGTTCATCATATCCAAGAAGGCAGCAGGAGCATTAGTCAATCCGAAAGACATGACTAAGAATTCATAATGCCCGTATCGAGTTCTGAAGGCAGTCTTTAGAATATCCTTAGTTTTAACCTTCAGCTTATGATATCCAGAACGAAGATCGATCTTTGAAAAGAATTGTGCTCCTTGCAACTGGTCAACCAGTTCATCAATGCGAGGTAACGGATACCTATTCTTGATGGTGGCATGGTTCAATTCCCGGTAGTCAATACAAAGTCGCATACTCTCATCTTTCTTCTTCACGAATAGAACAGGATCACCCCAAGGAGACGTACTAGGACGAATGAAACCAATGTCTAACAATTCATGCAATTGGGCCTTTAACTCCTGAAGTTCAATAGGAGCCATTCGATACGGGGCTTTGGAAATGGGTTTTGTACCGGGTTCAAGGTCGATACAAAATTCAATTTCACGCTCTGGGGGTAGGCCAGGAAGTTCTTCAGGGAATATGTCAGGAAATTTATTAACAATATAAATATCATTCAAATCTGACGTATTTTTGTTTAAATCTATAACATGAGCTAAGAAAGCTTGACATCTGTTTTTTAATAAACGAATAGCTTTATGGCTTGAGATGACAGTGATTTAATGGTTTGGTTGCTTGAATTCGCATAATAGGTTGGTTAGGAATATGAAAGCTAACAACCTTACGAAAACAATCAATTTTAGCATGATGAGTAGTTAACCAATCAATCCTTAGAATCACATCAAATGCAAGTATTTTCAATGAAATAAGATCGACAAGTAATGTGAGGGTACCGATTTGAACCAAACAAGACTTATAAACAGTGGATGTAATGAAGGTTTCTCCCAACGGAGTTTCCACAGATAAGTCAAAGTCTAATTTCTCTGGAGTCAAATTTAATCGTTAAGCACAAGTAGGAGAAATAAAAGAATTGGTAGAACCGGTATCAAATAAGGTATAAACTTCGCTAGAGTTTATGATAAGCTTACCCGTGATGACCTCGTTTGGGTTCCTTGCTTTTTAGGAGGTTACAACAAACGCTCTCCCTTGAACTACTGGTTTTGACTTGTCTGGGACGGTATTTTCTGTCACCGTTCCAACTGGACTTGTCTTCGGTGCACGACAAAATCGGGCTAGGTGACCTTCTCTTCCACAATTATAACATGCTTTGGATGGCATCGCGCAGTTTGGACTGATATTTCCCTCCCCTCCGCATTTGAAGCATATGATAGGTGGTCATTCTCCTTCCTTAACCACGGGTGCTGATGCTGACGTATTTCCATCATTGTTGAATCTCCTCTTCTTGAAATGTCCATTCTTATTGTCTTGGCCATGATTACCACCGAAGTGGTTACCATTTCTGGCATGTTGATTCCCTTCACGTTTGTTGTCACCGCTACAATGACCGTTACCACTGGTATTTTCATTATGCTGGCTGCTTTCTCTTGGTTGCGTTGACTCGTTATCGCGCTCCAATAACTGAGCCCTATTTACAACATCTGAATACAAACACAGTTTATGAGAAATAAGATATTGACGTATCTCCGGTTTCAAACCTCTTAAAAACATTCGCGTCATTTTCTCCTCATTATCAACCAAGTGAGACGAAAACCGGGACAACTCAGCAAACTTAGCTTCGTACTATGACACAGTCATATTGTTCTGCTCCAACTTAATGAACTCTACCTCTTTTATGTGACGAATACTTTCAGAAAAGTGCTTGTCGTTGAATAGTTCTTGGAACTTCTCCCAAGACATCTTCAGTGCGGCAGGTTGAGTACGCTTTACCGATTTCCACCAGTAATCTACCTCTCCTCACAACATAAAGGTGGCAAAGGGAACCTTTTGCTCCTCGGAGCATCCCAATACATCAAATATCTTGGTGATCTGCTTTATCCATGCTTTCGCCTTAAGTGGTTTTGGCTCTCCAATAAACTCCGGTGGTCCCAGCTCCTTGAATTATTTAGCGGTGACCATCTGAGAGTTTACATTGTTTCCACCTACATTTTGGATAGGAGCCACTCTCGCCTGATGTTGCATGAATTGCATAAAGCCTATGAACATTCCATCATTTGGTTAGTGTTGTTGTTTGCATGAGGATTGTCGCCTTCCTGATGCACATTATCCTGATTATTGATATGTGGAGACTCAACGGTCTCCTGTGCTCCTTTGCTATTCTCAACATTCTCGGATGTTAATTTCATATACTGCCACAAAACAAGGGTTAATTGACATGTAACATATTATCCATATACTCTGACCGACCAATTAAATACCAAATAAACTTAGGTAGGTCATACTAGCGAAGGAATTCCCTGTCTCTCCCCTCCTAGTTCTAGTCTCACATCTTAGCCAGGGATCATATCCCTAAGCTTTGATACAAACTGTGACGCCCCCAAAATAGGTATACATCACCTATTCCGAGTCGCCAAATACATGGCACAGAATACAAATACAACCTTAAATATACAACATGAGCTGTGAGTTTTAATACAAATATTGTCTTCTAGACAGTATTCAAACTCAAAATAAGTCTTCAATACATTTATTATCACACTATTTCATAGAATAATGTGGACTACTAATGCTATCATCTGGATCGTCACTCCGTTTCCCGACTAGTCTCTGCTACGTTCTCATTTCCTGAAGAGAACAATGAAAGCAAAAGGGTGAGCTCAACTAGCCCAGTAAGAAATATTATAACTAAGATAATGCAGAATAAATTATCATTGGCCTTCAACAGTGTTAAACTGATAAAATATAACAAACAACAAGTTTAGCTTCATCGGAATAAGCAATCCATTAGAAGAGTCAAGTAGAGAATAAAATCTACTATCTTCTATGATTTAAAAGGTTTTTCATCACTTTTATCGCTGAGACTCAGCTTAATAAATAAATCACATTATCCATGCACTACGGCCAAGGATATTCATTAGTATCACGACCACAAATTATCTATGCACTACGGGCCAAGGATATTCGTGTATTCATCAATGGTCATGATCATGCCAACAACTGTCCATCAATGCATTACAGTCAATGACAATTTTTACCACATCATTTGTAACATTACGGTCATGATTATACCGAATAATCCCTGGTCATAATCATACCAAGTCCATCTATGCACTACAGGCCACAGATGACTTTCAACATATTATAAACATGTGGATGATGCCAATGATATAAGAATTCAATAAAACAAGTTCAAGGATAAATTTTTAAAGATTTATAATTTAATTTATCCAGAAATAAATAACGTCCAAATTGTCAACATGATACTATTTTGTGGAGTAAAATTCAAAAATACTCAGAAGAATATTTCCATGAAAAGATACTGGATGAAGCGCAAATATCAAGGATATTCCACTAATTTTATGGAGTATAGAAGCTAAAAATTTAACCAACTGCGTATAATATAATATATGAAACCGCAAATGGATTTTTGCCGCCATGTGGTAATCCACGTAGACAGATTATTCCAATAGAATAATAAAGAATAGAATAACAGAAGAATTCACTAGGCGTGCGTAATCTGCACAGAAATGTTATTCCAATAGAATAATAAAGAATGGAACCAGGTCATGCGTAACCCGCACAGACAGGATATTCCAATAGAATAATAAAGAATGGAACTAGGTCATGCGTAATCCGCACAGACAGGATATTCCAATAGAATAATAAAGAATGGAATAACAATCGAATTCACCAGGCATGCGATAGACTGCACAGACAGATTATTCCAACAGAATAATAAAGAATGGAATAACAACCCTTACGAGTATTGAAAGAAAATAACTCTCTTCATGAATATGAAAGAATAATACCCCTTACCTTAAAAAGAAGAGTATTCCGACTGGTAGGGCGGAGATATACTTGAAGAAAACTTGCACTATTTTCTTTGCTCAAATCTTTTTTAAACTCTAAAGAAATACGCTCAAGATTATAGGAGAAGAATTCTCTGAATTTCTGGTGTGATTTTCAATTCTAACTAAGCATCCTATTTATAGGATAATAGAAAGGATACTACGCTGCACTATGCAATAAAATATAATATATTCTATTTATAATCAAATAAAACAAAACTTTATAAAAAGTATTCTATTTTATATAAAAAAAATTACTATGCAAATACTATGCAGGCACTATACAAATACTATGCATAATAAAATATAATATATTCTATTTATAATTAAATAAAACAAAACTTTATAAAAAGTATTCTATTTTATATAAAAAGTTTTTACTATGCAAATATTATGCATAATAAAATATAATATATTCTATTTATAATCAAATAAAACAAAACTTTATAAAAAGTATTCTGTTTTATTTAAAAGGTTTTCTGTTTTATTACATTTATAATAATAAAAAAACAACATTTATCACAATTATTATAATTCTCAATATTAATTGACCAGGTCGTTCTCAGGAAAGAGGGGACTTTCCAATAAGGATTTTTCCATATTGGCACGCAATTAGGTGACCAAATCTCTCCTTGACAGAACTTCTAGACATGGTTAATATTTCAAATAATAATATTAATAACTTTGTCGTCTCAATTATTGATTTAATAATATATAAAATATTGACAATAATTGAATCAAATAACGTGAGATACTATGCAGCAATTTCGGTAGCAATAATTGAACAAAATTGAGTGACTTCTTACGTAAGCATCAATAATCAATACCGTGTGCTACTATGCAACCACACGTATTACTGTACTTTTAACACGGGGTGTTTCAACAGTTAATGGTAAAACTTCCGCCGTTATTTTCATAAAATATTTTTGTCATTTTCTCAATCCGACAATAATTCTGTTGTGGGGTCCACCAATGATTGTGCCGTTGTACGAATATTTCCTGTTAAAATGAATATTCCCCGACCAATCGAATATTATATAACAACTTGCGTACTTTGAAAAATTTATATATATTACCCACAACTATAACATTATATCAAACTCATTCCATAATATTCAAAAATGATATTTATAGAAAAAATATCTTTATTCATAAAAGTTGGGGTCTTGCAATATGCGTCAAAGAAGATGGATGGAATTGATAAAAGATTACGATTGTGAGATCTTTTATCATCCAGGCAAAGCTAATGTGGTTGCAGATGCCTTAAGTAGGAAAGGTAGAGAAAATTTGATGTTGTTAACCAACAAGGAAGAGCTTATTTCAGCGGTGGCAAGGCTAGAGTTGGAAATCAAATTTACAAAAGAAACCGACGAAAAATTATACCAAATAGACGATAGTCCAAATTTGGTGGACAAAGTGAAGAATGCTCAACTACAAGATAAAGAATGCGAAACAATCAAAGAGAAAGTGGTTGAGGGTAGTGATGTAAAATACAAGATCGGCACTGAAGGGTTACTGAGATTCGAGGGAAGAATTTGGGTTCCAGAAGTACCAGAGATTAAAGACGAAATCTTGACCGAAGCACACAACACAAGATATTCGATTCATCTAGGAAATACGAAGATGTATCAGGATTTATGACGACATTTTTGGTGGCCAAACATGAAAAGGGATGTTGCCGAATGTGTCGCGAAATGCTTGACATGTCAAAGAGTCAAGGCCGATCATCAAAGACCAAGCGGATTACTTCAACCATTGGAAATACCAGAATGGAAGTGGGAGCATATAACCATGGACTTTGTGGTAGGTCTTCCAACAACTCAGAGAGGATGCGATGCGATTTGGGTGATAGTGGACAGACAGACAAAATCAGCGCACTTTTTACCAGTAAAGATTAGGTTCAATCTTGATCAGTTGGCAATGTTGTACGTTAAAGAGGTCGTTTCAAGGCATGGAGTGCCAGTGTCAATTATGTCAGATAGAGATCCGCGATTTACGTCAAACTTCTGGATGAGGCTACAAGAATATATGGGAACACAATTGCGAATGAGTACAACATACCATCTGTAAACAGACGGATAAAGTGAACGAATAATCCAAACGTTGGAAAATATGCTGAGAGCATGCATCATGGATTTCAAAGGGAGCTGGGAAGAACATTTACCGTTGATGGAATTTGCCTACAATAACAGTTACCACGCGAGAATCGGCATGCCACCTTACGAGGCATTATACGGCAGAAAGTGCAGAACTCCACTGTGTTGGGATGAAGTCGGTGAACGCCAACTATTAGGACCAGAACTGGTTCAACAAACTGTTGAGGTTGTCAAACTCATCAGGACACGATTGGTACCAGCCCAAGACAAACAGAAAGAGTATGATGATCAACACAGACAAGATCGTGTATTCGACGTAGAAAATTATGTATTCCTAAAAGTTTCTCCTTGGAAAGGGAAAATTCATTTCGGTAAAAAGGGAAAGCTATGCCCGATGTTTATTGGACCCTTTGAAATGCTGCGAAGAGTTGGAGAAGTGGCTTATGAGGTTGCTCTATCTCCATAGTTGGAAAACGTTCATAATGTTTTTCATGTTTCGGTGTTACGATCGTATAAACCCGATTACAAGCACGTGATCGAGTACGAACCGTTGCAGTTCGATAAAGACTTGTCCTATAAAGAGATTCCTATTCAGATAGTCGACAGGAAAGAACAAGAGCTCAGAAATTAAGTGATACCTTCTGTGAAGGTGATATGGAGAAACCATAATATCGAAGAGGCAACATGGGAACTCGAAGCCGAAATGATGAAAAATTACCCTGAGTTATTTGTTTAATCTATGTCTTCGATTCTGGGGATAGAATCTTTATAAGAAGGGAAGAATGTGACGATTTGATTATTTGAGTTGTGATTCTGGGGACAGAATCCTTGTAAGGAGGGAAGGATGTAACAATCCGGAATTTCAAATTGTTATAGTTAAATATTTATTGATTAAATAAATATTTTATTGATGTGGTTATTATTAGTAAATATTTATGAATTAAATTTATTAGATAATATTCGAAATTAAATTAATTTATAATTAGAGAGTTATAGTATAACATGAGAGGTTATATTTTTGTTGAATTTAATAATTTAAATTGGGGTGTTAAGTTATTAAATAAAATTATAAACAAAATTATAATTTTGTGATAATTGTTTAAGTGGAATATTTATTTGAAATATAGTATGGTTGATTAATTTATTGATTAATGTTGGATATGGAAATCCAAATAAATAATATGGATTATAAATTATAAACTAAATGATTTATTAAAATAATTAAAGTAGTTTTAAATTGATTTAAACCAAACAAGGCTTAAATATGTTAAGTCTTTAAATTTTAAAGGGTTTTGCCAAATAAAGCCTTGTGGCTTTTGGATTTTTAAATTTTGAATTATAATATAAATAAAATAAATTAAATAATAAATATAATATATTTATACAATATATGTTATATGTAGTAACTGATATACTTAATATGTGAATTATGGCCATATCAGTTTTATTTTTTTTGTTTTACGCATAAGGTTTTCAGTTGGGTTTTTGGCCATTTGTTAGTCTGAGAAAGAGAGAATTCAGAGAACTTGAGAGAGAGAATTTGAGAGAAATCTAAGAATTTCACAGCAACTTCAGTGTTAGTAAGGATTATCAAGCTAATTGAAGGTATTATTCATAACATTATATATATATATATATATATGAGTTTTACGGCAATAATTTTTATACTCTGTGAATTGTATATGTTTAGAATTGTTGCTATAAAATGATGATTATATGTGTTGGAGATGCTAGAGTTATGTTTAAACAAGGAAATTGCATGCAAAATTCGGATAACAGTAGAAAAATTAACGACGGTGTATTTTTGTATGTGGCTTGTGTAAGTATCAATTTTGATGGTCAATTCGTATGTGAAACTGTAAATTAAAACTTGTTTATGCTAGTTCATTAAGAAATCGTAGAGTGTCAAGATCTGATCTCAGGATCATAGTATCTGCACAAGCCAAAGCTGAATTGAAGAGTGCAGAACTACGACCTCAACAGAAGTGCTCACAATGCCAAGGATGAATCGTAGAGCATATACGGTTCTCAACAAATGAGCACTCCCAGAATATCCAAAGGAACGAAACCTCTGGTTCAAGCTGCAAGCTACATCCAAGGAAACAAGAGAGCACTCAACGAATGGCATGCAGGCTAGCAGAAGATCTAAGCACCAACCCAATCAGCATCAAGATTGAGTTGTAAGGCCATTCATGATGAAGTCTTCCACGAGGAGATCCAAAGAAGACTTCAGAAGCTGACTAAGGAAAGCCAGAAAGTGCAGTAGCTGTCAAGTGAACAGAAGACGACGATCTTGGAAGCAACCGAGATACTAGGTAGCCTCTGAAGAACAAGGCTGAAGTGATTAAGTGTAGGGTCAGTCCATTGATGATAAGTGAACGGGAGATCACAAGGAGAAAGCGAGCTGGACGCGCCAC